>CM076849.1:172879995-173352495 GCA_039519185.1 Astragalus membranaceus
CTACACTGAAAAAGTTTGGACTCGGAGGAAAAATGCCCAACTATGAGTTTAAGCATGTCCAAAGTTCTACGCTCCGCATCCGATAGTAGGCTAGAAGGAATGGTGTAGGAGGCACAAACTCGTGCAGCATCCACATCAGACCAGCCAAAATGAAACTTCTCCCTAATCAAGGTCCCCTCACCATCAAACTCTCCAAGACTATCCATAGCACGCTGACTTGAAGGAGCAAGATAAAGTATTTACCCTTCCAATCCTTATCAGACTCTGAATATAGTTCGAAGAAAGGGTAATTCATACGTGAACGAATAGATACGAACTCGTAGCGAGGACCGCCGAGCAAGAGTTCTCGCCGGCGCTGCACCTCGAAGACTATGAAAAATACTCTAACCTTAGACTTCCGCTTCATAGCTCTCATGACACTCTCAAAGGACCTCACAAAAGCCCAAGAGTTAGGATGTAACTGGGACGGGTCAATCGAGAGAAACTTCAACACTTCTATCTGAAAAGGCGAAAAGAAGGGGGAAATCCCCACCTTAAAGACAAAACAGTGATACATCATAAATTCTAGGCCATCGGGAGCACGACAAACCCTGTCATCCGCATCAATTCCCTCCATCCGCACAAACGCGTGCCCGCTTCTCGTCATATACGCATGTCTATTTTTACTTCTCGTTATCTACTGTTTATTATTAATATTGGTAGTGTCCTCTCTCTCTCTCTCTTAACCAAAATGAAAAAAATAAAATGAGATTTGCAATTCATATTGCATGGTCAGTTGTACCTTTTATTACAAAATATTTATTTTTACACGTTTAATACACAAATAGACAAAAACAAAAAAAGTAAAAAGTACAAAAAAATTTAAAATGAAAGAAGGAGGCGCAGCTCCCCTTGGGTTTTGCCCTAGCTGAAAATACTTTGGGAATGAAGCTCAATTTGCCTTCCCCTATCCTTTTGCTTTTCCCACTTCAAGTAAAATTACTACACCACCCATTGCCACCTGTTGTCCTTCCCCAGCACCCCACTACCCTGTTGTCCTTCCCCAGCACCCACTACCCTGCTGTCCTTTTGATTCCTCAGCACCTCACCTACATCACCAATCTGCTTATAAATACACACACGGATACGCATTACAACAGACACTGAGATACACACAGACACAGAGATGATATCACCATAGGGAAAGTGGGAAACGGTAATGGGATAAAACAAAAATTAGAAAAAATAAGAGGGAGAGAACAGGCAGATACACGAAAACACACAGTCATAGACAACAACACAGTCACAGTACCACCACCTCACGCCTCCTCACCTCCCACCAAGTCTCACTGTCGCCTCTGCCACTCCACCACCACAGCCACCCTCACGTTTCCCTCACAACACCAACACCCTATCACCACCCCAAGGCCATAACATTGAGACCTATTGAAAATAAGAAAAACAGAGAAATAGTAGAGAAAATAAGAGAAAAAAAGAAACAATGTAAAAAAGGGAATCAGACTTGCTATCTCCGGCAACCGTAGCCGGTGGCCGACCACCATGGCCAACCCCTCAACCACCGTGGCCAACCCCTCAAAGCGCCCCTCTCTCACGCCCTTGCCCGTCGTTCTCTCTCTCTCTCTCTCACTCTCTCTCTCTCTCTCTCTCTCTCTCTCTCTCTCTTCGTAATAACCACCAAAAAAATGCACCACCACCAAACACCCTCACTGTCTTCTCCACCCACGCCACCACCGTATACCACCACAACAAAACGCCCCTCTCTCACGAAGCCCATCGTGCCCTCCTGTGAATATATGCTTTGACAGGTTTTGATGATTGACAAAAGAAAGTCAAAAAGGACTAGACTGCAAAAAGCGAAAAAATGTAATCAAGATCAAGTCAAGAGTGGTTCTACTGTTGTGTGTGTATTAGGACAATTTGTAAGTGAAAATAAAGCTCTCTAAAATAAAATAAATCACACACTCACAATATGTTTCATAAAAATCATTTTGCATGAAAATATTTTTAAACAAATCCCATGCATGCATAATTGAATAGGACAAGCACATATGATATGAAAATGATTTTTGGAAAGCATATAATCGATTGTTGCATGCATACAATCAATTCTTATGGTATAAGAGAGTGATCCATTTTTTGAAGCATACAATCGATTTTAGTATGCCATATTCAAGCAAGAAATCGATTTCAACACTTCCTGATTCAAGTAAAGAATCGATTCCTTCTCTCTTTTATTTTAGCTTCACAATCGATTCTTTCCTTTTTCCTTTGATGCACATAATCGATTCCTAGCATCTAAACAGGCAGATAATCGATTCTTTCATATTTTTAACATAGCACATAATCGATTCATCCATGCCCTTAAAGAAAGCAATAATCGATTTCCTCATTTCCTTCTTTCAAACAAATAATCGATTACTCATTGGCATAATATTTCAACGTCATATTTTTTCCTAAAAGCCTATAAATAGAGGCCTCACTCTTCACTCTCAAACTGACTCACACTTCATCGGAGATCTATTATTCTTCTCATCACTCTCACTACTCTTACACTTGTTATTTTATTTTTGAGAGCTTTATATTTCCACATAGTTTGATATTGTGTTATTGTGACTTCAACTTGTTTTATCCACACTATTGAGTGTGCTATCAAATCTTTTTCTTCTTATTTGTTGGGTGTTTCCCAAGTTTTTCAAGAGAGGCGAGATCTCTTGTTCTTGAAGGTTTTTACATAGGGAGGTGATATCCCGGTATTGTAAGTTCTTTGATTGTAAAGGTTTCTAGCTGAACCTGTTTTAAAAGCTAGTGATTAGTTGAAATCCCTTGGAGCATTCCTGGGGACTGGACGTAGGCCTGTGGTTTGGCCCGAACCAGTATAAATCTCTCTGTGTCATCCTCATTCCCTTCATCTCCTTTATTTTCCTTGCAAGTTATTTTATTGCCTTATCATTGTTATTTAAATTCAAGCGTCTTATTTGATCAAAATCTTTTAAAAACTTTATTTTTAAATCGCAATTTTAATTTCACAATTCACCCCCCTCTTGTGTTTGAAGTCACTTGGTCAACAAGTGGTACCAGAGCTAGACTCTTGGTCAAGACTAACTGTCTCAAGAGGCAAGATGACTTCAAATGACTCCATAAAACAGACCCCCATCTTTCAATGGTGAAGGGTATGATTATTGGAAAACAAGAATGAAAACTTTTATTGAAGGAGTAGATTGTGATATTTGGGATGCTGTCGTAAATGGTCCATTTGTTCCCACTCATCTTGTTAATGATGAAATGGTGAAAAAACCTAGATCTCTTTGGACCAAAGATGAAAAAGAAAAGGTTCAATACAATTTGAAAGCTAAGAACATCATCACAACTGCGTTAAGCATCGATGAGTTCTATCGCGTATCACATTGTAAAACCGCCAAGGAAATGTGGGACGCCCTTCAAGTGACCCATGAAGGTACTACCGAGGTCAAAAGGGGTAGAATGAACACATTAACTCATGAGTATAAACTATTTAAGATGAAACCGGGTGAAACCATCCAAGAACTAAACAAACGTTTCATCCATATAGTTAACCATCTCAGAGGCCTTGGAAAATCCTTCGAAAATGAGGCTTGACCAATAAAGTTCTACGATGCCTAAATAGAAATTGGCAACCCAAAGTGACAGCTATCTCGGAATCAAAAGACTTATCGTCTATGGACTTAACTACTCTGTTTGGTAAATTGCAGGAACATGAGCTCGAACTGAATCGACTAACTGAAAGCGAGGAAGGTGAAAAGAAAAAGAAAGGACTTGCTCTAAAAGCATGTGCCAAAGAAAGTGACACGGAAGAGTATGACAGCCCCAATGAAAATGATGAAGACATGAGCCTAATGGTTCGAAGATTCAAAAACTTCATGAAGCGCAAAGGAATATCAAGACAATGGGTTAATCCTCAAGAGAAGAACGGGGAAGGAACTTCCTTCAATCCAACGTGCTATAAATGTGGTAAGAAGGGACACATAAAGCCAAACTGCCCTCAAAATCAAAAATATGAGAAACCGGACAGAAGACCCCGAAAGGAATCAACAGGAAGAAGGGCGTATATCACTTGGGAGGAAAATGACATAGAGTCCTCCGATGAATCTAAAGAAGAGGAAGCAAAACTATGTCTCATGGCAAAGCATGAGGAAGATGAGGTAAACTCCATTGAAACTAAACTTGACTTAACTTATGATGAACTCCTTAGCATTTGTGAAGAATTAAATAATGAGTCAAGTAAGCTTAGAAAAATTGTTTCCACTTCAAAGAAAACTATTTCCTCTCTTCAATCTAAAATCGAAACTTTAAACAAGGAAATAGAAATTCTTAAAGAGAAACAAATTTTTGTAAGTGAGGTCTCCTCGTGCAACTCTTATGAAAATAAAAAGGAAAGTACTCTCAAATGTGAAGATTGCAATATTTTGAAAAATAGAATTGATGATTTACACAATACTCTTGCAAAATTCACCATGGGAAGAGACAATCTAAATATAATTTTGGGAAATCAAAGGGGAACTTATGATAAAGCCGGTTTGGGCTACAAACCAAAGAATCATGAAAAACCTTTCAAAAAGTTTTTTTGCCCAAGCAAAACTTCTAGTAGCCCCTTTACAAAATGTATTATAGTGGTAGAAAAGATCATACATCTTCTATTTGTAATGCAAGAAAGAACACTGATGTGAATGACAAGTGGAAGTGGATTCCAAATGGCACAATTCCCAAGACTAACCCAAAAGGACCCAAAATGATTTGGGTACCAAAAATTAAAACTTAATGTTGTGATGTAGGTGTGCTTGAAAGCCAAGAGCTCAAAATGGTATCTAGACAGCGGCTGTTCAAAGCACATGACAGGGGACAAAGAGAAGTTCTTTCACTTGACTCCAAAAAGCAGTGGGTTTGTGTCTTATGGTGACAATACAAAAGGTAAAATTATCGGCGTCGGCACTATTGGTAAGAAACCAAACCCTGTTATTGAAAATGTATTATTAGTTGAAGGCTTGAAGCATAACTTGCTAAGTATTAGTCAACTTTGCGACAAAGGTAATAAGGTTGTGTTTGATTCTTCTATTTGCAAGGTAAAAAATACTGTGGACAAGCAAACCCTTTTTACTGGTGAAAGAGTTGGAAACACCTATACTGTTGATCTAAACGATCTTCCCTCAAATGATGCATGCTGTCTTATTAGTAAAGAGGACGAAACTTGGCTATGGCATAGGAGAGTAGCTCACATCCACATGGATCTTTTAAATAAACTTGCTCGTAAGGAATTAGTAATTGGCCTACCAAAGCTACGTTTTGAAAAAGATAAATTATGTGATGCGTGCCAAAAAGGAAAACAAGTAAAGGTCACTTTTAAACCAAAAAATCTTATTTCTACAAATCGACCTTTACAACTTTTACACATGGACTTATTTGGCCCATCTAGAACTATGAGCTTGGGTGGCAATTACTATGCACTTGTTATTGTGGATGACTACTCTCGCTATACATGGACCTTGTTTATTTCTCATAAAAATGACGCTTTTGATGCTTTTCGAAAACTTGCTAAGATCATTCAAAACGAAAAAGGTTA
The DNA here is from genome assembly GCA_039519185.1 of Astragalus membranaceus. Taxonomy (NCBI): domain Eukaryota; kingdom Viridiplantae; phylum Streptophyta; class Magnoliopsida; order Fabales; family Fabaceae; genus Astragalus; species Astragalus membranaceus. Next base: position 172,885,589 of record CM076849.1, read on the forward strand.
ATTTGACTATAGCATCTATCCGAAGTGATCACGGCGGTGAGTTTCAAAATGAGGCTTTTGAAAATTTTTGCAATGAAAATGGAATTGACCATACCTTTTCCTCCCCACGAACTCCTCAACAAAATGGACGATGCTCAATGAAACTAACCTTCCTAAGTATTTCTGGGCAGACGCGGTAAGCACCGCATGCTATGTAATGAATAGAGTCCTCATAAGGCCTATTCTAAAACAAACGCCCTATGAAATTTACAAAAGAAGAAAGCCAAATATCTCCCACTTTCACGTATTCGGATGTAAGTGCTTTGTTTTGAATAATGGGAAAGACAATCTTGGTAAGTTTGATGCTAAGGCTGATGAGGGCATATTTCTTGGATATTCCAACTCTAGTAAATCTTTTAGCATCTATAATAAAAGAACCTTGTCTATAGAAGAATCAGTGCATGTTACCTTTGATGAAACTAACCCCAAAATTGTTGTAGAAAAGAATGTTGATGATCTTGCAGAAATTTTGGGAAACAATCTTCTAAAAGAACAGGACAAAAGCAAGGAAGATGAAGATCAATCACCTCATCAAGATCTACCCAAAGAATGGAGAAGGTCAAAGGACCATCCTCTTGACAAAGTGATAGGTGATATCTCAAAAGGGGTAACTACTCGAAACTCTTTAAAGAATGCATGTAATCATATGGCTTTCGTCTCTCAAATTGAACCAAACAACATTGATGAAGCTATTTTTGACGAACATTGGACCCTTGCCATGCAAGAGGAATTAAATCAATTTGAAAGAAACTGTGTTTGGGAACTCGTTCCTAAACCTAAAGACCATCTTGTGATTGGAACCAAATGGGTTTTTCGGAACAAGCTTGATGAAAACGGCATTATTATTAGAAATAAGGCAAGACTTGTTGCCAAAGGTTACAATCAACAAGAGGGCATAGATTTTGATGAAACCTATTCCCCTGTGGCTAGGCTAGAATCCATTCGCATGCTTCTTGCTTTCTCTTGCATCATGGATTTTAAACTTTTTCAAATGGACGTAAAAAGTGCATTTTTAAATGGTTATATTCAAGAAGAGGTATATGTTGATCAACCCCCGGGTTTCACAAACTTTGAGTTTCCCGATCACGTTTTCAAATTGAAAAAGGCATTATATGGGTTGAAACAAGCACCTCGAGCTTGGTATGATCGTTTAAGTAAATTTCTACTTGAAAAAGGTTTTGAAAGAGGTAAAGTTGATACAACACTTTTCATCAAACATTCAAATCATGACATTTTACTTGTTCAAATTTATGTTGATGACATTATCTTTGGAGCTACTAATGAAACTCTTTGTGAAGAATTTTCTAACATCATGCAAAGTGAATTTGAAATGTCCATGATGGGTGAGCTTCGATACTTTCTTGGATTACAAATCCATCAAAAAAAAGGAAGGAATCTTTATAAACCAATCCAAGTACTGCAAAGAGCTCCTTAAGAAATTTGGAATGCACAATGCCAAAGAAATCTCAACTCCCATGAGTACATCATGCTCTCTTGACAAAGACGAGGAAGGTAAGTCGGTAGAGGTAAGCAAGTATAGAGGTATGATTGGCTCTCTTCTCTATCTCACTGCTAGTCGTCCTGATATTATGTTTAGTGTTTGTATGTGTGCACGTTTTCAAGCTAATCCAAAAGAATCACATCTCTCTGCGGTCAAATGCGTTATGAGATACCTTATTGGCACACAAAACATGGGTTTATGGTATCCTAAAGGGACGGATTGCACTTTGGTTGGGTACTATGATTCTGACTTTGCAGGCTGTAAAATGGATAGAAAGAGTACCACTGGAACGTATCACTTGCTTGGAAATGCCTTAGTGTCTTGGCACAGTAAGAAACAAGCAAGTGTAGCGCTATCCACTGCCGAAGCGGAATACGTTGCTGCAGGTAGTTGTTGTGCGCAAATAATTTGGATGAAACAACAATTAAATGATTTTGGTATGGATCTCAAAAGTCCCAATTAAATGCGACAACACCAGTGCCATAAATCTCACAAAAAATCCGGTTTATCACTCACGGACTAAACACATTGAGATTAGGCACCATTTTATCAGAGATCATGTTCAAAAAGGTGATTGCGTGATTGAGTTTGTGGAAACATCTAATCAACTTGCAAATATTTTTACTAAACTTTTGCCAAAAGAAAGTTTCTCTTTTATAAGAACCGAATTGGGAATTCTAAATCAATCATGCATTGAGTGACTATGTGCAAATGCATCTGTTTCAATTGCTCCATCAAATATATGCTTTAGACTGCTCCTTTTTCAATTATTTTTCGCTTATTGATAATGCCAAAAGGGGGAGAGTTACTTGATTTGCTTGTCTCAGGGGGAGTATTCTTTAAATGTTTGCATATAGAAAGGGGGGAGTACCATCTGCGCATATCTCTGACATATTCTTATCTAATGAAATATTCTTATCTAACCCCTTCATTAAGCAAATCCCTCCAAATGATGTTTGTCATCATCAAAAAGGGGGAGAATGTGAATATATGCTTTGACAGGTTTTGATGATTGACAAAAGAAAGTCAAAAAGGACTAGACTGCAAAAAGCGGAAAAATGTAATCAAGATCAAGTCAAGAGTGGTTCTACTGTTGTGTGTGTATTAGGACAATTTGTAAGTGAATATAAAATAAATAACACACTCACAATATGTTTCATAAAAATAATTTTGCATGAAAATATTTTAAACCAAACCCCATGCATGCATAATTGAATAGGACAAGCACATATGATATGAAAATGATTTTTGGAAATCATATAATCGATTGTTGCATGCATACAATCGATTCTTATGGTATAAGAGAGTGATCCATGTTTTTAGGAAGGCATACAATCGATTTTAGCATGCCATATTCAAGCAAGAAATCGATTTCAACACTTCCTAATTCAACAAAGATCTGATTCCTTCTCTCTTTTATTTTAGCTTCACAATCGATTCTTTCCTTTTTTTCTTTGATGCACATAATCGATTCCTAGCATCTAAACAGGCACATAATCGATTCTTTCATATTTTTAACATAGCACATAATCGATTCATCCATGCCCTTAAAGAAAGCAATAATCGATTTCCTCATTTCCTTCTTTCAAACAAATAATCGATTACTCATTGCCATAAATATTTCAACGTCATATTTTTTCCTAAAAGCCTATAAATAGAGGCCTCACTCTTCACTCTCAAACTGACTCACACTTGCATCTGAGATCTATTATTCTTCTCATCACTCTCACTACTCTTACACTTGCTATTTTATTTTTGAGAGCTTTATATTTCACATAGTTTGATATTGTGTTATTTGTGCTTCAACTTGTTTTATCCACACTATTGAGTGTGCTATCAAATCTTTTTTCTTCTTATTTGTTGGGTGTGTTCCCAAGCAGTGGCGGACCCAGGACCCCGGGGTCAGGGGTGTCAAATTTTTTAAGGCCGGTGTCAAATGGGTGCAAAACTTGTTCTACTAGTACAATTTAAAATTTTCAGGGGGGTCAAAATTAAAATTTCAGGAGATTTAGGCTATTTATATAGGGTGTTTAGTGCAACAAAAAAATTCCAGGGGGTTCAACTGAACCCCCTGGATGTAAGCCAGGTCCGCCACTGTTCCCAAGTTCTTCAAGAGAGGCGAGATCTCTTGGTTCTTGAAGGTTTTTACATAGGGAGGTGATATCCCGGTATTGTAAGTTCTTTGATTGTAAAGGTTTCTAGCTGAACCTGTTTTAAAAGCTAGTGATTAGTTGAAATCCCTTGGAGCATTTCTTGGGGACTGGACGTAGGCCTGTGGTTTGGCCGAACCAGTATAAATCTCTGTGTCATCCTCATTCCCTTCATCTCCTTTATTTTCCTTGCAAGTTATTTTATTGCCTTATCATTGTTATTTAAATTCAAGCGTCTTATTTGATCAAAATCTTTTAAAAACTTTATTTTTAAATCGCAATTTTTAATTTCACAATTCACCCCCCTCTTGTGTTTGAAGTCACTTGGTCAACTCTCTCTCTCTCTCTCTCTCTCTCTCTCTCTCTCTCTCTCTCTCTCTTCACAGATCTCGTTTTATCTCACCTCACCATCGCACTCTCCTCTCCTCCTCACCGTCGCACTCCCTCTCCTCTCTTCCTCCTCACCGTCACACCCCATCTCTCTCTCCCTCACCGTGGCTCCTTCTTCTCTCACCGTCACACTCCTCTCCCTTTCCACCGTATTCTTCCCTCTCTCTGTCACCGTCCCTCTCCATAACCACCGTCCCTCTCCGTGACCATCGTCCCCATTTCTCACTCCTCTCGCAACCACCACCACACCTCAAGCACCACGCGTCTCCCTCTCGTTTTCTCTCTCCGCCGTAACCCCCTCTCTTTCTCTCTCCAAATTTTGTTCTCTCTCTCCTCTCTAGAAGGGTCCGCGGCGCTGAAGATGGGAAGGGAAAGAATTAGGGTTTCTAAAAAACCCAATAACCCTTTTATACCTCCTTTTTTATCTGTTTTAATTTTGTCAGATCACCACTTACACCATGTGTTTTAATTCACACACCTCCTATTTTAAGCCAGTTGCAAGCCAGATTTGTTAAAAGCCCAGTAACTCAAAAGCTGGCCTGTTGCCAGTTACACTTCCCTTCTTTTAAAATACAACCCCTTGCTGCTATTTGCACCGTCCCATTTCTAAATACACCCCCTTACTGTTTTTCGCACTCCTCTGTTTCATTAAACGCACCCCCCATTTTTTAGACAACATTCCTTTTTTAATTGCACCTCTGTCTTACTATTGCGCCCCCTTTCGTTTTTATATTTATTTCTTCTAAAAAAAATTATTTTACAAAAAACCTTTTAAAAATGAATGATGTCAAAAATGCAAACACACAAACCAAAATTTTTTTCCTATCCCAAGAACTACGTGCGATTTGATTCTCTACCAGGAGATACGTAGGAGCAAAGGGCGGTCGACCTTTGTCAATTGCACTAATAAAAACCTTTTTTTTTAAGTTTTTCCTTAATCATTTCTTTTTTATTTCTCAAAAAGAACTAACTGTCAAGACTTTTATTTAACTTGTGTTCTAACTTGTAAATAAGGGTAAAATCAATATATATATATATATATATATTTAACGATGCTTACACGTTTAGTCCAATGGTAACCCTCGTTAGGAGGGATGCCGCGGGGTGCTAGTACCTTCCCCGCGCATAAACCGACTCCTGAACCCATATTTGGTTCGTTATGACCTTTTTAGGGGATTTTTCAAAGTTTGTCCCTTTAAACCTAAATTTTGATGGCGGCTTCATCTGACACTTCGAAGAATCCCTCCTCCGGATTTTTCGGTCGCTACACATCCCCCTCTCCTGAGGTCGCCCTTGAGGGCTACGAGGAAAGCGTGGCAAGCACACATAAAAACAACTCTACTCATAAGATCCAAACAAAGAAAGTAAATTTTCAAATACATCAGCTTCAAAGTATGATGTTAAAATTGATACCTGCGAGGTGAAGATTTGAGACTCTGTAAAGCTTCAAAAACACAGGCGGACGCACGCAATGACTTTGAGACGCGTGACTGAAGAGTCTCCACATGCACCTCTATCAACCAATATGCGTTGAAGAGAGAGAAAAATGCAAGGAAGCTCTTCGCGCCTCTATCAGCCAATATGCGTTGAAGAGAGAGAAAAACGCAAAAGAGCTTGGCTCTTCACGCCTCTCCAAGGCTAGATGCGTCGAGACCCCTCACGCCTCTTCACAGCTAGACACGTCGCACCTCTCCACAACTAGATGTGTCACGCCTCTTCACAGCTGGATGCATTGCGCCTCCCTCTAGCGCTTCAACATGCCTAGATGTGCCGAAGAGAGAGAAGAATGCCTCAATCTGCTTTGAAGAGCCAAGTGAGAGAAGAATCCTCCCACCTCAACATGAAAATGCGTTGAAGTCGAAGGAGGATCACCACGACTCATTTTACTCACCTGCGTCGCGTCTAGCAGCTGATTCCTGAAGGCTCTGCGTGCTTCAAAAAGCTCACTTGCGTTGCATCTAGGAGCTGACTCGTGAAGGCTCTGTGCGCCTCAAGTGCCTCACCTGTGTCGCGTCTAGGAGCTGGTTTGTGAAGGCTCTCCACGCTTCACGTCTCAGATCACTTACATACGTTGAATGAAAGAAAAGTCTGGGACGGATCTGAGGAAAAGTACCTCACTCCCCAGCTTGCTTGAAAATGTCGAGCTTGAGGGGAGCATCTCGTGCCTCAGACTTGCTGAAAGCACGAAGCTGAAGGTAGAGGTCTCGTACGTAAGGCACTTGTCATCGGAGCAAAATTCTTCATCAAGCTGGTCTTAGGCCACAGATCAATGAAAAATCACAAAAAGCTCAATTGACAGAAGCCCGCATATTCATAGTAGCCGGAAAGTCATTAACCACAAAGAGGTGGGCGGAAACGCAACTAACAACGCGACCGGCCAACTTAAGGCGACTTGCTGAGGCAGACAAGCAGGCGGGAAGCCAAAGCAAAAGGAGGATCCAATCCAATTCAAAAAGACCGACTTGTCTACCTTAAACTCTCCACTCAATCAAAGGTCCAAGGAAAAGGCGCACACGCACGAAGTCATCAGCAAGGCATGAGACCATGAGGTCTCAAGCAGCACGAATGAGACCATGAGGTCTCACGCATCAGGCAAGAGACCACAAGGTCTCGGGTCTCAGCCACCAGATACGGAGACAAGCACAAGCAGGGGACCTTGGGGTCTCAGTTCTATTCTCCCTCTTTCTCACTCTTTGGGTCTCGCCTCTCCCTCTCTCGTGGAGTGAGTTAGATTTTGCAAAGGGTAAGAGTTCACTTCCTTGACCGAAGCCATTAAAATAGTTACTAGGCGATAAGAAGACGCCTCATACGAATGAAACTATCCGTGGAATCATGCGCCGTGTGAAACATAGATCATTGTCGTTCTTAACCGAGACTCAGGTTAAGCTCCGTCTCGGAACCTAGTGGTGTTAGGAGTAAAGCATCCCGAGGCTGGCGCATCTCGTTGGGCGTGGAGAAGCTTTGGGAACCCCAACGAGAATAGAAGCGAGTCGCTTCCATTGTTTCGATGTCACGCACAAGCATCAGGCGCAAACTATCAAGTGCTTCCAGGAGCAATGACACTGTCGGCAGCAACAAGCCATCCAGTCGCGACGACCCGAGACAACCTGCAAAGGCGGATTAGTCAGCAGGTATAATTTCAGCAAAGACTTCAAGCCAAGACCATCCTCCGGAATAGCTTGGCTTGGGGGGCAACTGTTCTGGACTGGACCAAGAGGCCCAATCAGCAATTAGACATGGATAGGCCCAATCATGTTGATCCATATCCACAATATACAAGCCCACTTATGACTCTCATACTTGGATGACTCAGATCCACTCTATCGATCCGACGGCTCACCACGGGCACGATTCCCTATAAATACTGGCTCACATTGCCATAATTAGGTACATTCTCATTCCAATTAACAATACTACTCTCTTATTCCCTATACTGACTTGGGCGTCCACCCGGGATCCTTTCAACACCCCGCTCGGAATGCAAGAGACCTACCAACAGCAGTCACCGCAGCGCTGCCAGGTACTGAACAACATTTAACAAAAAGGATTTTTTTTGGGGGTCTTTTGCACACTTTTCCAAATCAACAACAAATGCAAACATAGATCAAATTTTTTTGTCGACAAAAACATCGAACAAAATTTTGAGGGTTAAATATATTTTTGGTTCCTATAAAATTAGCACCTTCCAAGTTTAGTCCCTATTAAATTTTAATAGGTGTTTTTAACTTTCACAAATTCGTTGTCAGCTATTTTAGTCTCATGATTTTAGTAGTATTTAGAAGTACCATAAAAAAGCCCAAAAAAACATTATTAAAAATAATGAGGGGGTTGTTTGAACCCTAAAACCTTAGGATTACAAGAAGTAGCAAAGGAGACGAGGAATGACAAGGAATTGTCTCTTGACAATGCGAGACCAGAGGGACGAACGGCGGAGGGGAGAATCGAACACAGTGAACCGAGAGGGTGGTTCATGGTGGTGGCAGCGGGGTGGTCATTGGTTTGTTTTGGATGAAGAAGGTGGTGGTGCTTCAGTGATATGAAAACCGATTTGGGGTGCCATGATGAAACTGATTGCTAATGAAGATACAATTACTTTTTTACCCTTTGTTAAAAAAACTAATCTCAACCATTGATAAATAAAATATTTGGAAAATATCAAATCCAATGGTGATATGGAGATGATGCATCAATGCACCATGTTTTAGATGGTCCATGGGATACAGAGTTTGATTTCTTTTCAAGTTAACTCTCATGACAAATGTGACTGTTTACCCTTCATGTCTTTCTGATGGTCCCTCATTTGACAAAAGCGGTAATAATATCCACCACACCCAAATAAGAATCATAAAATTTTGCCTTTCACAATCATACACAGACAACAAACAAATGCATTGATTTGATATATACAACATTTAAATCACTGACATTAATTTTGGACACCCACCCAGAAAAGATATTACTACCTCTAGTCCACTTTATAAGAGAAAATTCACTTATTAGATTCATTGAATAAATGATGCACCTAGCCTAGAATGCAGGCTAGATACATCATTTATTCAATAAACTTATAAAGTGTTGGGAAGTCAATTCAAATTTCCTTGAAAATGTAAATGTGTGGAAATTTAAGAGATACATTTCACAAGGTGGGTGGATGTATCTAGAGTCTTAGAAATGTGAGACAATAAATGTCCACTAAGTCTTATGCATGCATCGAAGTTATGTTCTCTCCTATAAATAGAGAGACTTGTGAAGAGATGAGACATGCCAAATGAAAAGGTGAGGCATTCCCATTCTTGGGTGACAATGTAGATAGTTGAAGAATCTCCAGCTAGGTCCTAGTGAGAGGAGAGTGCTGGTGATCATTTGTTGTGAGAGGAGAGTGTTATCATTCATTGTAACTCTTAGAGTGAGAGAGTCTTGTAGGGTGGTACACATATTGGGGTGGGTTACAAACTGTTGTAATCATATTTGAGAAGATGAATGAATTGTGTTGATGTGTTTCGTGAACGTAGGCAAGAGGTGTCGAACCACGTAAACTATTTGTGTTCTTCTCTTCTTTATTCTTGCGGTGTGTTTATCTATATATACTCAAAGATCCTTGGGCATGTGGGTTAATCCGTTGGCGTGTGCGGTTTTCCCCAACAGTGGTATCAGAGCAGTTTTCCCAACAAAAAATGATTTTTCTCTTATAAAGTGGATCGGAGGTAGTACATAAATGGAGATAGACTTTTAGTTTTGGGTAAAAAATAGTTTATTTATATTTAGATAAATGCAGCTTGTAACTTTTTCTAGTGTGTAGGATAATGTGAAAGTTGTCTATTTAGATAAATAGTTTATTTATATAGTTAGTCTACTGTTTCAAAAAGTTTGTTAACAGTTATTGAGTTAGTTAATTAGTTCCAGTTGTTAGTTAACCGTTAACTAACTTATTGAATCCATCAGCTCCCTTCTATTCTTAAAAGGACTAAACTAATACTAAGTATGAAAAATCAGCAATGAATTTATTGTGATTTATCTACTTTCATGTACAATAAATGCTTCATCCAGTGGACTATTATATGCGAAACACAAAGCTATAATTTTTTTTTGATCAAACACAGCTATAATTCTCTCAAGGTTTGGAAGTTTATTATCAGACTAAACAACTTGAGATTGTGGATTTGATTGCTCATCTTGAGACTGAGAATTTGATTGCTCATGTTGAGATTGAGAATTCAAATGACCATTTTGAGACTGAGAGTTCAATCTAATGTAATTGGTCTTAGCATCCTGAATGGCTTGTCTAACTTCTGTGTACATTTTAACAGAAGAATCAGACAAACTATTTAACTGAGCAAGAAATCGAATTAAGCTTGCTCGAAATCGATCAAAACCCGAAATCCAATCCTCCGAAACATCATCTCTCACTAAACCATCTGCTGATTCATTTTTTTCTTGGTTCTTGTCTTGATATGGTAATAACCGGGCAGTATCAGCTGCTAAACTCTTAATAGAATCATTAACTTCCTTCACAGGTAAGGTACCAAGCATTTCCATCCATACTGCACAGGTGGCATATATTGGAGGACCGCGATATCTGAGATATTCGGATTGCGGTCTCCTTTTTCTCCTAGACGATTTTTGTTGAAGCAGAACGCATTTGTGAAGCCAACCATTTATAGCCTCAAGATAAAATTTCTGGGCTGCAATCCACTTTGTAAAGCTTGATGATAGAAACTGAAGTTCATTTTCGAGATAGGAAGTAATCTGTCTATGTAATTCAGAATGCATGCCGATTCTTGCATGGCTGTTGTTATATGATGCTGACATAATCTGAAACTGAAGTTTGTGGCATTCATGCATTGTTTCCCACATCCGATTTAACCTGCCATCGAAGCATAACTTCTACATATGAATTACAAAAGGTAGAAGTTCATATTACCCAAAAGAGGTAAATTTACAAGTGCAAAGCATACATCTTAATGACTAAAAAAGGCATAAGCATGTTGCTTACTTATCCAATTTCATTAATCTGTCATTGGAAGATTGTGATTACAGCATCAGCAAGTTACAAAATAGAAAGCCAACATTCTGATAAACTTTTTATTATAAATTTCCTTTTTAATCCCACTGAGTATAAAATGTATTATGAGTTAATAGATAATTTGGTCCCTCAAATTTAAGAAAAGTTCGACTTAGTCCCTGACATTAATATTATTCCTAATTTGTCTCGGACATTTCCGAACGTTATTCAGTTTAGTCCCTTAAATTCTGAATGCCACGTTTAGTCCCTAACTTTTACAACTCAATATCAAATAAGTCCTTCACTTTTACAACTTAGTATCAGTTTGTCCTTGATAGTTGTAAAAGCCAGGGACCTATGTGACATCGAGAATTTGAGGGACTAAATTGAATAATGTTTGAAAATGTCAAGGACAAAATAGGAATATTGTTAATGTCAGAGACTAAATTGAACTATTATAAAATTTGAGGTACCAAACAGGCTATTAACTCGATGTATTATTAAGAGAATATATATGTCAGCACAAAACAGCCACCAAGTGAAACAAGCAAAACCTATAAGTCATACCCTTCAATCAATTCCTCAAGTTGTGGCTGAAGCTCTTTGTCCCTTAACTCCTCAATCCTCTTAGATATAGAGTCTATCCTGTGAATCGCAACTCTGATTCTTGAGTGCAGATCCTTGACTGCGGCACGAGTTTTATCGATCGTGGAGGTTTTTTCTGCTTTTGATTCCAGGTTCCTTAAGATTTTACGCTTCATGTCATATTCCTTTCTGACAATCTCACTAGCCTGTAATTCGCCAAAATGTACAATCGTATTAGCAAACAGACAAAGGCCCGTGTTCTATACTTCTCTGACGTCTGCAACACACTACTATAAAAAGAATGTAACTGTTGCAAAGAAATACACGGTACCTTCACTTCATCATAGAGCTTTCTTTCCCAAGCATATAGTCTATCCAAGGTTGATGCATGGCTTCCAGATATCATACAGGAATTATCAAAGAGATTATTTGTGTGATCCTCTAAATTTTCTCTTGAGTTTGCATCCACGGGGTTTTTGGATGAGGAGGATCGAGATGATGCTGTCCTATGCCATGTTAAGTACTTAACCGAGTTTTGAGCAGGTTCTAGGAAGGTGTAAAGAAAGAATATTAGATTTTGAATTCCAAAATAGATTTCAATAAACAAGTATGAATATCTAAATTTCAAAAACATAAAACAATGGGGTTAGTTACATGGATCAGACGGCGTCATATTGTTTTGTTACGAACCATACCTGCATATATAGACCATTCAATCCAAGATCTAAATTTTGGAGAGATGGTTAAGGGGTTGATAGCTTCGATCTAGGAAAACAGTATACTTTAAAACAATGAACTGTTGAGGGTTTGAATCCCTCTCTCTCCTTTTTCTTGGTGAATGAATTTTTAATTTTATTGATGTTGGTTGGCTCGGTTTTTTCGAGCTTGCCTATATCACCACTTAGTCATGCCCAAAAAAAATATTGATATCAATGAATTAAAAAATAAATTTTTTTCAAAATGATCTGCTTAACTCAACCCAATATGTGTACTATTAAAATCAAACTGATTCTTACGTCTAGCATTGGATTCCATGGCTCAATTGAGAGGAACCATGGAAAGAACAAGTTCAAAATTTTGATCAATTCCGTTTTCAAATTCTGTAGCAGTTGCGCTAGCTCTTCCCGTGCGCCACAAATGACCCTTGGATAGGAAAAATCCTAGAACAACATAAGAAGTAGCTAGCAAAATTCTAGGAGAGACATAAGTGACAGCATTAATCTCTGTACTTATGCCACATACAAAATTCAAAGAATCTTAAGGAGAATGAAACATAACCGGCAGTTTTCTTTGGTCTCCCTCTGTCTCTAACTATTTGACTATCCTACATCTGGTCTTCCCTATTTACCAATGCTTCTATGGGTCTTTTTAACACGTCCAAACCACCTCACCTAAGAAGAGACTATTCTATAATTGGAGCTATCTTGTTTCTCTCTAATGACTTCATCTATAATCCTATCCTATCTTGTCTTGTACGACTACTCATCTAACATAACATCCTCATCTCCACAACATTGACCTTACTTCCTTGCTAGGTCTTTATCGCCCAACAATCAGTCCCACACAACATTGCAGCTCTAATGGCTGTGTTATAAAATTCTCCTTTAAGTTTAATGATATTTTTCACTACAAATTAAACCCAACGCCCTCTTCCTTTTCATCCATCCTCATGTATCCTATGGCTGACATCTCCATCCACCTCTCGCTCAAATCATGAGACTCGTAGAGTGGTATGCTATCCGATTTTTACCTCTAGTCTAGAATGTGTGCCTTTCGCTAAACTTACATTTCATATATTCTATTTTACTTAAACAAAAGTAGTGTGTTTCCCAGGTTTGTCTCCATATTTGACCTCCTATTTATTTATCTCGAATCCCCAATTAAAACTATATCATAAGCAAAAAAAGACATGGATCAGAGAACCATCTCAAGGATGTACTCAGTATGCACATCTAAAACCAAGATAAAGAAAAAGGGTTAAAGTTAATCTTTGGTGCAAACGTAAAGTTATGGGAAAATCCTTGTGACCTCATCTTGTAGGAAAAAGTTCACTCCTAAGGAATACATTCAGAACTAACAAGAAGATGATTTCAACCCACGAGGTCAACAATATCTTGGGAAATGAAAGATCAAAAGTAAACAAGACTTAGAAATTACCTTCTGGAACTTGACTTGGATCTTCCCCACACGAGAAACACGCCTTAACAAGTAAGGATGCCAAAGAACCATCTGTTACAATTACAAATTATCTGGTTAATACTTTAAAGAGAATGTAACGAAATTCCAAAAGCTTCTCTGAAGCTAAAACTGAAATTTGTTTTCAAACCCCAAGAATATCAAGAATGACATATTTAGTAAAAACATTTATTATCATTTCAAGGATAATAAGAATTTTCCATAGAAAACCTCATCAATCATCACTGTACTCTATTTATACATGAATACGAACTGCTGATAGATAACCAACAAATAGACAGATAGAAAGAAGAGAGACAGAAAAATTACTTTCTTTTGCTGGGAATATCGGACGAAAGTGAAATTTGTTTGCTTCAAGCATCCTTGGAACCTCTTTACCAGAATCTGAAGCTTTAATAAAGAGAAGCTCAATATCCTTCATGCTTGAAAAGAAATTCTTAGGAGTGACTTTATTTTCACTATGATTTTCTTTCTCCACTGATTTATTTATTTCTGGCGGAAGCGAAGTTACCATAGGTACTGTCTTTGACGGAGATAAATAAGGAGAGTTTCCATTTCCCTTCTCCCCATTTACTAATTCAACTTCAGAAGCTGAATCCCCTTTCAAAGGCTTAGTTGTCGTGGCAGGTAAAACATTTTCTTGAACATGTTTATTAGCTCTAGTTAGATTTTCAAATCTTTGGACTAGAGTTTCTGCATTAGGTTCTTCATCAAATTCATCATCAGAATCCCGCGAGCCTTCACTTCCACGAGAAGAAATCTTCTCTTCATCATCTTCCAACTCAGGCATTCCTTCCTCCTCCCTTCGTAGTTCTATATCATCAAGATTCCCCCTATCTTGAGGCGTGCCTTTCCCTTCTTGAAAAGAAAATTGATGATCAATGGGATTAAAAAGACCAAAGAAATCCCAGTGTGGAGTTCCATCTGGAATAGAAGAGTCCTCATATGCCGCTGTTTCAGACATTCTAGTTCCATTTTGTCCAATGCCTGATGATGTCATTGTTGCTATAACAGGCTCAGGTGGTTTTTCTTCGATTTTTTTGGAAGAAAAAGTGCTAAATTTCATATGATTCGCGTGGAACTTACTAGAACTAGGAGGTGAGGGAGTTGGAGAGAAGGCTGTGTGTTGTGACAAGGATGGCGAAGATTGGGACGGTGTCTTATGAGTTAAAGCAAGTGGTTCTGGTGTTGCATTAGTGCTAGTGTATAAAGAAGACTCATTGTGAGCTTCAGGTTCTGTGAATTTTTTCAAAGCTGTTCCTGTTGTTTTCAGTGATTGGACATAAGAAACATGTGCAGCTGCTAGCGAACATCGACCGTCGAGCGCTTGCCTAACAAACTTCTTCCTTTCACGACACAATTGAAGCGCCTTATCATCCTCCATTTTGGAACTTGAGGCCCCCATTTTCCCAAATCTTGCTTAGCTTTTGACTTTCCCTTTTATGGAAATCCTATACTTGTTTTCTATCTGCAAATTCATTCAACATCAGATAAACAACAAAATGAATCATATAAACTAGTAGGCATAACCAAAGGTTTTAAACAAAAATGTTTGTAACTATGTTCTAGGCTGCGACATCATGATTTTTGATGTCTCAGCAACCGCGATTGAGGCTGCATCTAAGCTGTGACATCTTGGTTTTTTATGTCTTAGCAACCGCGATTGAGGCTGCATCAGCCGCTTCTTTGCAATGTCAGGTATCACGACATTGTTCTGAATCATATAAAGTAGTAAGCATAACCAAGTTCTAGGCTGCGACATCATGGTTTTTGATGTCTCAGCAACTGCATATAGGCTGCGACATCATATTTTTTGATGTCTCGGTAACCGTGATTGAGGCTGCATCGACTGCTTCCCCGCAATGTCAGGTATTGCGACTCAGCCGTGATTTAAAACCTTGGACATAACAAACTTAGTAACTGTTTCCACAAGAAACAATACAATAACAAATGTCTTTTTCATACACACACACAAACAAGATTGTTTTGGTAACAGATTATAAAAGGCACCAAAATTAAGTCTAAAGTCATCAATATCAATATGAAATGTCACCATCAATTTTCACCAAGAGGCACAAGCAAACAGAAATGCATCTGAGCAATGTTTTGGAAGAAAATAATGCTTGTGAAATCCTCACTGCAGCAATTAACAAACAGTACTAAGTACTAACAGTTGCTGAAGTAAAACCAGCTCAAACATCAAAACTTGAAACTGAAAGTCAAAAGACACTATTCAAAATCCAATGTGAGGCAGTGTGTTTGGAGATGCAGAAAGCAGTGAAATTTAACACAAAGGAAAAAACTTTCAAGGAAAAAATAGATAATAACACAACTACAAACTCGATTACATAATTATTAAGAAGTTGGATCAAACTCAAAAACAATAGGAGAATACCTAAAAAGGAAAAAAAAAACACAGTGAAACAGCAAAAAGAGAATGAAATTGGGAAAAGTTGAGAAATTTGATGGGTACCAAGTTTGTTGTGAAATGAACCACAGCTGCACAATGAGATTCTGAGAACTTGGATTTCAGCAATGTAAGAGAATCATTGACAGAAATGAGATTTGGAGAAAAAGAAGAGAATTTTTTCAGAAAGAGAGAGAGAAAATGGAACGAATCTGTTTCACCCCATTGCTGGCTGCTACCATGCAAAAGAAACATAAGAAAGATTGAGACATCTCACCGTGGTTTGTGGAGCCCACTCACAAAAATGGGTCCCACCTTTTTGCTAAAAGTGGAGCGTGTGAACCACTGCTTGCAGCATTCACTATTTCAATGGACTCAAAAATAAATAGTTTAGTACTATCTTCTTGTTGAGGTATCTAATATTTCAATAATTCATTTTCTATAATGGTCTCTATCTTAATATAGGTTATTTTTATTTTTATTTTGGTAAATTCGGGTATCCACCGTACGGACAGCTGTGACTAATCTCTCGCTCATTGTAGGTGCCTCGAGAAGCAATACAGCAGTTTTAACGCTGCTCCTCCGTATCCAATGCAGGGATCGAACCCCCGACATATTGTTATTTCCTTTTGTTATATATAGGTTTATTCATTCATTCATTTAAACGTGTCGTTAAAAAATAGCTAAATATAATGTTTTTGTTTTTTTACTCAAATATAATATTACATACTCAATTTTTTTGATATTAATTTCTAATACATTTTTTGTGTACATGGTGAAATACAAGAAGACTTTTGTCTAAAACGTTTTTTTTCTTGTCTATGAAGAACACATTGGGATATATTAATAATTAATGAGTTTAATAATTATGTATTGACAATGTAAAAAAATACACAAACATTTCGTCATATTTATACATACGGTTGACGTTTTTTTTTATGGACAATGTTAGTAGGGGTGGGGGTGGGGGAATGTTAGTTTCTCGGGTTTGAACCCGAGACCTCCTTCGTGCACTCATTTGGTGCACTCATTCGGTATCCCTTAGCTCGCCAACTGAGCTACCTTTTTGGGATTACGACTAAACGTTTGATTTTCATGGCTACCAACATCAAGAACACAGTGGAATAGAAGAAAAAAACATGGGCTATTATTGAGGGTTGCTCAAAACAAAGGCAACGAGCTTATAGTAGGGTTTTTCATTCACTTGCAAAAACAATAAAAAAATTGATTTAGCCTTGGATTCTAAAAGAATAGTGGATATTGTTTAAAGAGGGTGTTTCGAATTTTGTTGCGCCATTATTTTGGATTGTCCAAATCCTTTTTCTACTTCTTTACAAAGATCCTCATGTGGGGTTCTCTAACATATTGTTTGGTTGCAAAGAAAGTAGAAGGGAAGAAATCAATAAGATGGAAGATTTCTAGGAAACAGTACATTCTCTTGTTTGGTACACAAATTGATTCCTTTGTGGACTATAAAAACCCATTTGATGGTCAAGATAATGAGATAGGATATGATAAGGGTAACTTTATTGTAGAATCTAAAACTAAAAATTTTATTGAAATTTCAAAAGTTAAAATAAGTGATAAAAAATTGTTAAAAAAGTATAAAAATAGAAAATTAATTTAATTTTTCAATGAATGAAATATAGTTGTTACGAGAGTAGTTTTGTCATTAATATATAATCAATATGATATCATTATTTTATCTAAAATATAATAGAATAACATGTGTCATCTTTGTACTTAAAAAGAGAATTGTTCTGGGCTGGGCCATGAGTCTCACTCCAGCAATTGGACCTGAATCAGCCAAATAGCTAAGGTCTATATCCACAATAAATTAGTCCACTTATGATTATCATGTCTCAACGACTCAGATTTATCCTATCAATCCAATGGATCGGGGCTGGTGCATATCCCTATAAATGCTGGCCCCACTCAGCTAACAAAGTTACACTTTCATTCTCATCCACACTCTACAATTCTCAATACTGATTTGAGCATCGGAGTGGCATTGCATGTACCCCACCCAGGATCATTTTGAAACTCGACTTGGACGGCAGGAGACCTACCAACTGCAGTCCCGTATCCGCTCGGACGACCGCAAGGTACAGAACAAGAATAATATATATTATCCAATATTCTATCAGGTGTTGTACATCAAACACATGATACGATAGTGTTATCCTGTTTCTATCATATCGTATCCCATCTTTATCCTATCTTGAGCACCCAAATGGGCCCGTACCAAATTTAAAAGTCACTCTTTTATATCTTTTTTCAAACTCAGATTTGCAAACTAGATTTCATTAAATAATTTGGATTCTGCAAAAGAATAAAAAGAAAATACAGCATGTCGAATGCGATTGATGTTCCTTTCGGCCTTTTGCAAAATGATCTCTCCTTTGATTCTAGCTGCTTTGTAAATATAGGTCTTAAAAAAATCTGATCAAAGGAAAAGGAATATTCTCTCTGTTTCTTTACAATACTAAGTACTTCTTATTTAAGAAACGACAGAAAAATAAGGGGAGGAAAGATAAGATAAATTCATTGTTTTTCCTAGAAAACATTTTTCTACTGCTGAAACATCTAAACTTTATAAAACTAAAACCTTTATCTTTTTGTAAGACTTTATTTGTGTATGACACGCTATAAGCTTAAGTAGTTTTCTCTGCAGCATGTGTCATCAAATTAGTACACGTAAGAGTGACTCACAAAGATTCCTTTTTTCTTTTTTTATAAATCATGACTTACAAAAATTCCTTGCATCTATGATTGAAAATTGAAATGTACGTTAGCTTTATATTCTTTTGAATATTTGTGTTACGGATTGGGCCTCAATAGCCAATCCACCAAAGAGGCCTAACAGCAAAGGATCTAATTCATTCAATGGTGGAGATCGCAGACCAAGATCCAATGGCCCTTCTCTACTCCAGATTCCTATAAATAAGCATTGATTGCTATCATTAATGGTACTCATCTCTCACATACTCTCACTTGTAATTGACTCACTCACTGACTTGAGCGTCGGAGTGTCATTGCAGGTACCACCCCACCTCGGATCGGAGCACCAACTCGGACTAACCAAGGACATACGTACCAACTATCTCGGACCGAACTACTTATCCAAGACCGGATACATAGCCGGAGATACGTTACCGAACATTGGCGACCACAGTGGGAGAGCCTTATACTCTAGTCTTTCCCCCAACCTCCTTGGTCAGCAATGGCTCCGGAACTACGACGGAGAAATATATCCAGCGTCGTGGTTAGACCCGACCAGCAACAAGAAACCCCTAAGGGGGTAGCGGTTACTCTCCCTCGCAGCTCGGCCCACGGCCGGAACTCATCCAGGGCGACGATTCCTATAAGTTCCGCTAGAAACCAGTTTCCACCTCCAGCCCCGACTGTCCCGGTACCGATCGATGCTGTCCAACAGCTCATCCAACTGCTGACAAGGCAGGCCGAGGCTGATCAAAGGAGTCAGCGTTACTCCCAGCTGGAGGCCGAGATGGCCGAAGTCCGGGCCCGAGATATCCCGGGTCGGTCTTCCCCTCAAACCTACTCTCTTAGCAGAAGAACCTCCAGTAAAAGACGTCACCGATCCCCTGCTTGGAGGAGGCACCACCATCGCTCGCCACCGCGCCAAAGAGGGAGGCGAGGATCTGGAACTCCCACAACCGAGACTCAGGACGAGACTTATTACCCAGGGGACTCAACTCACCAAAGCTCATCATTAGTATCTTCGTCCCCAAGGCGGCGCTCTATAAGCCGGGGAAGTCCCCCGAGGCATGAACGTCGGCGCCCTCGGTTTCCCGGATCCCCTATCCGACGCCCTATCAGGAGGCCTCCTCCGAGGGAAAGGTCCACGACGCGGAAGGGACCCTTTACAGCGGAAATCGACTATTTTTCGGTACCCAAGCACTTAGAGAAGCCCCCGGAGGGTTTAAAGATGCATGACGGGACGGGCGATCCCGACCGACACCTAGATTACTTCGACACGATGATGCAATACCGGAATGTCCCAGAGGAGATCAAATGCCGAATCTTCCCTCTTACCCTTGAGAAATTGGCTTTGGACTGGTTCAGAGCCCTCAAGCCAAACTCGATATCATCTTGGGACCAGCTTGCAAAGCTGTTCTCGGCCCAGTTCGCCCACTCCAAAATGAAACCAAAGTTTCGGAAAGTCTTACAAGCCATCCGGCAAGGAGAGAACGAGTCTCTCCGAGACTACATCGAAAGATTCAACAAGGAAGCGGCTCAGGTTCGAAACTTGGACGATTCATTTCGACTGTTCTTCATGGAAGCCGGTCTTCGGGAAGGAAGTCTATTTCAGATTGGTATCAACCAAAATGAGTCGCTTGCCGAGTTTCTCCAGCGATCTCAGAAATACATTGATCATGAAGAAGGCGCTGTTGCAAGAAAGTCAGACGCCGACCCCGAAACGAGCAAGCCTCGGTATGAAAAAGAGGCTCCGGTGCGTCAGGTTGGAGAGGCCCGGTATGAAAGGGAGACCTGGAACGACAGTAGGCTCCGACCTCGGAACCGACACCAGCAATATTCCGACCTAAATGAAAAAAGGGCCAGGATTCTGGCGGAATGTATGAACGCTGAGTTCAAAGAAGTCAAGTTCCCGATCCGCTCCCGCACAGGCCGGGGCAGAGATCCAACAAGTACTGCCGGTATCACCGAAGCAAAGGGCACGACACCAATCGATGCAATGCTTTGAAGGATGACATTGAGGACCTCATTAAGAAATGAAAATTGAGCCAGTACGTGGCTAAGACACCCAGGCACGAGGCCGAGGTTAAGGAAGAGGAAGTCGATCCGAAACGGAAGGGTAAAGCCCCACAAAAACGAGAAGAGAGCTCAGAGGACGAGCGCGATTTTCGAAAATCAAAGGGCCGACCTGTAATGATGATGATATCTGGGGGATACCCCGGCGAGGCGTCGGGCAAAACGATGAAAAGAAAATGGAAGGAAGTCATGTGTGCCGCTTCCACCTCTGCGATTAGCTCAGGCCCGGAGCGCCAACCCTTGGCATTCAGCGACCGAGACTTATTGGATGGCAAGCCAAATAAGCACATACCCCTCATAATCAGGGCGGTCATGGCAAACCATGAGATAAGAAGGATTCTGGTCGACCAAGGGAGCTCCGCTGATATCATTTTCATCGACCTTGTAAGAAAACTACAGATCTCAGAGGAAGACTTCACCCCTTACCAAGGATCGGATCTTTCGGGCTTCAACGGGTTCCGGACCAAACCTCTCGGTTATCTGGAAATGATGGTCACCTATGGGGAGGAGCCACTAGAAAGGACGGTCAAGACCAAATTCTTGGTACTGCCATGCCCCTCGGTCTAAAATTGTATCATCGGCAGGCCCACCCTTGGAAGGCTCGGAGCCGTAACTTCAACGGTTCACCTCAAGATGAAGTTCTATTCATTGAGTGACCAAATCATCACCCTTGATGCCGAATTAGAGTCCGCGCAAAGATGTTTTTATCTTCACGTCAAGGCAGATAGGCAGGCCTCAGAGGAGGGGGTTCCCCCCATAGAAGCAAGGACTCAAAAGCCCAAAGAAGAAAAGAACCGGTCCAGCGGCCGAGGTCAACGTCACAGACCTCGATGCAAGGTACGACCCGGACAGCTCCAAGGAAGAAAGCGACGACGAGTTAGCACGGGAGATAAAAAAGAAAATTAGGCGACCTCAACCTGATGGACAGTTCATGCAAATCCAGCTTGGAGAGGACCCGACCCAAACTGTCCAGATCGGATCCGATCTCCCCAACGAAGTAAAAGCAAAGCTCACCCTCTGCTTAAAATCTCACGCCGATCTCTTCGCGTGGTCAGCAAAAGACATGCCCGGGATTCCCCCTGAGGTCGCCTGTCACCAGCTAGCGGTCAACCCCGGGGCAAAATGGGTCGCCCAACGCAAAAGAGCTCAAAGCCAGGAAAAAGCAGCTGCTACGACCAAGGTCGTAGAAGATTTAATTAAAGCTGATTTTGTAAAAGAAGTCAAGTATACAACTTGGCTCTCAAACCCTGTACTTGTTAAGAAAAGCAATGGAAAGTGGCGAATGTGCGTTGACTATACCGATCTTAATAAGGCCTGTCCTAAGGACGCCTTCCCTGTTCCTAGCATTGATCGGTTCGTCGATAATGCTTCAGGTTTTCGTTTACTATCGTTCATGGATGCTTATTCCGGATATAACCAAATTCCGATGTTTCCCCCCGACCAAGAGAAGACGGCCTTTATGACTGACCGCGGTAATTTCTGCTACCGGGTCATGCCATTCGGTTTAAAAAATGCGGGGGCCACTTATCAAAGGATGATGAACAAGGTATTCCGAAATCAGATCGGTCGTAACGTGGAAGTCTACCTCGACGATATGATTGCAAAAAGCGAAAGGGAAGATCTCCACATATCCGACCTGGAAGAAATTTTTACTGAAATCCGAAGAAACAATATGAGGTTAAACCCGGAAAAATGCACTTTCGGGGTCCGGGCTGGAAAATTCCTGGGTTTCTATCTCACGGAAAGGGGCATTGAAGCCAACCCGGATAAATGCAGAGCGGTAACAGAAATGCGGACCCCGTCCACTAAGAAAGAGCTCCAAAAACTCAACGGTATGGTACCTGCACTATCTCGTTTCATTTCCAACGCCGCCTTCAAATCACTCCCATTGTTTAAACTGCTTAAGAAAGAAGCAACTTTCGAATGGACTCCAGAGCGGGACGAGGCGCTCTCCCGGCTCAAAAAGGTCTTATCCAAACCGCCCATACTAAGTCAGCCAAGCCCAGGGGAAAACCTATTTTTGTATCTGGCCATCTCGGATGAGGCCATCGGAGCCGTGCTTATCAGGGAGACCGAAACTGGTCAAAGCCCGGTATACTTCGTAAGTAAAGCTTTGCATGGATCAGAAGTGAGATATCAGAAAATAGAGAAAATCGCCTTTGCTCTGCTCATCTCGGCACGCCGTCTCCGACCTTACTTCGTCGCCCATCAAATCGTGGTACAGACTAATTATCCAATCCGGCAGATCCTACACCGACCCGACTTAGCGGGACGAATGATCAAATGGGCAGTAGAACTCTCCGAGTTCGGGATCAAATACGAAACGAGACCGGCCATGAAAGCTCGGATACTTGCAGACTTTATCACGGAGATGGCACCCGCCGACCCGGAGGACGGGTTATGGACGCTCCACGTGGACGGGTCCTCAAATCCAAAAGGAAGTGGTGCAGGGCTAATGCTCGAAAGCCCAACGGGCGTCGTAATCGAAGTATCACTCACGTTCGGTTTCCCTACCTCAAACAACCAGGCGGAATACGAGGCATGCATAGCTGGACTCCGGCTTGCGATCGACCTCAGGGTCTCCCGGCTGTCCCTAAATACCGACTCATTATTGGTGGTATCCCAAATCGGGAAACAATACGAAGCTAAAGATCTGATCTTACAGAGGTACCTAACCCGTGTGCAGGAGCTGCTCTCCCTTTTTACATTCACGGAAGTGAAACACGTTCCAAGATCGGAAAATATCAGGGCAGACATACTTTCCAAACTCGCCAACACCAAAATTCTGGGGAACCACCGGTCGATAATCCAGGAAACACTGAGTAAGCCGAGCGTCATCCTGAACCCGGAAGCAAACTTTTCTGTTAATGTAGTTGAAGAAAGCCAGGGTTGGATCGCGCCGTTAATAGACTATATCAGAGCGGGGAACGAGCCTCCGGACCCGAGCGAAGCCAAGATCCTCCGGAGGAAGGCCTCATCTTTTTCCATAATCAATGGAAGCCTCTACAGAAGAAGCTTGTCCGCACCGCTGTTGAAATGCATTGAAGGAGGAGAGGCGGACTACGTCTTAGCCGAGATCCACGAGGGAATCTGCGGGCAACACCTTGGAGGTCGCTCCCTGGCTCGAAAGGCGTTAAGGGCGGGATATTTCTGGCCAACCATGGAGACCGATGCAAGAAACTATGTAAAGAAGTGCAGTAAGTGTCAGATCCACGCCAAAGTCCACATAGAGCCCCCTACGGAGCTCACCAGCTTAAGCTCGCCATGGCCATTTGCGTGGTGGGGAATAGATCTCTTGGGACCATTCCCAACTGCCCCTGGCCAGATCAAATACCTCATAGTGGCGGTGGATTACTCCACCAAATGGATCGAAGCCGAGCCGTTGGCCATCATCAGCGCTAAGAATTGCATCAAATTCTTCAAAAAGAATATAATGACTAGATTCGGGATCCCCGAGGTTGTAGTCACCGACAACGGAACGCAGTTCGCCGACAAAGGCTTCAGAAAACTCATGTCTGACCTCAAAATCAAACACCGGTTTACCTCGGTAGAACACCCTCAGACGAACGGACAGGCCGAGGCCGCCAACAAAGTCCTCCTCAATGGACTAAGGAAGCGGCTCGATGAAGCAAAAGGAAACTGGGTTGAAGAGCTACCCTACGTGCTGTGGGCCTACAGAACCACCCCGCAGAGCTCAACGGGGGAGACCCCTTTCCGGCTTTCGTACGGGACGGAGGCGGTAATCCCGGTAGAGATCGGGGAGCTGAGCTGGAGGACACTCCACCTGAAACCTCCGGAGGACAATAGCCAGGCGTTGAAAGAAAACCTCGACCTCGTCGACGAGGTCCGAGGCCAGGCTTCCCTTAAAGAAGCAATAATAAAACAGAGGGTAGCAGTACAATATAACTCGAAAGTGATCCCTAGGGACCTTGAGGTCGGTGATTTAGTTTTACGAAGAGCCGATGTCGGTTTGAAGAACGCCGCGCAGGGCAAGCTCGCCCCCAACTGGGAAGGACCTTACCGAGTTTTATCTAAACCGGCAGAGGTGCCTACGAATTGGAGACCTTGGCGGGGAAGGAGATCCCAAGAACTTGGAACGCCGCTAAACTAAAAAAGTACTACAGCTGACTCTCATCTTACCTAAAGAACGGTGTATACAGACGTTGTAACTCATTTTATCTGAAGAACGGTGTATACCGACGTTATTCTCATCTTACCTAAAGAACGGTGTATACCGACGTTGTAACTCATTTTATCTGAAGAACGGTGTATACCGACGTTATTCTTATTTTATCTAAAGAACGGTGTATACCGATGTTATCAATTATGTTTGCGGTGTCTACCGATTTTATCACCTATTTTATCTTCTTTTAGCTGACCGAGGTTGTCGCCACCCTAAGGGGTGAGTTCGATCTGGGTCGAGTCCCGGTAAACTGCCCCGAAGGCGATCATCGTTACGTAAGACAACTAGTTGGCCGAGGTTGCCACAACCCTAAGGGACGAGTTCGATTTGGGTCGAGTCCCGGTAAACTGCCCCTCAGGCGACACTTACCACTTGAGCGAATCAAACGCAAGTGCACGAATGTAAAACAACAGTATAAAGACTAAACCGAGGTATATGAAACCGGAGGCACATTAAAATACATTTCTATTACAAATTACCCCGGATACGGCCGGGCCCTCTAGTTCAAAAAAGGTGGTGACATATTACAAATTCCGGTTTCGCCCGGAACCCGGGGCTTTTCTCCCCCACCGGTTCCACCTGGAACCCAAAAAGCAGCTAATCCAGAGCTTCCCCATCAACAACAGTCACGGCAAGGAAGGGGGAGGGTAAATGACGTCAAACGCTTCAGAGTCAGGGTAGGGCTTGATAACACGCCTGCTTTCTACGGTATGCTCCAAACGAAGAATCCCCCGGTCCAGAGGGAGAGATGGATGGATAACAGCGACCTGAGCAAGCGCTTTTTCGAAACTCTCCCCAGCCACATCCACAGCCATCTGGGCCACCTCCACCATCTCGTTCTCCACCGCCTCGGCCTTGGCACGCGCCTCCTGGAGCTCTTTTTCCAATTCAGCAATCCGAGACGAGGAATCGACGCTAGACCCGACCTGGGCCTGCCTCGCTTTCACAAGATCGGCCTCGAGTTCATGAATCCGGGCCTTCAGGGAAGAAACCACCTCTTCAGACCGCCTCCCTTGACTCTCAAGGTCTGAGATTCGGACTTTATGTTCCATGCACAAATTAAGGGCAGAGTCCCTCTCCTTTTCAAGTTTGTCCGCAACCGCCTTGAGCGCGGTCTGGTCCCTCTCCAGCACCTCATATTTCTTCTGCAACTCCTCCCGGGCCTTCCTTTCATTGTCCCTCTCCACCAGAGCCCCTGTGATAGCAGAAACAAGGAAGTCAAGAACAGAAATAATCAAAAAGAAAAATCAGAGAGTACACCTCGGAACTTGGGGTCACCTTTTGCCTGACTCTCAGCCTCGACCCTCTGAAGCTTGGACACATCGGCCAGGTACCGAAATAACCTGAGAGCCGCCTCGACCGGGTCGACCCGGGAATCCTCCACGTGCTTCTGCAGGAAGTCGGCGTCAATCGAAAAACCGGAAGACCTAGAAGTTCGGTGCTTCCCATGACGACCCTTTTTAGAAGCCCGAGTGGCCGGAGCATGTGAAGTAGAAGTAGGGTCTGCTTGCGGCAGGGGGCGCTCCCTTTTTCGATGTAAGAGATCAGCAGCACGATCCTCTACACCAGCCAGGCTGGCCTCCGGGATTATATTGATCGGAACGGCAGCAACAGGCTTTTTCTGCTGAACCCCGGCTTTCCTTTTCGCAAGAGCCGCCAAGCGGGAGAACTTGTCAGGCCCCATGCTATCTGCAAAATAAGGAAAATAAACAATGTTAAAAGAAACGGCAATCAAAAAATGATGGGCGGGGTTATCTATCAAAAACCTACCAAGAACGGCGGCCACTTGAGAGTTCGATCCGGCCCCAACCAATCGGGCTACGTCATCCCCGAATTTTTTGGGATCCCGGTAGACAATCAGGTCGGCGAAATTCGTCAAGATCGCCAGCGAGTCCTGATCAACTGGGATAGTCGCCCTAGGCTGACGGTGTACGAATGAGGTCGCCGGTTGAAATGAGAAAGAGACCACCCTAGTTGAAACTTAGTGAACTCCAGTGATTTCCCGTCCGCAGAATATTGGCCGACGTGCCTCACTGCCTCCTCGTTCACGGGCTCAACAAAAAAGTACTTGTTCTTCAAATTCTTCAGAGAATCGGAATAGGGCATGAAAATCTTTACGCCCCTCCTAGCCCGGAAGCTCACGTGCTCCCACCGGTCCTTGGTGCCATCCTCATGCCTCCGATTGACCTCGAAAAGGTGGAAGAACAGATCGCAGGAGATTGGCCTCCCCAAGTGAATGCACATCAACTCGAAAGCCCAGAGGAACGCCCGGGAGTTGGGATGTAGTTGGGAAGGAGCGAGGTTCAAGATCTCCAAAGCCTCTTGCTGAAAGGCGGTGAAAGGGGGGCTAATGTGCATATCAAGGATCGTCACCCCGTACATAACAAATTTCAGAGCTTTCGGCCAGACAGCTACGTGTTGGTCTTCAGCCATTCCCTCCACATTCCAGATCTGATCCTTCCGGGAAAGACGATTGACAAAGAAACTCATGTCATCCCCGGTCCTATAGAGGGACGGAATCCCCCTCAACGTCTCCGACACCCATGAATACTCTCGGGGAACAGTGAGAGGTTGGGACAAGAGAACATCGACCGGCCCTACTCCGGCTCGTGGGTATTGGTCGGAATCACCTTCTTCATACGCGGGGTCCCCGCGATGCCCTAGACCGTCTTCATTATGGCGACTCTCAGCAACCTCCGCCTCACTCTCATCCGAGCTCCAGCTAGTACTTCCCTGTTCTTCACATTCGAGCTCGGCGTCAGAATCCTCCGAATCAAGGACCACTACCTCTGTGTTATCTTCATCCACCGGCTCGTTGCTGGGAACCCGAGGAGAGCGATCTTCTGCGTGAGTAGGAGCAGAGCCCAAGTCGTCTTGAACCTCGGGAACAACCGACCCGGGGGGACTAGCACGAATTTCCATAGACTCTCCAATACCGGAAGCCATTGTTTTTGCGAGATTAGGGCGATCTGAGTCAGCAACCCGTCGGGTTTGTTTCGTCCTCGCCAGATCGATCCTGCAGAAATGGGGGCTTGACGAGTCAGGTTGATACGTAAACAGTGGGTCCACAACCAAGTCGGAACCCGACCTGACGACCCCCACTTCGTATCTATAAATACGGGTCCGGAGAGGACCCGGTCGCGATCTAAAGCCGGAAACAATAAAGAAAAGGAGGAAACTAACCTTGTGAAAAAGGAAGCTCGTCGAACACTTGAAGCAGGTCGCAAACAGCAAAGGTCTCACCGAGACTCAGCACAACTCTGAAAGGCGAAAGAAGCTCCGGAACGACTTTAAGATCGGAAGCAGAGCAATTCGCAGAAAACAGTCCAAAATAAGGGGGATCCCCCCTTCTATTTATAGGGAGCAAGAAGGCCACAGATGGGCCTGTGCCTAGGCTACGTTTTCCAAAGCTAGGCCCTAGGCAGGCGCGTCGTTCCAAGCACCATCATTACCCTAATCATTCTCGAACGACGCGTCCCATCAATGACGTTGCTAGCTGGCACAGAAATCAAGACACAACTATGGCGGATCGTTTCGTTTTTCTCGGCTCGCCCCGGTCTCTTGACCCCGCCATGACTGGAATCCCTCCAAACGAACTGAGTCCCTCAGATCGTCCCGGTATGACGTGAGTCCCTCACCCGGGAGTTTGGGAGGGGCGATACGAACTCTAAAGCATCAAGTCTAGCTCGCCTTAAGGCGACCTGACTTGGGGGGCTACTGTTACGGATTGGGCCTCAATGGCCAATCCACCAAAAAGGCTCAACAGCAAAGGATCCAATTCATTCAACGGTGGAGATCGCAGACCAAGATCCAATGGCCCTCCTCCACTCCAGATTCCTATAAATAAGCATTGATTGCTATCATTAATGGTACTCATCTCTCACATACTCTCACTTGTAATTGACTCACTCACTGACTTGAGCGTCGGAGTGTCATTGCAGGTACCACCCCACCTCGGATCGGAGCACCAACGCGGACTAACCAAGGACATACGTACCAACTAATCAACTATCTCGGACCAGACTACTTATCCAAGACCGGATACATAGCCGGAGATACGGTACTGAACAATTTGTAATACCCAAAGTAATAAAATAATTACTTTAGATATTACATTGTTGCTTGCATATATTCATTTGAATGCATAATTTTAAGTGTTAGTATTTAATTGAGTGTAGTAAAAAAGGGGATGTTGTTAGTGATTTCCATTCACACCATATGAGTTGAGTTTTAAAAAGAAATGGGCTGAAATGGGTTGGACTTTATTGCATTTGGGCTTTCCTTCGGCCCATATTTTGTTCTCTCCTTATATGACATGAAAATAAACTATATTTGAACCTTGACATACCAATGATGTGAGGGCATATATTTATGACAAATTTGATGACATTTGAATGATTGTATGATAATATGTGGTATTATTATGTAAGAATTGGAAGAGGTTAGAAAGCTATTAGAATGATTAAAATGCATCAAATTGTGAAAATAGGATTGCTGCAAGATGGCATGACCCGTGCCGCATATGTGCATGAGCCGTGCTAGGGTCTGCTTGGTTCTACGAATGATGAAAAATGGTTGCTATAAAGTAGCCTGGACCATGCTTGCTGGCGCACGAACCGTGCCAAGGGTTGGTCTCCAACAATTCTTGAAAATTTTACCAGCACAGACTGTAACATCCCCAATTTAGCTAATTTCATTTATTGAAATTAGCAAGAGGTCACAAGATAATTATTTAGCTAACTTAAAATGATTAGGCATAAATAATAATATGTCATAGTTGATTAAATTCCAATAATATATGTGTGTGCTTTGATAATTGAAGTAAAATGGGTTTTAAGTGGGTAATTAGTCATAAGGGCAAAATAGTATTTTCCATGGTTTTAATAGACCATCAGCTGAAGAGCAATTAAGTTACTCCTCACTCACACAAGAACATCCACACTCCAACACACCCACAAGTTCAAAATTTAGAAAGTTAGGAAAAGGGAGGATTAGACAAACGGGCATTTTAGTCCTTTCCACCCATTATAAACTCCCAGCTGAAAGGCGTGAAAAAAAAACACCACACCTCCCTTCATTTCAGAAAAAGCAGAAACATAGAAGTGAGAGAGAGGGAGGAACTCGAGAGAGTGAGGGGGGAAAAGGAAGAAGAACTCCCAAATCCTTCAATGCATGTGTAAGTTGTTTAGCCCATTCTCTCCCATTTTTCATCCTCTACTCATAGAAACTAAAATCACAAGCCGGTTCCCTCTCCATTTCCATCTACCATTTTCGAATCCTAGAGCTCAAATTAGCCAAAAATGGAGTTTGAAGCATTTGGGTACTTGTAGAGGGTCCAAAGAGGTGCTATATTTAGTTAGAAACCTTAGGAGCCAGCAACATTGTGAATTAAAGTTCAAAGGAGGGGTTTTTGGTTGCTGGAATTCGAGTTGGTTCATTTGGGTCAGCTTTGGGGCGATTTGAATAGCGTGGAAATCGATACGGAGACCATTCGTGAGGTTACGTGGTTGTTGCATTTCGTGGATTCACTGTTTTTGTGTTTTTCATCACTTCGGGTGAGTTCTATACTCGCTTAGGGATGTTTTCGATACAGAGTTTGCATGTTTTCTGAGTCGAGTAACATTGAGTGTCCTTTTCATAAAATGTCGTCAAAACCGTAAATTGGAAGTATGCATGTGTTGATGTTCATGAAGTATCTATGGTTTGACAATTATGTGATTGTTGTGATTATTGTTCTGGACTGGAATTAATGTTTGGTTGTGTTAGGAAATCGATCGGACTGGATATTGGAAACGAACGGAATGGGGATTTATTTGAAAAAACTACATTTCTGAAACACTGATAGATACGCACGGATCGTGCGCCCTTGCGCACGGGTCGTGCGCATCCGTCTGTCATTCACGCACAAAACTTTAAAAATGCGACCGAGTCGTGTGTCTTAGCGCACGGACCGTGCGTCCCTGTCTGTATCTATGCGCCATTTTCTTTGAAAATGCGCACGGGTCGTGCGCCTTAGCACATGGACTGTGCGTCCACTTCTGTTACCCTCTTCCAAAATATGTTTTAAGCCATTCCAATTGGCTCCAAGTCCATTCCAATCCCTTCCCCAACCCTATGTATTGATGAAATAACTGTAATTCGCTTAATTGAGCGTAGGCATGTATAAGACATTAGAATTTATCAAGTACGTCAAATGTATGATAACCGATTAGGGTTACGAGTGAGAACACATGTACATGATGATGAAATGAAATGACTTGACATTATTCAATGTATGTTAATAAAATTACTTGATATAATTCAAGGTATGATAATGAACTACTTGATGAAAGGATCAAGGTATGATAATTAATGTGATCGACATTAATTGGGGTGGCGACCCCTATGATAACACACTAGGGGAGGGAAGTCACGAGCCCACAACCTAGGCCCCTTCTATGTTTGCCCACTGATGAAAGGATTAGTGGATTGGGTTCATCGGGGGACTGAAACTGCAGGTCTCCGGTGTTGTGTTAGTATGAAATGCAACCCGTAGTTGCTTAGTAGGGCTACGAGTTGAAAGAACATATTGTCACGTAGTCGCTTAGTAGGGCTACGAGTACAAAAGAATAAAGCATAATGAACCGCTAGTTTTAGTAAGGGGTCTCGATAGGACTCACTGAGATAATGTTTATCTCACCCTTTATAATTGTGGTTTTTACAGAGAAACAGGGAAAGGCAAAGGCGATGAAGCACGGCTAGGCGGTGTGCCTGATGGAGTTACTGAAGATTCAGTTTTATGATTATGCCATTTTTCTTTTGTTGTTTTTGTATTATCGATTGTATAATTATTACTAGCTAATAGTTGTAAATCGTTTCCGCTACTTATGTTTTGAGATATTTAACACCAGGTTGTAAAAGTTTATAAGTCATGAGACTTAAGTACTTTATGTTAAGTTAATGATATTGAATGACTGTTTGGATGTCCATTCAAGAAAAGTTTTAGTTGTGTTCAATATTCTAAACAGGAAGTTAGCTATGAGGTATGCCATGCTGTGCATCTTAGTGTTTCTCGGTGTTAGAAATGTTGGGGTGTTACATTTTGGTATCAGAGCAGTTCGACCTAGTCGGACTTAGATTAGTTTTAGGGTTGGTTGACCCTTGGGTAATTCTGCTATTTTTGCTTCTTATGATACTAAGAGACATTGAGAACGATCAACTTAATACTTGGTGTATCGTTTGCAGAATTATGGCAGGAGGATCAAGGAACAATCCACGAATCGATCCACATTCTACTTGGATGCAGAACGTAATAGAAATACAGCAAAAGATGATGGAAGACATGCTGCTAATGCAACAAAATGCTCAGGCTTAACCTCAGCAAGCTCATGAGCCACAAGTTAACCCAAGACAGATCTTGTAACGCCCCAAAATTTAATTAATTATTTAATTAAATTAATTAGGAATTAAGTTGTAAGAAAATATTAGAGTAAAAATATATTCTCATATGTGAGCCTATTGTTAGTGTTAGGAGTAGTAAAATGAGGGAGGTGTAAAGGAGGCCCATGAAGCCAAAATCGCATAAGTGAATGAGAAAGCCCATAAGACCAAATAATTATAAAAAGGTGTTATTTAGGGTTTTGCTCAATTTAGAAGAAAAAAAATAAGAATTGGGAGAGAAGAGCAAGGAGGGGCGGCGAAGAGAGCTAGGGCAAGGCCAAGGAGAGCTTCGAATTCTTCAATCCAAGGTAAGGGTGGGGTTCTAACTCTATAATCGGGTGTATGAAGGGCTCTATGTAGGAAGGTTAAGGAACCCTAGGTATTGTTGATTCTTGAAAACCTTAATTGTAGGTATTGAACTCTAAATGTTGATGTTGAATCCGATTGATGAGGTTTGTC
Organism: Astragalus membranaceus; assembly: GCA_039519185.1. Lineage (NCBI taxonomy): Eukaryota > Viridiplantae > Streptophyta > Magnoliopsida > Fabales > Fabaceae > Astragalus > Astragalus membranaceus. Next base: position 172,918,214 of record CM076849.1, read on the forward strand.
ACCTATTGATGATGTATGCATATGTTTGTTGATGTTTGAGAATCCAAAAATCTGTCATGGGCGCCATCTTGTTGCTCGCAGGTTGCTGCTGGCCGCTGGTGCGCTGGGCGCCTTGGGCGCCGTTTTGATGTTCTGGTGTTGTTCTGGCGCATGGGCACCAAGGGCGCCAATGCTATGGCTGCCCAGTTGTTTGCTGTGTTGTTCTAGCCATGGGAGCCATTTCCTGCTGTCTCATGGGCGCCAATGTGTGGCTGCCCTGAATTTTGGGAAGATTGTTAAAATTGGCCAATTGACATTTGTTGGTTGTTAAAGTTGTTGAAAGTGGCTAATTGATAATTGTTGGTATTGTTGCCTTAGTCGAATTGCCCTATTCATTTGCAATATATTCTGTTGTAGGCCTATGGCCAATGTTGTTTCCTTTTGTCGTTGGATTGCCTCTATTTATTGGCAAGGATACTATGTCGTAGGCCTATGGCCAAATGTCGTTTCCTGTTGTCGTTGTTGTCGTGATGTTATGTAACCATTGTTATTGGTAGTTGAGCATTTATCATCGCGTCAAATGGCATTTGCATTTTGTCGAGGGCTGATGGCCCTGGAGCTTCGTCTCACACGTCGGCCTGGATTGGCAAATTTTAGTCATTGATGCCTCTATTTATTGGAAGGTTTTTAGTCGAGGGCTCTGCTCCAAACGGTACCGCATGCATGTGCATAGTATTGAGTTGCATTCCGCATTACATACCGTATTGCATATTTGAGTGGTTATGTTGTTGACCCTTGATGATTGAGATTACCTGATTGATGTGAAGTAATGTAGTTAAATGTCTTGATTCCATATATATTTTTTTTCATACCTCTTATTATATGGTTCGATATCTCACCCCTTCTGTTTGAATGTTACCCCTATGTTGGTAATGTAACAGCCCAGGTCCAACGCATTGGCCACCCCAGCACTATTACATCACGGTCTTCTCTACCCCCCTTGTAGAATTTTTGCCTTCCGTGGGAATCGAACCTTGCACCTGAGGCATAAGTGCAAGTTAAACACACCTCCCACTACCAATTGAGCGCGAGCTCAATTGGTAGTGGGAGGTGTGTTTAACTTGCACTTATGCCTCAGGTGCAAGGTTCGATTCCCACGGAAGGCAAAAATTCTACAAGGGGGGTAGAGAAGACCGTGATGTAATAGTGCTGGGGTGGCCAATGCGTTGGACCTGGGCTGTTACAGGTAACGTGCAGGTAACCATGACTGAAGGCCATGTACCTTCGTTAGTTCGAGTCGGTGTCGTCGCTCTGATACGTAGCACTCGGGGGGATGGACGCATATTTATTACTACTTTATTTTGTTATTCTATTGTCTGATTTCGAGTTAAAACCCGTTTGAATCCGCTGCGTTGTAATTGCAAGTCGACTTGTTTCGTTTATTGATTCCTCCTATTTTATGTGCTATGTTTCTGATGCTATAAATGACCTAGTTATGCTCGTTTGTGGATTTTAGTTGGAAAAATGTAGCAACCGTTTAATTGTTGAAATTTTTGAAACTCTGATTTTTACTATTAAATCGCCGGGTAGAAATGGGTGATACAGATCTACTCTGAATTTCTAAAGATGAAACCCTCCGAGTTCAGGGGAGGACCGGATGTCATGGAAGCCCAGCATTGGCTGGATGATATTAAGAAGATTTTTCTCACCATGCAAGTTACTGATGAAGATAAGGTGAGATTGGCGTCCCATATCCTGAAGGGGGAAGCCAATAACTGGTGGACTAATGCTAGAGCCATGTTGGAGACCATGGGAATTCCCCAGACTTGGGAGAATTTCAGGTAAACATTTCTGGAGCAATTCTTTCCAACGGCTATGAAGTTTGATAAGGAGAATGAGTTCTTAGCTCTCACCCAAGGAGGCTTAACTGTGGGCCAGTACACAGCTAAATTTGAAAAACTGTACCAATTTTTCGGTTTAACTGGGTATGCTCCCAATGACAGATGGAAGACTGACATGTATAAATTTGGGCTGAGAGAAGACATTGCTCAAAGTCTAAGTTCTTTTGCGTGTAACAACTATGCAGCCATGGTGCAACAGGCTCATATTGCTGAAAGTGACTTGAAGAGATTGTATGCGAGCGGAAAGGCGTTTAATCAGAACAAGAGGAATGTTGGGTCATCTAATTCTCAGATAGGTCCCAGGCACAACTCAACAAAAGGAAAGCAAGTGCAGTCGTCTGATTTCTCAAGATCCAACAAGTGTTCTACATGTGGGAAGCCCCACCAGGGTGAATGCCGCGCGAAATCAGATCCGTGTTTCTATTGTAAGAAGGAGGGCCACTATATCCATGAGTGTCCAAAAAAGAAGAGGAAAGAGTCAGATCAGCCTACTTCAACTTATGGAAGAGCCTATACATTGGACGCTCAGCAAGTAAAACCTTCAGACAATCTGCTAAGGGGTATGAGATCTCTTTTCTATAACTCTGTTAGTATTTTGTATGATTCAGGTGCAACACATTGTTTTATATCTCAAGTTTGTGTCGATCGGTTGGGATTGGCTTTAAATCTGCTGCCTCAACCAATCTCCATTAAAACTGCTGCTGATGGTAGTGTTCAAACCCAAGCCTTATGTGAAAACTGTCTTCTATCCATTGGAGACAGAAATTTTGTGGTGGACTTTATTTGTTTACCTATGAGGGGTATGGACGTTGTCCTAGGGATGAGTTGGATGTCTGTTTACCTATCGGTTTTGCTTCCGAATCAGTGGATGTCTGTTAACCATGAAAGTTTCAATTCATGTAAAAACAAGTTAAGTTACTTTCCCTTGAGGAAAGGAAGAATGGCATACATATAATAATATATGTATATCAAGGGTGACAACCCCAGATTTATTAGCATACTAGGGCAAGGAAGTCATGAGCTCGAACCTTAGGCCAGCGGGATTGGGTTCACCAAAAGCGAAAGAAATAACCGAATAAGGTAGCTCGAGGTGTTATGCTGAGTTAAAGAAAAGAATCAGACATGAATCGTAGTCGCTTATTAGGGCTACGGGTTAGAAGAAAAATATGTCCACATAGTCGCTTATTAGGGCTATGAGTTCAAAGAATAAAATCATAAAGAACCGCTAGAGCTAGTAAGGGATCTCGATAGGACTCACTGAGATAATGTTTATCTCACCCTTTATTTATTGTGGTTTTTACAAAGAAACGGGGAAAGACAAAAGCGATGAGACACGGTTAGCCAGGGTGACTCACGGAGTCATTGAAGATTCAGTTTTACGTTTGGGCCTATTTCCCTTTTGTTGTCATTGAACTATCGATTGTATAACTATTACTAGCTAACAGTTGTAAATCGTTTCTGCTACTTATGTTTTGGATATTGAACACCAGGTTGTATAAGTTTTTAAGTCATGAGATTTAAGTACTTTATGTTAAGTTTAATGAGGTTCATGGAACCACTTGATAATTATTTATCGAAAGTTTTTAGTTGTGTTCAATATTCAATAACAGGAAGTTACTCTGATGTATGCCAAGTGGTGCACTTTGGTATTTCTACAAGCTAGAAATATCGGGGTGTTACAAAACTCATAAGATTGAAGAATGTCATGGTTCTTCAATTGATGACTACATGAATCTGCAATTATTTTTCGCATCATTATAGACACAGGATGGCCCAACTGGTCTGCCAAACAGCAAATTTATTGTGATTTGTAAACTTCTAGTTTACAACAACGTGTGCTGCAATTGCACTAATATAAGTGTAGTACAAACTAGAGGAAAAGCAGAGAACACTTCCACTACACTTATTTTATCCAAAACATGTCTCGTTGTATAAAGTGTTCAATATCTCCTTTCATTTCTTGTTTCAATATGATATCCACTTCGATGGATATGCTTAAAACTTAATAAATTCTTACAAGACTTAGGGGAATATAATGCATTCTTAATGAGTTTACATATGTAGAATAATAAACTTGATTCATTTGTGCAATGATACATAGAAACAGTTATTTGTGCAATCCTTCAGAAATGCTTGAATAATAGATTTGTTGTTCTTCAGGAACCCTATAACAAATTTTCATCAACAATCATATTTCATTTGTTCTTCAGGAGCTATATCTCAAATCTAAGCGATGGCGGAAAAAAAATATCATGTTTTGAGCAATCTTTAGTGGGTGCTTTGAATATTTTTTTTTGGAGTTCTTCAAGAACCATATAACAAACTTTCACACTTTGAGCAATCCTATAGGATGCTTCAATATTCAGTTATTTGTGCAATTTATATGGGATGCTTGAATATTTAATTCTTCGAGAATTCATCAAGAATAGTCTAACATGATAATAGTCTTTATGCAATCAAACAGGGAGGCTTGAATGTTGAATTCTTCGGGAATTAATCAATAATAGAAAACATGATAATCATAGTAGCTAAATAAAATTCTTAAAAACTTTTCTATGAAAGAAATATAAAAGAGAAGAAGAGAATGAGAGATAGTCTTTCCATTTTGCTCTTCACTAGTGTGTGTTTACAATAGAATGAGTCTTATTTATAGGACACAAATAGACAAGTGAAAGATCAAAAACTAAAAGCCACTAATAACCCACTAAATAATAGCTAAATATGAAAATAACCAAACTTGAGTAAGAACAAATACTAGAGATCTTAAGAGAATAGAGATGAAAAATAGAGAAGAAGAGAATGAGAGATAGTCTTTCCATTTTGCTCTTCACTGGTATGTATTTACAATAGAATGAGTCCTATTTATAGGACACAAATAGACAAGTGAAAGATCAAAAACTAAAAACCACTAATAACCCCCTAAATAATGGGAGTAAAGAGAAGATGGAAGCTTAAGATGGACATCCACTAAACTTAATATTCATGACATTTATTTATTTGTCATTAAAAAGAGGATTTATTCTACTATTATAGATAAGACATTCAACAACTACCAATAAAATACATTTTAGTGAATTTCTTTGCATAGTAAATTTTTAGATTTTATCTTATATTTTGAGAATGTTTTTATGTCTACAACTCTTTATCTCTATCTCTTCAATCCCTTCTTTCTTTTTCTTTTTTTGATAATCAATGATTCATTAATTGGAGCACTAGGAATGTTCAATCCCGATACAACAACGGACAATCAACAATTATTTATACAAAAAAAAGGCGTTGTTCCACCAAGAAGAAGCGGAATAACTAAAATGTCTACCAACTCGTAAACGAACCAACTCGAAGACATACATTTAATATGAGTCATAATGGATTCAAGATTAACATCCTCCCCCCTAAACACACACTCATTCCGGGCTAGCCAAATACACCAACAAGATGACAACCATATCACACTACAAAAAAATTGGTTATTAGCGACGAAAATTTCCCTCGCAAAATGACCAAAATCCGTCGCTAATGGTCATTTGCGAGGGAATTAGCGAGGGACCAGTTCTGTCACTAAATCCCTCCTCGCTAATGGGATTAGCGAGGGAATTTTCCCTCGCTAATGACTGTAGTTTTTCAAAAAAAAACTGACACGTGTCAAGTGCTGAATGGCTTGTTTTTTTTATATATATTTATTAATAAGGCTGTTAAAAATTTATTATATTATTAATTTTGTGGTTGTGGTGGTTGTGGTGGTGGTGGAAGGTGGAAAGAAATTCGTATAGGTGAGAGAAGAGGAATTCGTAGGTGGAGAGAGGAGTTCATGGTGGTGGTTTCGTGGGTGGTGGCGGCGGTGGTGGTGTGGTGGAAGAAGGTGGAGAGAAGAAGAGGGAAAGGGGAAATCATAAGAGAGAGAGAGAGAGAGGATGAGGAGCTCCGGTGGTGGTGGTGGTTGTGTGGTGGTGGTGTGGTGGAAGAAGGTGGAGAGAAGAAGAGGGAAAGGGGAGAGTAGCTCCGGTGGTGGTGGTGGTGGTGGGTTAGGGTTTGTAGGTGAGAGAGAGAGTAGAGGAAGAGGAAGGGGAGAGTAGGCCGTAGGTTGGTTGTATGGTGGTGGTGGTGGTTGTGTGGTGGTGGAGAGTAGAGGAAGAGGAAGGGAAGAGGAAGGGTGAAGAGGAGAGAAGAAGAGTGAGGGTGTTGTGAGTGAGAAAGAAGAGTGAAGGTGTAAACGGATTTAAGAAAAAAAAGTAACAAAATTTGCGAGGGAATTAGCGACGGAACTGTCCGTCGCTAATTTCTGCACATTTACCAACCCCTGCACTGAGTCTCATCATCTGAAAACTGTCAAAAATTAGTGAGGGAATTAGCGAGGGACTGAAATTCCGTCGCTAAATACTTGCCCTGTGTCCCATCATCTGAAAACTGTCAAAAATTAGCGAGGGAATTAGCGAGGGACTGAAATTCCGTCGCTAATTTTCAAAATTTCCGTCGCTAATTTTCAAAATTCCGTCGCTAATTCTCAAAAATACGACAGCCCCTATTCCCTCGCAAATTCCGTCGCTAATTCCAGTTTTTGCGAGGGAACATTAGTCCCTCGCTAATTTCTGTCGCAAATGGGCAATTTTTTTTGTAGTGTCAAATGTTTGACCTTCTTCGCCTTAGTTACTTTGCATAAGTCTCCAAAACAAGTAGAATGTTACACTATGTCCTGCGATATAGGTACCTGAGTATCTAACCAACTGTTAATCTCAGATTACACATTTCTCATAACATTCCAATCGAAAAAGAGGTGTTGCAGATCTTCTCGACGGCCTCTGTAAAAAGCGCATACCGTTGCCTCCTCTGAATTAATAACAAAACAATAATAATCAGAAAGAAAATGAACTTTTTTTGGTGAGTAAAAGAAAATGAATTGAATTTTTATAACCAATAATATTCAATGTTCCCCAAAATTATTTAAAAATACAATATTAAGTTATAAATAATAAGGACATTCATACAATTTTTATGTGCTCAAAAACTATAAAATTAGACCGATAACGTGTAGTATTTCTCCTTTGTGATTCAAAATCAAAAGATTCGACTATAAATAATAAAAATATTTATAAAATTAATATGTTCTCAAAGATGACAAAATTTTACAAATAACGTATAGAGATTAAGGCTCTGTTTTGTAAAAAGTAGTCGATGGCAGATAAGCTAGCAGATAGCGGATGAGCACATAGCGAATAGTAGATGATCTAGCGGATAGCAGATAAGCTACCTGATAGCAAATGGTGTGTTTGGTAAAACTAGTGGTTGAACTAGCTAATAAATGTAAGATGACATAAAATGACATATTTATTTAATTCATGATTACAATTATTTAATAAGGATAAAGAAGTAATTTAAAAAAAATAAAAAAGGGTAAAAATGCCGAAAAAAAGTGATACGCTATCCGCTGGCGCTTGAAAAACTGCTATCTGAAGTAGCGTTTGATAAAACGCTAAACGCTACCTAAAAAACGCTAAAAACGAGTGCTTACCAAACACATGTACTCTTCACCCGCTACTTTCATTTGTTATCTGCTAGCGGATAGGACGCGTCATACAGAGCCTAAAAAGTAGAATAAATTCTTACTATTTGTAAATTATATAGGAAACTATAAAAATAATAGATAAAGATTAAGTAGTAAACATTAAACAATAAAAGTAAAGAAATAATCATTATGAAACCATAAATGAAAATAAAAAAATATAAATATAGAAAAACAAAAAAATAAAGAAGTATATCATTACTTGCGAGATTTAAAAGGAAAGTAATAATGATCCATTATATATGTGTGTGTATGCGCGCAAAGTCTAGAGGTGTCAAAATGGATGGATTGGATGGATATGAATTTGGATTATAATGGATGGATTTGAGAAATCCATTTACAAATTTATATCCATTAAAAATTTATCAAACAAAATCCAATCCAATCTATCCATTGAAAAAAAAAAAAGTCCTCAAAACCATCGATTAACAACTTTTTTATGGATGAATATCCAATCCATCCATCAATTTATATCCTTTAAAAAGTACCTGACACTTATGACGAGTTTATCCGCTATAAGATCGGGGTTTTCTCATTGACCTAGGCATGCAAACAAAGCCATTGTCTTCCAGGTCTTATCCATGTCCCTTCAAGCTAGCTGGTGCTAGCGGGGTTGTAAGACTTAAATTAAATTTTCATGTGCACAAAATATATGAAATTAGATTAAAAAGTCGATTATGAGCGATTTAAAGTAACTGATGCATGATTTTGAGGTTTTGTTAGTTTGATGTCCGATTCTATTTTAAAAACATTGGTCGAGTCTTAGAAAAATATACACATTTTCGTCTTAAGATTTTAGAGGAACCAAATATATTTCAATTTTCCCCAATACACATTAGTCCACAATTTTCAGTTGTTTCTTTTCTCCTTCTCAAGAAACTAATGAAGATAATGGCGCCAATGAAGATTAGATGACACAAGAATGTATTTGATTTTTTTGTAAATTTTGAGATTATCGTAAGACTTGATGTTAATTTACAATATGTTGGCATGCTTGTAAGACTTGAGATTAATTTTATTTTATTGTTTCATATATATATATATATATTATTTAGCTTTTAACTGGTTTAATGACAAGATGTGTCACTAAAACCTACAAATGTTGTTAATAAGTTCTAAATTTACCAACGAAATGAACCAGTGGATATAGCAAATTGGGAGGTGTCAATAAAATCTATACCGATGGAGATTCAGCCGTGGGTATAGCAAAATTAAGAGAGTTGTTAAAACCTATACCAACGGAAAAGTAACCGTGGGTATAGCTCTAAGGTTTTGTCCAACGGTAAAAAAAACTGTCACTATAGGCTATAGCAACGCCAGTTTTCCGTGGGTATAGCCAAATAAAGACCACGAAAAAATTGTCCGTCGGTATAGGTTTTTGGTGCTATACCCACGGTTTGTAACCCTTTACCCACGGATTTTTGCCGTCGCTATATGTCAATTTTCTTGTAGTGATACGAATAAATGACTTGGTAAGCATAAAAAATCATTCGTTTGTTATAAGAGTTTCTATTGATTGACTATATATGTTAAGTAGAACAACAAATACAAGAAACTAGAGAGAAAGCAAGCACTTTTTTTTAAAAGTAAAGTTTTATTAAAATGATGGGTGTGTGAACCAATATCCAACTAAAATCAAGTACAAACACCAATGACGAATACACCCTTGCACTCGAAACAAACACATATCTAAATGTTGCTACAAAACATTCCATCAAACTACAAAACAAGATGAGACACAAATCATCATCTAAGATCTAAAGATGCAAAGACAGATCCAAATTATCCTCATCATTTTCATTTCCACCAGCATCATTTGTTGCATTCTTCTCACCATCATCACTATCCTTGAAAAGAAGTAACTCTTTGATCTCAGATTGCTGACCTTCACAAAAATCATTACTCCTTGCCCTCTTAGAACCTCCAGTTTCTTGATCAACATCAATCATAGTCAAAGGGCGCTTCAATGCTCTCTCACGAGCTAAATCCACAACATTAGTACTAGGGTTTCTAACAAGCTCCAAGTCATTGATCTCAGTACGAGGTGGTGGCAATGGCATAATAGAATTACTCTCCAAAACATGAAAATTATTATTCATGTTAACACTTGTACTAGGATTTCTAACAAGCTCCAAATCAGTGATCTCAACAGGAGGTTGTGGCAATATTGGCATAACAGGATTACTCTCCGAAACATGAAAATTACTATTCATGTTAACACTTGTACTAGGATTAATCATGAAATTATCATTATTGAACAACAAAGAGTTATTAAAATTCTCTTCAAAGGAAAGAAGACTCCTTTGGTTATAAAAATTATTCAAGTTAAGCCTAGTACGAGGATTATTGATGAAATCGTTGATCACTGAAGAGTTGTTAGAATTTTCTCCATAGGAAAAAATATTCCTATGGTTATTATGAAAATTTGGCCGTAAATAATTTGGAAAATCACTGGTTGCGAAATTGGGCCTTGAAAAATAAGAAAAACCATTTGTCGCAAAATTGGGCCATGAGTAATTTGAAAACCCATTTGGTGTATAATCAACACCCCTATTGAATGAGTTACCAATACCATAATGATTGAATAAGTTTCCTTGTGTTGTAGGGCTATTGAGGACATTGATATTACCAATTGGGAGATCAATTGGCAAGGCAAGACCATATCTAAGTGCTACCATCAATGATGTTGGGTTGAAGTTGGTGGTAGAGATTGCAAAAGGCACCCTTGATGGCTGAGTAGTTCTTGCATCAACAATATTTGGATCTTGGTTCCTTCCTGCTTTTCACAAAATTTCAAATAGTTAAATTTTGTTGTAAATTAAAATAATCAAAAGATTTAGAGTGAACCTTCCCCCTAGTGGTAATTGGACTTGGATCCCACCCCTAGGTTTCGGGTTTGAATCTTGGGTGCGACAAAAACTCTGTTGGGAAGCGAGAAACACACGGGCCGGCAAAGTCGGGTACTCGTGGTTAGCCAGGTTCCCCGACGTAGATTAGTCACCGGCATCAATATTTTTTTTAAAAAGTGAGGATTTAACAAAAAAAAACTTTAAAATTAGTACCTTGAGTAAAACAGCGATGAATTTGGGGTCTTTGAGGGTTGGTACAACTTGAGATTGGCTGCGACGGATGGCTATTGGGAGCTTGATTGTTGCGCTCACTACCACGATCACTCCTATTATTTGAAGCCCTCTGTGGCATGTCTTGGTGTGTCCTGGACTGGCCCCCTGGTGATGGATGGCTACTGAGGGCTTGATTGTTGCGTTGATCACTACCAGGACTACTCCTATTATTTGGAGCCCTCTGTGGCATGCCTTGGGCTCTGGAGAGGCCCCCTGCAAGTGATGAATGGCTATTGAGAGCTTGACTGTTGCGCTCACTACCACGATTACTCCTATTATTTGGAGCACTCTGTGGCATGCTTTGGGGTGTCCTAGTGTGGCCCTCTGGTGATGAATGATTATTGAGGGCCTGATTGCTGCGCTCATTACCATCATTACTCCTATTATTTGGACCCCTGCCTTTTTGGTTAGCCCAGAAGTTATTCATTATAGATGTGAAAAATAAGACTCTCAGAGACACTTAAGAAAACTCAGAAATGGGCGACTTCGCAGTGAGAAAAATTCGGTAGTCTCCACCTCGATTTATAGTAAAATAACGCTCAAGCATAAAAGGAATGTAATAAGAAAATGGCAAATATACATAATGAGTTTTTTACCGTCATTTTTTATATACGTGTAATATCAAATGACTCTTAATATTTTAATAATTATACAATGTATAAATAAATTTTACGCATAAGTACAATCATATTTTACCATCTTATAATATCACAGTATTACTAATTAAAAAGCACAAAACTATTTGACGGATGGTGCATACCTATTAAACTCTTACTCATAATATTTTTTGGGGTCTAGGCATCAACATTGCTTAATTTATTAGATTCTTTCAATGAGAATGTGTGAAATGAAGAGTGGAAATACAAAAATTTGTGTGAAATTTTGCATTCTGCAAAAGCTTAAATGCAGCGCGATTTTGAAAAATTACTTCTAAAGTGAGTGAATCCCTATTCTTGATATAGTGTGGGGATAAGTCTTCTCAATTTTATTCTATTTAATGTCTTTTAGAGAATTTGAATTAAAATACTTAACCATTGAATTGAAAATCTATATTCAGTATAAAAATTTAAAAAATCATTTATATTCATTATGTGAACATATATATAATAAGTTTTTTAATACTTAATCATTTATATTTGAACATATATATAATAAGTTTTTAAAATATTATATTCTTGAAACAAAAATATTACCAATTATTTTTTTGTTTATTTAGTTACCAATTATGTGATTAAATAACTATTGATATCATATTTAAATTGAAATTCCATATAATCTCAAAAAAAAAATTGAAATTCCATACATGATAGTGGTATTAATGTCGCGTAATCTAGCAGTTCACTTTATTAAATTGGTATGACATTAGATTTAGAAAATTTACATATGGAATAAGAAGAAAAATAATTGTTCACAAAATTCAATGCCAACAAAATTATATTCCATAGACATATAAATTTTGCATTGTTTCGTTTATGTTAACTGCCTTATATGATCGACCAAAGACAAATTGTCAATCAGAGTAAGTATTTAACCTTCTTGGATTTCTTTCCCAAACATAACTCACAGTGGCGGACCCACTCACAGCTGAGGGGGTTCAGTTGAACCCCCTGAAAAAAAAATTGCACTTATCACCTTATATAAATAACCTAAACCCCCTGAATTTTTATTTTTGAACCTCCTGAAAATTTTAAATTGCACTTGTAGACCAAGTTTTGCACCCATTTGACACTGACCTTAAAAAATTTGACACCCCTGACCCCAGGGTCCTGGGTCCGCCACTGATAACTCACCAAAATTAATATAGTGTTGATATAAGGTAAGAGACATAGGCAGCTGGACATCAAGCCATCGCTCTATCTCTCTCCAAACCTTTCTCGAAAGATCACAATCAAGGAAGAGATGATGGAGATCCTCACCGTGATTGTTACAAAACACGCACAGGCCCCCTCTTCTGAACGAATAACCTGTCTGCTTCTCAGTAGCTCACGCACCGGTAGAACGTTTAAACACCGGTAGTTTGGTCTTACTAAACAAATTTAGTTTAAGTGATAACGAGTTTGATACTCATGTCATGCGAATGGAAAAATATTATTAAGAGGGAATCTCATCAGATTATATTTAAGGTAATTAGTCCCCCATTAGGAGGGTGCTTTGTGGAAAAATAATGTATAACATTAAAAAAACATGAATGCATAATTTAGAAATAATTAAATCTTTTAGAAAAATATTCATATTAAAATAAAAGGTTTGTGACTAAACATAGTATTGATTAAAAAAGAAAATAAATAAATTACAAAACATTAAAAATTAAAGAAAATCTAAAATATAAGCAAAACGGAAAAAGTAAAATGTACAAAGATTTATATGTGCTTCAAGACAATGAAATTATATCGACATTATATATTATTTTTGTCAAAACATTTATTTGAAGATAACTACTTTTTTGCGAAGGAAAAAAATCAATAAGGAAAAAGAGTACCCCCTGAACTTAGTGAAAAAGATAAAAAAAAAAGAGACAGAAGAGAGAGCCCAATGGAGGACTAGACAAATACCCTTGGCGAGAAAAGAAATTAAAATCAAAGCAATCATAGGAGCCACTAACCTATTACGCCGGTAAATGCCTAAGACAATTAAAGGACTAAATTACATTAACCATGCTAAAAAGAGATAGAGATAATTTTCCCTAGAACGAGTATTATAGCCTACAATTTTTTGGAACAGGTGCTTTTTTGTCGAAATTTCTTCTTTAGGGTCTTGGACACAAGTTCAAAAATATCTTTCCAATGGGAACTTACGAATAAAATAACTACTTATAATTAGTAAATGTATTATATCGACAAGTAATGTTTAATTTTTAGGAGGCAAACGAAAAAAATTAAAAGTGGAAATTTAAAATAGGAAATAAAGGACATAAATAAAAAATGTAAGAAAAGTAAGAAAACATTATAATATCAAAATAATAGTGTGTTAGACAAGTTTTCGAGATGAAGAAGAAAGCAATGGAATGTACAAAAAGAGAAAACATCCTCATAAGTAGGAAACAAATGGATACAAGGCTCTGAAGAAACTCAAGAGTACGTAAACTTGTGGAGCATAGGTACACTCGACTCGTAAATTCGTAAGAGTCTACCTATTATTAAAAAATCTATAGCTCATTGAGTGGAGATATGGTTTCCAAGCCTCTTTGTGGTCCTGATCATTAGGTCGTTGTTATAACATGTAAATTTCTCTTTTGTTATTCAAAAGCAAAAGATTTGATTATAAATAATAAAGACATTTACAAAATTAATATGATCTCAAAGATAGCGAAATTTCAGCAAACATAAAATGTTTTAAATAGAGGCTTAAAAGTAAAATAATCTATTTATAAACTATAAATAAATTAATAAAAATAATATATAAAGACTAAATATTAATAATTAAACAGTAAAAATAAATAAATAAACATTATAAACCGAAAACAAAAAATAATAAATACAAAAATACAAAAAAGTATATAATTACTTGTGCGATTTAAAAGTAAACTAATAATTTACCAATAATAAAACAAGTATAAAATTGGGTATGTGATTAAAGAAAATATAGATTAAACCAATAAAATTTGATGCTTTCTATTCGAGACTCAAAAGTAAATAATAATTTACAAATAATAAAAATATTTATAAACTTTGATATATATGTGCTAAAAAAACATTAATTTGTACCGGCATAATATAATCTTTCTTTTTTGAGACTTAAAAATAAAATAATTGTTTTTCACTTACAAATAATAAATATAGTTATAAATACAAAATTTAAAAAATTAAAAAACAAAATAAATTACAAAAAATTAAAATTGTGGAAAATATAAAACATAAATATAAGAAATATGGAATAAATAAAACGTAAAAAAAAAGTATCGAGAGGGAGTCAAAAGTAAAATAGTAGTCAATTGTGAGTAGCAAAATATTTATGAAATTTTGTACATGCTTAAAGATAATGAATTATATTGACATAATCTAATAGTTTTTGCTACAACTTAAAAGTAAAATAACTATTTATGAATAATAAATATATTTAAAAAGTATGATACATGGGAGAAATTTTATCGACAATATGTACTATTTTTCCGTGGAAATTTAAAAGTAAATCAAATATTGGTAAATAATAAAAATATACATAAAATTGATATGTGTTCTGAGATAATAAATTATACCGATAACATGTAAGTTTAATTTTTTGGGAGGCAAAAGAAAAAAATTAAAATTGAAAAATCAAAAGGGTTAAATATGTTTTTGACCCCTATAAAATTTAAGTTTATTAGTTTTAGTCCCTAAAAAAAGGCACCTACTTTTAGTTCCCGAAGTTTTTTTCACCAGATTTTGTCTCTTGTGATTTTTAATGGCGCTTCATGAGTTTTAATAGTTTTTAAAAGCGAAATAAAAGGTCTAAAAAACTTTTTTAAAAGTCGTGAGAGATTAAAATTGGTGAAAAAAACTCTGGGGATTAAAATTAGGTGAAATTTGGAAGGATAAAGTGGAATGGTGTATGACTATTTGGAGTGGAAAGAATCAACTAAAATATGGGAAGGAAAAGATGGTGGTGCAAACACATGTATATATTTGGAATGAGAGTTCTTTTCTTCAAGAATGGTTATCAGCTAGGCAATGATTTGTTGTCAAAAAAAAAAACTAGGCAATGATGTCACTGCTCCAACCGTGGATCATCATCTGTGGAGTAATAAACCACCAAGTGGGTGGGTTAAATGTTATTGATGCCTCTTTCTTAAAGGACTCAAATAAGGTGAGGATTGATATTTTTGGGTAAACTCGGGTATCCACTGCACAGACAGCAGTGACTAATTCCTCGCTCATTATAGGTGCCTCGAGGGGCAGGACAGCTGGCCCAGAGTTTTAACGCTGTTCTGTACCCAATGCGGAGATCGAACCCCCGACCCTTGGTTAAGAGAGGTTTAGCCCCAACCGCTGAACCCCACGCTCTGGGTTGGTGAGGATTGATATGTGCTTACGTAATGAGTCTGGTGTTTTACTAGGTTCCCGTATTTAATGGTTCAACCCGATTATGGAGGTTATATATTGTTGGTGAAGCTTTGCGTTTACTTTGTGCAATAAAATGGGTTAGAGATTTGCACTTCAAAGATGTTATTTTTGAACTTGATGTCAAACTTGTTGATGCTTTTAATAGGCCTATGCCTCCCACAGAGATGTATTATCCAGGTAAATGACATTTTGATTTTAAAAACAATTATTATGAAAAGCTTGCTAGGGGGAATGATAACAAGACGTCTCATTCTCTTGCAGAGATACTCTTGTTGTGAGCTAGTCTTCAAGACTATTTTGCAGCCCCCCTAGCTATATTTTGAGCATTATTATTAATGAAATAGATGTTGTTTGTAAAAAAAGAATAATGTTATTCCGAAAGCTCATTTTTTCTATCATATTAAAAAGGTTACACCTTAGAAATATATATATATATATATATATATATATATATATATATTAAAATGGCTATAAATAACTAATACACACATAAATTAAAGTTTCGTTATAAAATAAAGGCTAAATATCAGTTTTGGTCATTTATCTTTGCTTTTGGTTTCACTTTGGTCCTTTATCTTTTGTTTGGTCTGTTTTAGTTCTTTATCTTTCATTTTCATTTCATTTTGGTCATTGCCGTCAGTTTTTGTTAACGGACGCCACGCTGGCAGTTAACTGCCACGTCTTAAGTGTCATGTATGACGTGGAAATTCATTAAATGAAGTGGCAATTCTGTTTTTCTTTAAATCAAAAACAAATGACACATAAGCATTTAATTTTTTAAATTATAAAAACACAAAACAAAATATAATAAAACTAAAAAACAAATCTGGGATTTCATAAACAAATCTGGAAAAACAACGAAGATCATTAAACCTAGAAATATAATGAAACAAATATGTTTTTCTTTAAACTCAAACCCAGATTTCATTTCGTTTTCGATTTTGGGTTTCAACACAAATCTAGGATTTCATAAACCCAGATTTCGTTCATAAACTCAAACCCAGATTTCATTTTCGCAGATTTCATAAACAACTATGAACAACAGGAACCCATAAGCGAAGAACATCGAAAAAACGAAGAAACGTAGAACAACGATGGAACCCAGAAATGAAGAACATCAAAAAGCGAAGAAACGTAGAACAACGATGGAACCCATAAACGAATGAAACCCATAAACGAATGAAACCCAAAAGAGTACGATTCAATCCCAAATCGAACCCTAGAGTACGATTCTAGATCATCTTCTTGTGGATTTCGATGAACAATCGCTTTTCAATGACGATGGATTTCGAAGACAATGATGATTATGAAACAGAGCCGAAATTAGTGGGTTTCGATTTCGAATGTGAAAGTAGAGATGGTGGTTTTAATTTCAGAAACAAATCTTCTTCAACTATCCCATTTTGATTAATATAATTAGTGATGTTAGGTTAAATTTCATTTTGTATTTCTGATAGTTTTTGGAAGAAGATGAAGATGAAAAATGAAGGTGTTTTTCAAACCCAGAATTTCTGGGTTTTTGAAACCAAAACATCAACACCTAATTCTAATTTAATTCTTTCATTTTGTTTTTAAATTAATGTTTTTGTCATAAAAAATTAATGTTTTTGTCCAAAACACATATCAAAATTGGAACCAATAACAAAGCTGAACTGCCTTTTACCATAAAAACAAAAAAATTGTTTTGGAATGCTTATTTGTTTTCACTTTTTCCTATATAAATCTTTGAATCTTTGAACATAAAAAATAGAGTTAAAATAGGGTAGTATTATTGTAAAAAATTTAAAATACTTTTTTTTCTTCAAACCATACAAAGTATTAATTTTATTTTATCCATGAATTTTTCGAGTGAATAGATTCATCAAGCATTTTATAAAATAATTTGAGTAAATTCTATAAGTGTAACTGCCTTTTTGTCTTATTCTTTCTAGGGTACTCTTTTTTTCATGGGGTTTTGGTCCAGGGAGGTTTTAATAAGACCCATTGTATATATAACGGTTAGGGTGCCCGTTTGCACCCATTTAATATTGTTTTTTGCATATAAAAAAACATGTATCGATCTAAGGGGTTAAATCCCCTAATACACTGTTTGATAGAAATCGACAAATACAGCCGATAAGATAGTTTTAAACATATGCGTTTACAGCAAATAAGCTAACAGTGCGAACAGCGTAGTTAAAATTTTTGGTACAATTAGCGGTTGAACTAACTTATAAATATAAAATGATAAAAACAGACTTGCATTTTAAATAATATTTTTAAATGGGAAAGTTTTTTATTTAATGCGGGATAAATAAGGAATTTAATTAAAATAATATACTCTAAAATGATAAAAATGAAACGATATAAGCTATAAGGTTAAACGCAACTTTACTTTAAATTTAAGTAGTGTCTGAAAAAACACTATAAGCTAAAAAATCGTTATAGGCTAGTGGTTGCCAAAAACAGAGTCAGTCATGGGAATTGAATAACATTATTAATATATATATATATATATATATATATATATATATATATATATATATATATATATATAAGGTAATTACCAAATAGTTTGGTCTTTCAAAACAAAGTCTAAGGGATAAGTTGTAACAAAAAATGAGTCTAAGTGATTAGTCATCTGCTATAATTCATCCTCTAAATGCTAGTTGTTTGGTCTTACCGCACAAGATAATGGGATTGCTTTTTTTTTATCAAAGGATAATAGATTTGATACTCATTCATGGAAATGGAAAAACAATAATAGGAAGAATCTCACCCGATTATATTTGAGGTAATTAGTCCCTTAGCTACAAAATAAGAGGGTGCTTTCGAAAAAAAAAGTATTATAATAATAAAAAACCATTGATGCATAATTTAAAAATAGTTAATTATTTTAGAAAAATATTCCTATTAAAATAAAAAATTAGTGACTAAATTTAGTATTGATTAATGATTAAGAATTGTATTATTTTTATATTAATATAAATAAGGAATGCATAAAGAAAGCAGGAATAACGTTATTTCCAAAAGATCATTTTCTATCGTATTAAAAAAAAGGTTACACTTTATCAAGAAAAAAAAGAGTAAAGGGGTAGAAATAGCTTATTGTTTGGAAGGAAGTTAAAGTTTGGTTATAAAAAAGGTTTTGTAAATATAAAATATCGCGATTAAACCGCTCGCGATTGAACTAACATATATAAATATAAAATAACATAAAAGAATATTTTAGTTAATGCTAAAAATGGGAAATATTGTTCATTTAATGCAGGATAAATAAGGAAATTAAACTAATAAAGGCAAAAATGAGAAAAAAATGACACGGCTATAAGTTATAAACTCAAGCGCAATTATAAAAATCCTATAAATTAGTGAAAAAATGTTATAAACTAATTGGTGGTTACCAAACACTTCTATTTAGTTTTCATTAACTTATTTGCTATAAGTTATCCTATGGTCTTAGCATAATAGGTTATTAGGTTTTTTTATCAAACAATAGGTTATTAGGCTTAATTTATTAGGTTTTTTTATCAAACATTAATAGATTATTAGGTTTAATACTCATTCATGGGAATGAATAAACATTATTAGAAGGGATTTTGTCCGATTGTATTTAAGGTATGCTAGTCTCTCAGCTACCAAATATGAGGTGCACCAAGAAACTAGCTTGCCATTCAGGTGGTGTGAGGGTGTCTTGTATAAGTGATTCCCATGTATAGACGGGCCACCAAGGAAAACTTTTGTTAGATACAGTAATTACCTTGAATTTCTTTCTTATAGAGAATAAGTGAACAAAAATAAATCTTCCCTACTAGACCAAATGCAATATTTTAAAATTCTTAAAACCAACAAATAAATTAATTTTGTTTCATATTATTTAATAATAAACTGAACAAATAAACTGATTTTGTTTCGTATTCTTTTTTTTAGACAATAAATTTGTTTCGTATTCTTAATAACATATATCACTACTCAAATTGCCTACGGATAAAAGTCCGTAAAATTATCGACGAAAAAATGGTTGGTAAGAGGTCTGAGACTTTTCTATTATTTCTAACGGAAAAGGCGGTCGGAAATCAAAAACTTTAGTCGGTATTTAAGAGACCGTTTATTCGCGCCCAAACTTTTTGACGGACAATGTTTCTGTTGGTAATTTCCAACAGTTAAAGCGGCCAGTAAGTAAACAAGGTCGTCGTTAATTATTTATTTTTTTACAAAACTTCATTCCTCTTCATCGACCCTCATTCTTTCGGTCTCTCTCTCTCTCTCTCTCTCAAACTTCCTCTCTCAGTTTCGCTCAGGCTGCCACAACCGTACGCCACCGGACCACCGCTCCTCCCTCACTTTCCTCCTCCTCTTCCACCACAACCATCTCTTCTCTTCTCCTCCGCTTCTCCCTTACTTCCCTCACGCTATTGAAACCCTAACCACGATGGCCACCACAACCTCCGTCGCCACCAATATTCGTCCTTTCCAACAACGAAGGTTCCTATTTTGCGGTAATGTTTCATTCTTCAGTATTGCTCCATTTTTTTAGCTCAAGTTGATTTTCTTGTTTTTTTTCTGCAATTTCATATTTGGTGCTTCTTTAGAGGTCTTGTTGGGAGGTCCTTGCTGAACCAACAAACAAGTATTCCTAACCCTTATTTCTGTTTGTGCTTGCTGAACCAATAAGCATTTCTGTTTGTGCTTGAATAAACATTTCTATTTGTGAGAAATTCTTAAATCTGTTCTTTTGTGACATATGCTTATTAATTAGGGCTAAATTAGTTTGTTTAAACTGTTTGTTATTTAGGGTTTAATGTGATTAGGGCTAAATTTGTTCTGTATACTGTTTGTTATTTAGGTAGTACGATCTGTCAACAAGCAACGATACAAAGATTGCAAGAGTTACTTACTCATCTGTTTCTGTTCTTAAATACCACTGTTCTTAAAAATTGGCTTTCTGCAATCATCTAATTATATAGAAATTGTCTTTTAAGGCTATAAGCATTGCCTGTGAAAAAGTAGTGCTATTTTGTTTATTCACTTTCTTTGAGTCCTTCTATGTGTTGTCTCAAATCTGATGAAACCAACTAGTCCATTATGTCACAAGGGATGTTATAAATTAAACTTTGTTAGTGATTATGGCTTAGTAAACTCATGATGAATACCCAAGCTAGGTTACATAAACTAGTGTTGTTGAGTCTAGTGTCTTAAAAATCAAACGAAACTTCAAGATTCAACTAACTGAATCTTGAACCCGCCTTGTTCGCGGTTTAATTAATAATTTGGGCAATCCAACCTGGTTCATTTCGGTTCAAACGATTTAAAGAAATTGAATATGATCCATAAGTTGTGCATGTTTGATGTTCAATTCAATTTTAAAAACATTGGATAAGTCTTAGAAAGGTACACACATATATACTACTAGTCTTAGAAATGTTTCAGTTTGCCCCAATACGAACAAGTGATTTTGTAAGCATAAAATCACTCATTATAAGAGTTTTCATTGATTATATGTTGAAAAGAACAACAAATACAAGAAACTAGAGAAAAATACAAAGAGAGATCTAAATAGAGGTGCAAAGGGAGATATAAATTCTCCTCATATCTAAATACTACTATGAAAAATACAAAGCATGCATCAAACTACAAAACAAGATGAGACACTGATCATGATCTAAGATCTAGAGGTGCAAAGAGAGATCTAAATTCTCATCATCATTTTCATTTCCATCATCATCATCATCATCATTATCTGTTGCAATCTCTGAGGTAGAACTTGAATTCTTGTCACCATCATCCCTATCCTTGAAAAGAAGTAACTCTTTTTTCTGAGATTGTTGACCTTCACAAAAACCATTAATCCTTGGCCTTTTTGAACTTCTAGTTTCTTGACCAACATCAATCAAAGTCAAAGGGTGCTTCAATGCTCTCTCACGAGCTAAACCCACAACATTAGTACTAGGGTTTCTCACAAGCTCCAAATCATTGGCTTGAATAGGAGTTGGCAATGGCATAACAACATTCTCCAAACCAAAAACCCTATTATTCCAGTTAACACTTGTTCTAGGATTAATCATGAAATTATTATTATTATTATAAGTGAACCCAAAAGAGTTATTTGCATTCTCTCCAAAGGAAGGAAACCTTCGGCGGTTATAAAAATTATTCATGTTAACCCTAGTACAAGGATTATTTATGAAATTGTTGATCAATGAAGAGTTATTTGAATTCTCTCCATAAGAAAAAAGATTCCTTTGGTTATTATTGAAGTTGGACCTCCAAGAATATGGAAAACCACTTCTTGCAAAGTTGGGCCTTGAGGAATATAAAAAATTATTTGTTGCATAATTGGGCCTAAAATGATTTGAAAAATCATTTGGTGAATAGCCAATACCACCATTGAATGAGTTACCAACAGTAGTATCAAGATTGAATGAGTTTCCATATGATGTGTTATCAATAGAAGTCATATTTCGTGGTTGAAATTGATAATCACTTAGGAGATCAATTGGCAACACACGACCACCATATCTAGCCGCTAATATCAATGACATAGTGTTGTTGGTGGTGGTAGAAGTTGGAAATGGCACCCTTGATGGTTGAGTAGTTCTTGCTTCAACAATATTGGGATCTTGGTACCTCCCTGCTTTTTCACAAAATTTCAAATAGTTAGATTTTGTTTTAAATATAAATAATCAAGATTAAGATGAATTTTCACCATAAAATAATTAAAATAAAAATACTAAGAATATAAAAATATAATCAATAGATTTTATTCTTAATATAAAAATATTAAGAATAAAATTGGTGAGACCTTTTTTAGTTATATCCCTTTAAAAAGTTTTTGAAATAATATAAAAATAAATAAGTTTGAAAGTACCCTCTCCTCAAATTATTCACAAACATGCACTAAGTTTTTTTAGGTCTAGTGACTATCTGGGCTTTGTAAAGCAATGGGGTGCATCAATAATATTTTTTTTCAAAAAAGTGTAGGGATATAATCAAAAAAAAAAACTTTGATGTTGGTTAATTACCTTGAGTAAAATTGGGATGGATTTGGGGTCTATGTGGGTTGGTACGGCTGGAAACCGGTGGGAAGGGGTGAATTTGGTCCCTCGGTGGCATGTCTTGGGGTGTTCTGGAGTGGCCCCCTGGCAATCGATGGTTATTGAGGAATTGATTGTTGATGCGCTCACTATGATGATTACTCCTATTATTTGGAGCCCTGCCATTCTGAGTAGCCCAGAAGTAATTCATTCTGGATATGAAAACTAAGATTCTTAGAGACGCTTAAGAAAACTCAAAAGGGGTCGGCGATCGAGTTTGCTGTGAGAAAAAATCCGTGTCGCAACCCTAATTTATAGTAAAATAATGCTCAAGCATACAAGGAAAGTAATAAGAGATGCGCGGATATACATAATAAGTTTATTGCCGTCATTTTTTATATACATGTAATTTCAAATGAATCTTAATAATTTAATAATTATACAATCATGGTATAAATAAATTTTACGCATAAGCACAGTCATATTTTACCACCTTATAATATCATAGAATTACTAATTAAAAAGCAAAAAATTATTTTACACGAATGGTGCATAATTATTAAACTCTTACTCATGATGTGTAGTTTGGGTCTAGGCATCAATATTGTTGCCTTATTAGGTTCTTTCAATGAGAATGTGTGAAATGAAAAGTGGAAAATAAAAAGAAGGAAAACAAAAGTTTGTGTGCAACTTTGTATTCTACAAAAGGTTGTAAATGCAGTGTAATTTTGAAAAATTACTTCTAAAGTAATTAAGTGAATCCCTATCCATCATATGTGGGGATCCATGAGTAAGTCTTCTCACTTTGTCAAAAAAAAATGAGTAATTCTTCTCAATTTTACTCTATTTAATTTTTTTTTTTAGAGAATGTAAATTAAAGTGTTAACAATTGAATTGATCATCTATATTATTAAGTATAAAGATTAAAAATTCAATGATATTATACAACTTCATTTGAACATATATATAATATGTTTTAAAAATATTATTTTCTTGAAACAAAAATATTACCAATTATGTTTTTGGTTGAATTAGTTACCAATTATGTGATTAAATAACTATTTATATCATATTTAATTGAAATTCTATATATGATACCGTCGCGTGATCTAGCAGTTCACTTTATTAAATTTTTATTACATTATATTTGGAAATTTTACATATAGAATAATTATTAAAAGTGTAAAAAATAACTTATAAGGAAGGAAATTAAAGTTTGGTTATAAAACACATTGTAATCATAAATACAATTTCAAATTTTGAACCAACAATAAAGCTGAACTGACTTTTACCAAAAATAAAAATAAAAAAAGTTTTTGTTTTGAAATGCTTAATTATTTATACTTTTTACCATCTAAATCTTTGAATCTTTAAACATGAAAAATAGACTAAAAATAGGGTAGTGTTATTGTAAAAATTTGTAAAAAAAAAATATTCATACAAACTCTTAATTTAATTTTATCCATGAACTTTTTTGAGCGGCTAGATTGGTCAAGCTTTTTATAAAATAATTCGAACAAATTCTATAAGTCGATATCAACATGTATTGGTCTAAGGTGTTAATTCCCCTAATATTTTGTTTGGCAAAAAGTTCGAACAGCGCATAAACTAGCATACAACAAATAAGCTAATTTATATCGGATGCATTTATTGTAAATAAGTTAGTAGTGTGAAGTTAAAGTTTTTTTTTTTAGAATTAGCGGTTGAACTAACTTATAAATATAAAATGACATAAATGAACATTTAATTAATTAATTCTTAACAATTGGAAAGACCGTTCATTTAATGCAATATAAAATAAGAAATTTTATTAAAATAATAAAGATAAAACTGAGAGGAAAAATGAAACATTATAAACTATAAGCTCAAACACAACTTTACTTTAAGCAATGTACGGAAAAACGCTATAATCTAATTATTAATAAGAAATGTTACAGGCCGGTAGTTACCAAACATTTCTATTTTACTTCCATCAACTTATCCACTATAAGCTATCCTCTAAACGTTGGCAGTTTGGTCTTACCAAACGGAGTCTAACTGATAATGGGTTTGATACTCGTTCATGAGAATAGAAAAACATTATCGGAAGGAATCTCGTTCGATTATATTTAAGGTAATAGTCCCCCTTTGATGAATAAAAAGGTAGTTAGGACGTGCTTTTTGAAAGAAAAAAAAAATGTACAACATTAAAAAAAACATCGGTGCATAATTTAAAAATAGTGAAATCTTTCAGAAAATAAATCATATTAAAATGAAAAATTAGTGACTAAATTTAATTAGTATTATTAACAATTAAGAATTGTTTTTTTCTTTGTTGATCTAGAAATAAATTTTTTTCTCAAAGCATACAAACTCTTAATTTAATTTTATCCATGAATGTTTTGAGCGGCTAGATTGTTCAATCATTTTATAAAATATCAACATGTATAGGTCTAAGGGGTTTTTCTCTTAAAAAAATGTCTAGGGGTTAAATTCCCTAATACCGTATTTGGTAAAAAGTGACGAATAACACATATAGTAAATAAGCAATTAATGTGAAGTTAACGTTTTTTGAATAATTAGCGGTTGAACAAACTTATAAAAATAAAAAAACATAAATAAACATTTTAATTAATGGTTAAAAATGGAAAATATTATTCATTTAATGCAGGATAAATAAGAAATATTTTTTGGTCACCGTATTGTTGGTACGCAGTATACGTCAGCTTTGTTGGTGACTAATCTATGCTGGAGAACCGGGCTGGCAACATGTTTTTTACTAGTTTTGCTAATTTGTGTGGTTCTCCTCTCTTAATAGAGATTTTGCCACTTCCAAGACTTGAACTCGAGACCTTGGGGTATAAGTTATAAGCTAAACCGCAATTTTACTTTAAGCATGTCGAGAAAAACTCTATAAGCTAATGAAAAATGTTATAAACTATTAGTTACAAAACATTTCTATTTTATTCGCTAAAAACTATCCTCTAAACATTAGCGGTTTGGTCTTACCAAACAGAGTCTCTGGATAATGGGTTTGATACTCATTCACGGGAATGGAAAAACATTATTAGGATGAATCTCTTACGATTATATTTAAGGTAATTAGTCTCTTTAGCTACCATCAATAACATCACTGCATAATTTAAAAATAGTTAAAACTTTTAGAAAAAAATTATATTAAAATAAAAAATTAGTGACTAAATTTAGTATTGATTAATGATTAAGAATTGTATTTTTCTATATTAACATTAAATAACGGAATGCATAAAATTATAATGATTAGCTGAATATTGAGTATAATAATAATAGTAACTCGCCTAAACTTTTTGTAACCAATAATAATAATAATTTAGCAATGATTAATTTATAGTTATTTATAAAAAAAAAAAGTTAATCTTTATTGATAATACACACTCTCTTGACTTTTTAATTACCGTAACACATTACATCATACAAAGTAAAATCATATTTATTCATACCCGCGGCTAAGAATGTTTAGGTATTTCTAAATTATTTTGAAGGAATTTTTTGTTGGCACAAAGAAGCTTAATACATTTCATTCATAATAATAGCCTCAGATTAGTTTAGAATCAAAAACCTGTGAGCTAGCATAGAAACTCGACGCCCTTACAAGAGTGTGGGCAACCAGATTTGCTTGTCTCCTAATAAAGCTAACCTTAAAGCGTTGATAATTGGATAAAATAGTTATACAATAAAGAAGAATAGCTAACTCCTAGATCATTGTTGAGATTGTTGGTTCCTTGCACTCCATTTACAACCGGTAAACAGCCCATTTCAAAGGTAACTGAATGAAGATCCAATTCTCTCAACCATTCAAGTGCACATTTGAGCCCCACAGCTTCAGCTTCTTGAGGGAGAGGTAGACCACCAAAAGTCATTGTTTTAGGTTTAACAAACTCACCTTTATCATCTCTAATACATATTCCAATACCATATTTGGCTTCTTGGTTGAATAGAGCTGCATCCGCATTACATTTAAATTCACCTCTATTTGGCTTGGTCCAACGCGCTACATTAATAGATTGTAATTGTATTATCCCACAGCTTATTGTTGCGATTTTTCCATATACTCCAGCAGGCCATGGAAAAATGGCTACATGATACACTAGTTAATTAGTGCAGCAAGTGCATTGAACATGCATCCAGCAATCGAATTTGCTGCTGCAATTGCTGATAGAATAGTGCTATGCAGCCCCAACTCAGTCCAAATTTCAACAGATTTTGAACATTCAAAGAACAAATGCATTTCTGTCTCATCACGGCCTAAACATAGAGGACATGACGCTTCACACTCAACCGTCTTCTTCTTCAAATTCGGACGTACATGTAAGACACCTCTAGCAACTCTTCATAATAGCAATTTGACCATTTGCGGGACATTATAAGCTTCCAAATAGCCATACAATATGTGGGAATAGCTTGTGCCACTGCCTTAATAAGAACCTCCCTTCCTGCCTTTGATAAGTGTTTACCTGACCAACTCTGAATGCGCTTCCAGGTACGATCACGCAAAAACCCAAAAATCTGCTTCTTATTCCTTCCTACCATAGATGATAGACCCAAATATTTTTTGGTGCCAATACATTTCGTAACACCTAGGATGCCTGTGATTTGTTCTTTCATTTCTTGACCTATGTTTCTATTGAAAAAGATCTCTGACTTCTGCATGTTAATTGCTTGACCGGATTCTCTCTCATAAATACCGAGTATCTGCTTCAATTGTCTGCTCTCATTTTCAGTAGCCCTACAAAACAAAAAATAATTGTCAGCAAAAAGTAGGTGGGTGAGGGAATGAGCCCCTCTACACACTCTGATTCCATGGATGTCTCCTCTTGCCTCTGATTTTTTTAGAAGTGTAGTTAGACCCTCTGCACATATAATAAAGAGATAAGTGGACAGTGGACCCCCTTGTCTCAATCCTCTCCCTGGTGTGAAAGCATCTGATTTTTCCCCGTTAAGCAAGATTGAGTAGTGAACTGTCTCTAAACACATAGTCATCCATCTGACCCATTTTTCATCAAACCCCATGCGCAACATCATCCCCTTTAGATACCCCCAATCCACTCTGTCATATGCCTTACTAATATCAATTTTTAACGCCACATGTCTTACACTTCATATGATGCAACGTTTCAATAGCAACCAACACATTGTCCAGAATAGATCTATTAGCAATAAAAGCAGATTGTTCAATTGAGATACATTTGGCTAAAAGAGGTTTTATTCTATTTGCAAGTACTTTAGAGATGATCTTATAAATGACATTACACAAGGAAATGGGACGCAAGTCCTTCATACACGTTAGGCTGTCAACTTTTGGAATTAAAACAATATTTGTTTCATTAAGACATGGAGGAAACTCACCCGAATCAAGCCATTCCTTCCCCGTATTAAATAGTTCAACCCCACAAAGATACCAAAACCGCTTAAAGAAGGTCGGGTTGAGACCATCCGGTCCCGGTGCTTTATCGGAGTGCATTTGAAAAAGGGCTTGTTTGAACTCCTCTTGCCAAACATGAACATGATTCAAGACCCCTTCATATTCCCCTTGGCTGCCCCAAAACAACTCACCAAAATACCTCCTAGCCTCATCACCCATCTCCGCTGATCAGTCACCTCCACACCATCCTCACGAGTCAACTTGCTAATACAATTCCTTCTCTTTCTCGCACTAGCTATGGCATGACAGAATTTTGTATTTTAGTCACCATCCCTAAGCCAATACACCTTAGCTCTTTGCTACCAAAACGTTTCCTCTTAGGCCAACAAATAACTCAATCGCTCCTTCCTCTCCTTCAGTACAAATGCGTTTTGGTCGGGATTATTGGCTTGTAGGAACTCAATATCCCCACTAAACTTCTTGATATCCGCCTTGTACCTAACCCGCAAATTTCGACCCCAGACATCCACTACCTCGGTACATTGTTGTACTGTTGCCATGAAATCTAAGCCTACATTGCCCGTCCAATTATCAACCACAATAGAGTTAAGATTCGACGCTTCCAACCATACATTCTCAAATCTAAACAGCCTCTGCACCAACCTCCTATTCTCATCAGTGAGCCTAAGCCAAATAGGTGAGTTGTCTGACTTGTCAAAGACCCCATTAGACAATCTATGCATGGGAAAACTATCCATCCAGCTCTAAGTAGCCAATGCCCTATCAAGTCGAATCTCCTTACTCTCTGGAGTACCTAAACTTTTCGTCCAAGTAAATTGGTACCCTTCCATTTGAATATCATGCAGTCGGGAGTCCTGCACAGCCTCTTGGAAACCACGAATCAACCACGGAGGACGGTCAGCTCTTCCTCGCTTGTCCTCATTAGATAGTATATCATTAAAATCTCCCATAATACACCACGGTAGATCATTATCACGAGCCAAAGTTCTCAACAAATCCCAGGACTCTCTCCTACGCCCACTATCCAGAAAACCATAATAACCACTGAACCTCCAACTACCAAAACCAACCCTCGAAACCTCAACATTAATAAAATTAGAAGAAAAATTAATCACTCTACAGTCAAACGGATGCCTCCAAAGTAAAGCCAAACCTCCACTCCTACACGCGCGGTCAACTGCAAACGCAAAGTCAAAACCGATCCTAACTCGAAGCTCCTCAATTTTATTAGCATGCACCAGTGTCTCAAAGAAAAATAACGTCTGATTGGTACGCCC
Source organism: Astragalus membranaceus (assembly GCA_039519185.1). Classification (NCBI taxonomy): domain Eukaryota; kingdom Viridiplantae; phylum Streptophyta; class Magnoliopsida; order Fabales; family Fabaceae; genus Astragalus; species Astragalus membranaceus. The sequence continues at coordinate 172,947,503 of CM076849.1, forward strand.
GGATGAGGTCACGAACCAAGGGAATTGCTCTAGGGTTGCCCAGGCCCTGGCAGGTCCAACTAATAAAACTCATTGCTCCCAGCAAGCCTGCTTGCCAGGACCCACGGATAAAAACTTCTGACTGTTTTGTTCTGTTTGGTTACCAATGGTTGCACTGCTGTCAGCGCCTCCTACACTCCCTGCGCTATTATTCTCATTAGCTTTTTTTACGAGCAGTATTCATATAGTTAAATACATCATAATTGGCAGTCAACATTCACAATTTTCAAATATAATAACTATAAATTTCTTTTGTTTTATATGTATATTTAAGTTTACTTTGCAAGACATAAATAAATAAAAATAAAAATCAACCAATAACTAGACATTACCAATATAAAACAAAAGAGCTCATTAAAGCAATATAATAATATTGGGGTCTCAATTTAAATATTCATTATCTTCACATTGTATACTCAGTGTACCCCAACTTCAATTAGACCAAGATTATCATTTCTCTACATAGCAACATTTTGTTTTGTACAAAATAAAAACAATATGGTTACAATCCTCAAAACTCAAAAATGTCAAAGTACTGAATATTTATATATCTCACAAGGAAATCATCTTTCTATGCTAGTGCTCTCCATGAACATGACCATGACCATGACCATGATCATGATCATGAAAAATTAGGGTCAAGATTCCTACTAAACACAATACTGAACCAACAAGAAGTTTGTCATACCGCTCCACCCAATGAAACTTCAGCTGACTGGCCCCATAAAATGACAATGCCACCAGTGAAGTCATCACAGATATTGTGCTGTAAAAGTAAATGCAATGTGTTAAGCTTGGTAACACTAACAAATATCCAATCAACAAGTACTGAGAAGGAATTATGGGCTTCAAGATTCAGCATCTTTAGTGTTGAAATAATAAAGACTTGAATATATTTGATAATAGCTTGATTGACCGATTACAAAGACTAAACACTAACCCCTATTTATAGCGATAAATAGACTCAACCCTAAATAACTAAATCAGGAAACAAATCATAATAATAATGATGTAATATGAAAACTTATCCTAAGAGATACCAATCTGACTATGATACTCTAACATAATATCATGTTATATACTATTTTCTTATATTCTAACACCCCCCCTCAAGCTAAAGCTTATAAAGCTTTTAGCTTGTTACAAAATATGTCCTTGAAGAAGAAAAACCAAACTGCAACAGTATTGGGCCAGCGGTACATGACAGCTGAGAGCATAATCGGAAGGTGTCACCACATCAAACTAAACCAAACTGGACCGGTGTTCACTCTGACAGCTGAAGTCCAAACTTGAAGATGCCACAACTTCAAAACAAAGAAGATATTAAGCAAGTGCTCACATTGGCAACTAAAACCAACACAGGAAGTGTCACATCTTCGAAACCAACTTAAATAATATTGAGACAGCACTCATTGTTGAAACTCAAATAGGAGAATGTCACAACTTAGATCCAAACCAAAAACAATATTGGACCAGCGCTTACCGCAGCTGAAGTCCTAACTAAAGGTGTAACAACTCCAAACCAAACTGAAACATTTCAAATGTGACTGGTGCCGATGACTCAACTTGGACAGTGGGACTACCAATGGACTATTTCATCTATGATTGGGGCTGAAGACTCAACCTTGACGTGGTTGGACAACGGGACTACCAATGGACTATTTCATCTGTGATTGGGGCCGACGACTCAACCTTGACGGTGGTTGGACAACGGGACTACCAACGGACTATTTCATCTGTGATTGGGACCGACGACTCAACCTTGACGGTGGTTGGACAACGGGACTACCAACGGACTATTTCATCTGTGATTGGGACCGACGACTCAACCTTGACTGTGGTTGGACAGCGGGACTACCAAAGACTATCTATAGTGTGCTCGGATTGTTAACTAGAGAGCTTGCCATTAGAGACTGACAAGGCAGAAAGCACATTAGATAAGAGTGACTTGGACAGATGACAAACAAAAAACTGGAACCAATGAACAACCTGAAACAAAAAGATGCGTGAAACCAAATCCGAAAGCGATACACAATGATTGAGCAGTTGATGTGACATAAATGCAGAAACAGAGGGCCAAGAATTGATATATCTTGACTAAATCAGACTAGAAACAGACCAAGAACACTAAAACAAACCCGAAACAGACTAAGAGTACTGAAACAAATTAGAGACAGACCAAGAACAGTATAAACACTGTTCAACCGTACCTAAACAAGCAATATCTACCAGAAAAATGCCTAAACCAAGAGAGAGAAAGGGCAGTTTGTCATGTACCACGTATAACCAGGGACCTAACTCAATAAATGACCATAGATCCGGGACAAGGAGAGAGAGGCGACACCGGTGATGAAAAGAACCACAAGAACGGTGGCCGGACGCGCCTCCACGCGCCGGTACTGCGGACGAACGTGAAGCAAAGACGCTGACACTGTTTCCGCGCATGACGGCGCGTGACGGCGGAGATGGGAGCGAGATTTCGGTGGTAGGCCGGTCTGACATAAGCAGTTCTGATGGTGGTGGCGGTGCACGATGATTTGACCTGAAAGATGGGTTTCTGGACTGAACAATGTTTAAGGAGAGAGAGAAAATGGAAACCGAGCCGGAACATGGACGAAGAATGGCCTGATGAAGATGGACCTTTGAACATTTGAGTAGATCGGCGAATTCCGCCCCTATTGGTGGTGGTTTTGCCGAAAACGGTTGCCGAAAAAATTTTCCGGTGGCGGCTGATGGTGGTGGGTCTGCCGGAAACTGAAAAGACACGCCAGAAAGTTGAAAACAGCGAAAGAAAACAGAAACTAAAATAGGGTTATGGCAACTGTGAGAAGATATCAATTGAAAATTAAAAGGTGGTGTCTGCCGGCGGCGGCAGCGGTGGTGAGGCACAAAGGTAGGTCACAGAATCAGAACTTGCTCTGATACCATGTTGAAATAATAAAGACTTGAATATATTTGATAATAGCTTGATTGACTGATTACAAAGACTAAACACTAACCCCTATTTATAGGGATAAATAGACTCAACCCTAAATAACTAAATCAGGAAACAAATCATAATAATAATGACGTAATATGAAAACTTATCCTAAGAGATAATCTAAGATACTCTAAGATAAGAAATCAATCTAACTATGATACTCTAACATAATATCATGATATTATATGCTATTTTCTTATATTCTAACATTTAGTACAGAACAGCATTCAAAATTCAAATACAAGGCAGAAATTATGATTCTTAAAAATAATTTTCTAACAACCAACCAGAATTTGGCAAAAATAGCAAAGGTATCTAGCTGGACTGTAGACCATATTTGTTCAGCTTGACTAGATTCTGAAGAGTGAAGACTCAAACTCTACAAAGCCTACGGTACCAACAATGTTTTGAAAAAAGGTCAACGGTCGTGATGTGGGCTACTACATCAGTGTTTGTGATATCTCCACAGTTGAGGCCACATCGGCCATATTAATTGCAATTCTCTGCAGTATTAAAGATCATGATCGTTACCTCAACCGTAATTGACAACTTTGGGAATCAAAGCTACGGAAAGGGTATTGTGCAGGAGTAGCTAGAGCTGCCAAATTGGGCCGCCCGGCCCAGCACAAACCGGCCTAGTGGCCCAAAATGCAAAAGCAGGCTGGGTTGGGTCATTCCTATTATCTACTGAACTATGACTTGTGGGGCTCAACTCAGCCCAAAACACAAGGTCAACGGCCCAGTCTAATTTTTGAAAAAGGAAACCACACAAAATTTCAAATAAGCATGAAAAACTCTCTAGTTCATTTTCTGCTCTGGCTTCAACAACATTGAATAGTGTAATTAACTAGTTTGAATTGCATATTCTTGTCCTGATAACCTAGACACAGATCCAACACATATGCACATGAAACCAAAAACAAATTTTGCACCTTCAAAAAAGAAGCACCAAAAACCAGGAGCAAAAAAATCCTAATGTATAATGCAATTGACTTATACCTGAATAGAAGAACTATAATGGCAAGTACCATCATGGAAGATGAATTTCCAACAGCAAGAAATACTGGAAGTGTTGTAGCACAAGGTGATAATGCAGGAACAAGAATAAGCCCAGCTACAGCCATTCTCTCCATCGGTTGGTTGTGCGAATGACTATGACCACCCTTTCCCAAAGCAAACAGTATAATATAACTACCACCAAGAAATACTAGCAAAAGTGAAGCAAGCTTATGCACTGTTTCTTCACCAGCAATTGTGTTTGCCATGGTAATTGCTGTTATACCAAGCAGCGAAGTCGATATTACATGCAAGATTGCTCCAAATGCAGCTGCATGGAGAAAACAAACAAAGCTAAAAGACACTACTAAGATAATCCTAGAACAATCTTCTGAAGATATCTGCACTTGATATACAAAGGTGACAGCAAAGAGCACAATAAATGATGAAAAAGCTTATTGAGATCTTTAATTGCCATCGTTACTTTGAAAGTGCGAGAAGCAGGGATACCACTAAGCTAATAGTTCATCATTAAACTTCACTAGATAAAAGTCAGTTGAAGCTCTTAGAATGTGGTTAAGGCCTAACTCAACCCCACAAAACCGGCTTGTAAGGTGAGGGATGCCTCCCACTTATAAACTCATTTTCAGGCCATATCACATCCGATGTGGGACTCTTAACACACCCCCCCTCACGCTCAGGACTCGACAACTGGAGCGTGACCCGAGCGGCCCGATAGCGGGTGGCCCAGCGGATCTTGGATTGGCTCTGATACCATCTTAGAATGTGGTTAAGGCCTAACTCAACCCCACAAAACCGGCTTGTAAGGTGAGGGATGCCTCCCACTTATAAACTCATTTTCAGACCATATCACATCCGATATGGGACTCTTAACAGAAGCAATCAATTTATGACATCACAACATGGGAAAATCCATTGGAAATTTGGAAAGCAAAATTTTGAAGCTTATAAATATAAAGCCTTTGCTTTCTTGAACAAAAGCTATACGCTTATGTAACGAAATGTTATGAGCTGATATTAGATGCATTTGGGGGAGGAAAAACCTTTTCCAATTGTTGTATTTATAACTAGTCCTTCAATGTGTCAAGAAAAGGTTCACATCAAATCATTTCAGCATCAATTGCACCTTGGCCAAGTTTTTGTTTACAAAATAAGACATGCCCATTATAAAGTTTTATAAAGGATATATAGTTATATATGGTTTCCATCAATATTAATGAAATCACGACAAAAATTGATCAGCTGACAACAATCTTGGCAACATTGAGCTATATTATTAGAATGACAGGTGGGCAAATTCAATTAATATTTAACTACTCAAGTACTTGAAACTTCAAAGTTGAACCATGCTTCGGTCTACTACATTTTGGCACTAAAAAGATGCTTCTGACTATTAATAACAACTACAATGCCAAAAGAAGAAAACTTAATCATCCATAGTCGTTTTTTATTCCGAAATATGTATTCACTATCCAACAATGTTACTAAGAGTAACTAAAGTTGAACTCAAGAATGTGCCGAAATACACGAAAGTATCACCAGTTTGAGTAGTTTAACAAACAAGTATCAAACTCTCATCCTTTTTTAGGGAGTAACTGTTAATGCAGTTAATTCTGTTATTAGTCCGTAGTTAGATGGTAATTATTCAGTTGAATTGTTGTAGATAACAATAACATAAAGTATCATTGACTTGTAATTAAGGGCTTATATTATAGCATAAGCTTTTTCAATATAAACATTTATGTATAAGCTAGTTGTGAAACAAAAGATAAAATAAAGCAAAACTATCTCCATATAAGCTATATCCCGAAGAGCTAAAGTAAATAAGTTTTCCGTAAGACCTAGCTCAACTGGCAAATACCGAAATTGTTAGGTTGGATATCATATGCAGCAAACGAACTCGAGACATTTGTGTGTGTGATTTTCAAATGACATTTGTCACTTCGATTACGGACGCAAAAAAAAGTAAATAAGCTGAAAACAATGGACATGTCATAAGCTGATTACATAAATTCTCCCAAACACTGTTATTATGTACGTAGATAAACCTAAATAAGTCAATTTAAACATGCTTAACCACCACAGTTATAATTTTCAAGACTGAGCAAATCTAATGCAGAGAACTACTTTCCCTCTTTATTATTTCATCCTCAATAAACCAAAGCTTGATGATTTCCAATTATAACCTTGCCCTATATAACACACAGCTTCTTCACAAAACTTGCATTACAAAATTTGTTAAAAGCCAAGAAACAAAAAAAAAAACTAAGCAAAGAAAAAAGTGAGCAAAAAGAAAGGTGAAAGTGGAATTGAGAGAAGAAAGAAACGAATGACGTACTAACAAGTAGGGTTCTGGAAAGGGTCCATTTCTGAGCACGGCCGACAATGGAGAAAGGAAGCCAGTGTGTGGGAATAAACGAATGTAGAATCGACACTGTCGCAATTCCTCCGATTGTTGAAAGATCTTCGGCGCTGAAAGTACCCATTAACAAAAATGAAGACTTTTGTGGCTATGATCTATGAATTGGGACTCCAATTGCAGATCCTGAAAGAGAATTCAAAAGGGTAACACCATAATTTTGGAGAGAAGAATATAATAATGGGTTTTGTTAGATCCTCCGTAGAGGGTGCAGCAGCACCGTCCGATCGGTGCAGCAACTTGCTGCACCCTCTACATGCCGTAGAGGATCCGATCTCGGTTTTGTTATACCATCGACTACTTTGGTTCGAGTACACGTGCAAGTGCAATGATAATTTGTCAACACAAAGTAAAATTTAGTACTTTTCAAATAAAAATCCTTTTTTTTTTGGTCAAGTAAAAAAAATCATTTTCTTTAGGTCCAAAGAACTAGATTCAATTAAGCAATCCTCCGATTTGGCTGTTTTTTTACCCCTCTTATACTATATACCCTCCTAAATGACCAAACAGACAAAATTACCTCTTAAATCCACAACATTTTAGAAAATACATCAAATTTAGATAAATCTGGAAGTATATTTTTTTTATTTTCTGGAAATATCGCATTTTACGGTATTTTCGGAACACATTTTACATTCCGGAAATACCGTAAAATGCGATATTTCCGAAAAATAAAAAAAAACATACTTCCGGATTTATCTAGATTTGATGTATTTCTGGAAATCTCTTAAAATTGCTTTCCGAATTTATCATACAATATGGTGTTTTCGGAGTGCAAAAATAAAAAATGAAACATTTATTTGATTAATTAAAAACGCCTTCTACATTGATTTAAAATAACAGATTGCAACAACAAACAAAACGAAAACATAATAGAAACTACTGAGATGGTGGAGTGAAACGACGAAGGATCTCAGCGACGGTCCTTCTGGTTTCGACGTATAAATGCAGATAACCATTCCATTTAAAGATAACATGAATGACCATCATGGCTTCGACGTCATCGTCGTTGTTGACATCCATTGTAGACCAGTGCACACGTCCATTAACCCAAGCTGGTTTCCGATAAATTATACTAATTATTTCATGTTCGTCGCCCTCCGGTTGCACCTTACGCAGTAGTCTCTCTTTCAGGGCAGCGAATGTTATGCTTTGTTTTAACCTACACTAGAACGTGTGTCTCGCTCCTCGAAACAAACATCATCATCTTCGTTGATGATGATGCCCTGATGATCAATAAGGCCTTGACTAGTAAAAATGATAGTAAGGGTTTAGTTTAGCGAGTTTCGTTACATTTAATTATTTCGCGTAATTTTTTTTAGTTTAAAAAAATATATTTTTTTAAAATTTTTGGAAATACACATATTTCGGGAAGACAGAAATACAGATTTTCCGGAAATACCTCAAAAAGAGGTATTTCCGGAAAACTCATATTTCTGCCTTCCGAAAATATGTTTATTTTCGAAAATTTTTAAAAAAAAAAATTTTTAACGAAAAATTAGGGGTATTTTGGGAATTTATAGTAAAATGGGGGTATGGGGGCTAATGAGGGGGTAAAAAAAACTGCCCTCCAATTTTACCTTTGATTCTTTACAAAAAAAAACATTCACAACTCACCCACTTTCAGAACACAAAGTGAGTCTTTTTTTATGAGTTAAATACGTTTTTACCCCTTGCAAATATGTGGTGTTTTGCTTTTACCCCCTACAAATTTTTTTTTAAAGAACCCCTTGCAAAAAAATTTTTTTTTTACGTTAGTCCTTCTGTTAAGATGGACGTTACAAAAATGTTTACGTGGCATTTTTTATTCTTTTCTAATTTTTTTTAATATTGACTGGCATTCCATGTCATTATTTTATTTATCTCTTCAGAATTCATTGTCTCTTCTTAACCCTTCTCTTATTCTTCTTCTTCCACTTCTCTTCTTCAAAATTAGAAATCTTAACCTATAATCCCAAATCAATACCCAACACCATAATCCCAGCACCGTTAAAATCCCAACACAGACAAAAGCTCCTCAGCGAACCATCTTCAACAACCGACCACCATCTCAGGTTGCAAGCGGAACCCACACCTCTCCCCTTCTTCTTTAATTCACTTCATGGAAAATATACAAATACACACACTTTCTCCTTTATCCCTCGCTGAAACCCACTTTCTCCTTTAGAAACCCTGCGCATTCAGATCTCAAAAATCAATTTTTTGCATGTAAACAGCAACCACAAATTGGAAAGAAGGAGGTTACTAATTGAGAACCAACAATTTTTTTCATCGTCAGCTCTGTGGGTGAGATCTGATGGTGAGGTTTTGTGGCTGAGGTTTTGCTTACCTTGTTGGAAGGGAACGAAAATTCAACATAGAGGGAACGAAAACTGTGGGTGAGATCTGATTTCGTGGGTTTGGGTGGTATTTTGGAGGAGAAAAGGATAATTTAATACAAGGGGCAACAGATGCTTTGGTACAAGAGAAGCAAAGGATGGAGTTTGCCTCTGAGCTAAGACAGACCAGCAACATAAATTGATTGCGGACAACAGTAAAGAGTTAAATGTCACTAAGGATAAACTGGTTGCAACATCGAGGGAAATTGAACAATACAAGGAGCAAATACACAAGTTACATCAAAATCTCAAACAAAGAGCTTAGAGAAATTGATGAAGAAAGAAGAGAACTCTGTACTGTTACTAAAAAGCAACAAGATGCATAAGGTGTGCGATTACCTTTACCCTATGTTTGTTCTTCTCTACTCCTTTTTTTTTAATTTCACAGATCCATATTTTGTTCTGATGGTTCTGTGAAGGTGGTGGTTGTTTTGGTCGAATTAGGTTCTACATATTTTCGTTTGTGGAAGCGTGGTGATGGTTGGTTGTGGGATTGATTTAAGAGGGAGATGGTACTGAGATTGGGAAAGAGATAACAAAAGAGAGAATTGTGGGGTACTTTGAGAATTCACCATATTATCCATGTGACATCATTTAAAATTAAAAGAAAATCAAAAATAATGATTTGGCAAAGCCAGCTGGTAGTTCCGTTAGACACGTCAGCAAACCACTAACGGAGACTTAACAGAAGGACTAATATCAAACAAAAAATATTTGCAAGGAGTTTTTTAAAAAAAAAAATTGTAGGGGGTAAAAGCAAAACACCCCATATTTGCAGGGGGTAAACACGTATTTAAGCCTTTTTTTATTTGGTTTAAACATGTTTTTACTCCCTGCAAATATATCTGCTTTTCAAATATGCCCCTGCAATTTTTTTTAATACGACCCTGCAAAATCAATCAACTCGTTTTTAAAAATGCCCTCCTCGTGTTAACTTTCCATCAAAAAAGTTGACGTGGCTAATGGAGATGACGTCAGCAGTGACGTCACTGCCACGTGTCAACATTTAATTGGGCATCTGTGCCACGTGGCACCAACTTGCCACGTCATCAGCCCATGTCACCACTGCCACGTGGGACTGACACGTGCCACGTCAGTAACCCATGATTGACTGCCACGTGGCGCTGGCATGGCAAAGTGGAGCACAATATTTCTTGTGAATATTATACCAACTGTTTGTATATATTAAATAAAAACTAATTATTTTTTAAAAAAAAAAACCAGCAACCGATTCTTCACCTTCATCTTCATCTTCAAGAGAACGAAATTCTTGTTACATAAACAGAAAACGAATTGAACCATGAAGATTGGATTTCATTTTTCGTTCTCGGAAAATTGAAAACGAATCAAATCTGAAAGAGAATCGATCTGGAAATGAAAATGAAAACAATGGAATCTAAGAACCATGAATAACCATGAAGATGGAAAACGAAATCGATCTGGAAACGAAAAGGGAAAATGCAAACAGAAATCAATTTCAATCCCAAACGAAATCTGAAATCGAATCTGAAATTTGGGGTTGTTATTTGGGTTGTTATTTTCGGAATCGAAATCTCAAATTTGGGGTTGTTATTTTCGGATTTGATTTGATTTGTATTTGTGTTTAGGAATGGAGATTGGATTGCAAAATTTGAAAGGATTTGATTTGATTTGCGTTTCCACATTGATGAATGGAGATTTGCATTTCCAGATTGATGAATGGAGATCTGATTTTTTTGATTTTTTTTAAATTAATAAGGTTTTATGTAATATATACTAATAGTTGGGTTGATGTTCACAAGAATGGATGCAGCCTAGTCGTAATTTGGTACCAAAATCTTAATTTTTTAGTAACACACTATGCCCCACTTTGCCTGATGTAGTGCTGACAGTGCCACTTGGCAGTGGTGACATGGGCCGATGATGTGGCTTGCCAGTGCCACGTGGCACAGAGGCCCAATTAAATGATGACATGTGGCAGTTATGTCACTGCTGACGTCATCTTCGTTAGCCACGTCAGTTTTTTTGGATGGAAAGTTAACAGATGGGCATTTTTAAAAACGAGTTGATTTTGCATGGACGTATTTTTTAAAAAATTGCAGGGGCATATTTGAAAAACATGTATATTTGCAAGGACTAAAAACATATTTAAACATTTTTTATGTCTTCTTGAAATTACCTTAAAGGAGAATAATTCAGTATTGTTTTTGGTCCAGCATTATCCTAAGGAGATAAATCCGGAACACAATTACACTTACGGATTTATCTCATTTAACGTAATTCCGGAAAAACGCATATTTGTCCCTTCCGGATTTATCTCCTTTTGTGTATTTCTGGGAATCCGGATTTATGCCTAAAAGATAAATCTGAAACAGGTCCAATTTTGGATTTATCGTTTAGGCTTAAATCCGAAAGGGTTTTTGTTAATTGTTTTTTTTAATTTTTATTTATATTAATTTTTTGTTATTTTATTGTAGTGCCGCATACTAGAGTTTAGAGCAAAATCTCATGGGGATCACGCAGATTCATTACACGAGGAGAGTCATCGGGGTCAAGGGCACATGAAGACGAACAGACTCCGATTAGTAACCGTACTCGGGTGGAAATAGCCGGTCACCATTCTGACCAGCCTAGGCGTGTTCAGAGAAGACAGGGCGCTGTCCATATTGATCAGGATGCAGAGCCTGGTCATGGAGTATTTTATGAGGCTCCTGATCCTGAGCAGTTTATGGCGAAGGATGAGGCTAGGGCTGAGCAGAAGCATCTTGTTGAGGCAAAATCCCAGTTCAGTTTTGATGATTAACAAACTTCAAATGTGAGAAGCTTAAGTTATCTGATTTCATATGTTACTAATGCTTCTTCTTGAGTGAAATATAAGAACAGGATCCATAATCTTATTCTCAAGAAGATATCTGCTTTTGAGAAACATATATGTTGAGAAGACTTGAAGTAATAACAAGAAGCGTTGACTAGAGGCAAATAAAGAAGAAGACTTATCTTGACATGATCAAAAGTCAAGACCAAATGGGTTAACTTGAGAAAGATCATCATGAGAAGAGTCATCATGAATAAAGTCAACATGAGAAGAATCATAAGAGTCCACCTCAGAAGAGCCATGATGATAAAGGTCATTATGAGAAGAGTCATCAGAAGAGTCAAGATGAGAAGCATCACAATGAGAAGAGTCAAGTTGAGAAGCGTCATGATAAGAAGAGTCAAGATCAAAAGGATCATGATGAGAAGAGTCATATTGAGAAGTATCAATATGAGAAGCATCAACTTGAGAAGTACCAACTTGAGAAGCATCATCTTCAGAAGACTCATAGAAGAGAAGAGCCAAAGTTGAGAAGAGTGATGACAGCTGTATAAGTGCTGTCTTCTGCAGAAGTACAGAAACACGGCTGTCATCAAGCCAAAAGCACTCCAACGGCTATAAACGACTATAAACTTTTGGCAACGGCTATTTCTCATGGACCAAAGGTTATTACACACATGTTCAGCTAAAAATAAACGCATTGGATCATCGTTGAACCGTGTGAGAGTACTTCGAGCTTAAATCCTCCAATCTTCTCAAGTGTCAAGTTTTTTTCTCATCCATACTCAGCTACTTCAAAACAGTAGAGATTCTTTAATTTATGAGTATGTATTATAGCTTGTGTTTAGTTTCTGTTGAAACACCATTTGTATTAACAAAGTTCTAGAAATCCCACAAACACCCCCAAACCAGAAAGTGTGAAAACCTGTTGTAAGTCTTCTCAAATAGCATGGTGTTGCTATGGTTAAAGAGAAGCCTGTTAGAAACCTTCTCAAGTAGCATGTGTTGCTGTAGGGCTTGAGAAGTGAGTTTTTCCCTGTTAGAAGCTACCTAGTAGATCAGAAGGATCGTATTAGGTGTGAGAATAGTAGGTAGAGCTGTGTTAAGAAAACTAACATAAGAACTTTAAGCCTAGGCCGGTTGTAAAGTTTTAACTATTTGGAAAATAGTGGAAATACTCATAGGGTGTGAGGAGTGGACGTAGCCCAGGGTTTTGGGTGAACCACTATACATCATTGTGTTATTTACTGCTTTTCTAAGTTGATTTACACTGTGCTTAAAAATCTCCATTTGGAGAAGGTTTTGAGAAACTAGGAAGACAGCCTCTGCTAACCTTTCTCTGCTACACACAGTTTTTCTTAAAACAATGTTGTTACAGCCCTTCTCAAATGTTTTCTAAATGGTAAAGTGCAAACATTATTCTTAAGTAATTTACACTTAAGTTAATCTTTTTAAACACTATCTCTTACCTAGCTTAGAAAAACTATCTTGAAAATCATCTCACTCTCTTTATTGGTAGTTGTTTTGAGAATACTGAAGTAACTGATCCTTCTCAACTCAGAAACATAATTGAGAAGACAGTTTCATCCCACCATTCTCTACTCACTATCACAGTTGAGAAAATTGTTTTCAATCACCCTTCTCAACTCAGCACTCACACTCCACAATGTCTAATCAAACTTGTGAAGTTGTTTATCTTGTTTCAGGTTAATTTTTAAAAGGGTCACAATTCCAACCCCCTTCCTTGTGACACTTATTGACTTCACATCGAGCCGATGAGCTAGATATGGGTCACTAGGACCGCTCTCTTTTGACTAGAGTTGATGTTCATGTAACATCAAGACTCCGCATAGGAACGGTAATAGTTTTAATATTTTCTGCATTGTTGTTTAACATTATATTATATTTTTGGCTTAAATATGTTTTAGGCCCCTGCAAATATAGGGTGTTTTGGTTTAAGCCCCTGCAATTTTTTTTTTTTGTTAAAAGCCCTTGCAAAATGACATATTTTGTTATAAGCCCTTCTATGACTAAAATGTTAGCCTTAACATGGAATGCTATGATTGCTGGATATGTTGAGAAGGGCTTATAACAAAATATTTCATTTTGCAAGGGCTTTTAACAAAAAATTTTTTTTGCAGGGGCTTAAACCAAAACACCCTATATTTGCAGGGGCCTAAAACATATTTAAGCCTATATTTTTTAATAATTTATTTTTTTGTATATATATGTGAACGCCCAATTTTAACCAGTATTTTCTACATTATTTTCAAAAATCCCAAAAATATTATGGTTTTCATTCACTTTTAGAATTTTTATCGTTTACGTGCCGTTTACGTGCTATTTTGTGCTTGTCGACAATTTTGCGTTATTTGTACTATTAATTGAACCTTTATTTTTATTTTTTATTAGTAGAATTTATTTTTTTTTATTGCAAGAAAAAGAGCTAAAAAATCTGTTTTTTTTAGCATTTAGTTTTAACTATTATTATTATTTCTTGAGAAAAAGACATAGATTACGAAATAGTAAAAATTACGAAATAGTAAAAAGCCAATGTTTGGCTGTGTATGTATTTCCAGCATTAGATCTCCTTTTTTTGTTGTTCATTGCCTTTTCCCATTTTTGGGTAAAGTAATCACCAATTTTACAAGCAACCCCCACTAATCAATGCCACTGCTTGCTGTTTGCTTCCAGCAGTGTATCTTTCTCTATTCTTTTACACAAGTGCACCTCTCTACACAAAAAAACACTCAATATACAGTAGTTTATCCACACCACCCTCACTGCTCTACGCCAGTTATTCCGCTTCTTTTTCATAATTTGTACAAAGCATATCAGCCACTTTCTCTATAAATTGGAGACACTGAAGGAAGGGGGAGAGAGAAATTAACAAAAAAATTTGTTAGGTAACAAGCCAATAAGCAAAAATCAACTTTTTACACCTTTTGTTTTGTTTTTTTTAATTTATTCTTTTATTTAATAATAATCAGATTTGTTAAAACAAAAGATAGAAAAAAACTGTTTACTTTTTACACCTCCTCCTTTGCATGTTCGTGACCCCCTTTTAATTTAGATTATGAGTTTCTTTTTATCTTTGGGCTTTTCGTTTACCTGGCCTATGCTATTTGCACCCTCTTACTTTTACTAAACAACCTCTTTCATGAAATACAAATATAGGCTGGTAATAATGCTTCAGTTTTGGGTCTGGCCTGTTTGAAGAACTGCTAATTGGACCTCCCTTTTTACTTTTCACTATCTTTCGACCTTTTTTCAAAAACAAAAGTGTTTAGTCCACATTGAGTCATTTCAAAACTAAAACACATAAAAACCTTTTCTCATAAAAAAATGGGATTGATCGAGATGTACCTCTTGTTAATCCCGGTTTAAGAGATTTTAGCTGTACAACTTTGGTCTTAAACCCCTTCAAAAACAAAATCAACCAACCAACAAAAATTTTCATGAAGACCTACGTGATTTTGAGTTCCTCATTGCACCCGAGGATACAGAGGAGCGGAGCTTTCCCGTCAAGTCAAAAAACTAAGTTTTCTAATTTAGTCTATTGTTTATTTCTTAGTAAACCATTTTTTTTTGGGTAAATCAATATGTCATTACTAATTAAATTTTTTGCACAATCAAATTTAGGGTGACTGTCTTAGGACAGATGTATTAGGGGTGCTGTGAAATTAAGTTTTCGCCATTTCCTATGCATAATCGACTCCCTAATCCAATCTAGTTTAAGCAGACCAAATACCTTTTGAAAGCGGTTTTTCTCAATTTTCCCTATTAAATAAATTGGGTGGCGACTCCTAAAATTATACATTTTTGAGCCATTTACGTCGAGATCCCGGTCACGACAATATATATATATATATATATATATATATATATATATATATATATATATATATATATATATATATATATGCACGTGATCAAGGAAAACTGAAGATTCTCGCACATGGTGGGAAATTACAGAGTCGGGTACCTGAGTTCCACCATCTGGTAGTACTCCATTGACCGACTAAATCTCCCTGTCTTATGGAGCTACCGTTTACACCACTGAAGACTGTTAACCAGAAGCTTATTTCAGCACTAATAGAGAGATGGCACCTAGAGACCAGCTCGTTTCACCTACCCTTTGGTGAAATGACGATCACGTTGGACGACGTGTCCAACCTACTACATCTGCTAGTTACTAGATCGTTCTTCAGCGCACCAAGTGCCTTTAATGCTGACACGGGCATTCGGCTGGGATTGAGTTGTTGGGGATACCGCACTTAGACTGTGTGGTGGAGACAAATCAAAAAGGGTGATTTTTTTTTTGTGATGAACCAACGCTCTGTGTGTTATCACTTGAGTATTGGGTTGAAAATTTGAAATGGTGTTCATTTTTTAGGGTTTAGCAAATCAAAAAGGAATTGTTTACTAAATCAGAGAAGTGTTTGTGTGAAAGAAGTTAGGGTGAGTGGGTGTATTTATAGCGATTTTCGTCAAAAGTATCGGTGGGATATTGACAGTTGATCAAAAGTGTCGACAACATCAATACCGTCAAAAATCTCGGTGGGATATTGACCATTGATCAAAAGTGTCAGCAACATCAAGACTAACAAAAGTGTCGGTGGGATATTGACCGGTGATCTAAAGTCTAAAAATTTATTTATAACAAACAAAATCTTTATAAAAATGAAATATATTTATAAAAGAAAAATATAAAATAATTATACCAATAGGGACAATAAATAAAAAGATATAAATGTTTTTTTAACTGAAATTGCTTAAAGGCAATAAAATTATACCAAAAACAGTAATGATTTCTGGTCCGGACTCAAAATGTTATATAATAATGTGAAAAATAAGAAGCTGAATTGAAACAAAAGAATTAGTAATAATAATACAAAGTAAATTATAAAGGTAAACTAAAAATAATTTTACCATAACTTGTAACTTTTTCACGTCAAGACTCAAAAAGAAGATAATCTTTTATAAAACATAAAGACATTCATGAAAATAAAATATAAAAATAATCATATCAAAAATATATAGTAATATCATTCCGTTGGAATTCAATAGCAAAATGATTATTTACAAAAAAAAACAACCATATATACTTGCAAAGACAAAAATATAATAAATAATAATAATGACAACATATAGTATTTTTTCCGTCAGGAATACTATAGACAATGAAATTATACCGACAACAATAATGTTTCCTTGTTGGAACTCAAAAGCTAAATATTTATTTATAAGAAGCAAAAATATTATAAAGGGCTAAATATAAAATATATTTATTCAATGTGTAGTAATTTTCCGCCGGGAATCAAAAGTAACGAATTTATACTAACAAGATGTATTGTTTCCTCAATAGAACTCGAAAGCAAAATATACCTTTATAAAGATAAAATATAAAAATATAATTACAATAATAACATGTAATATTTTCTCTTTTGATACTCAAAAGAAAATTGACAACTATAAAAAATAAAATAAATGTCTATCAAGATGAAATATAAAAAATAATTATACCGAGGCATATTTTTTCCTCGTCAATACTTTGGATAGCAATAAGATTACATCAACAAATGAAGAAAATAGTAAAGAAGTAACAAAAGGAAATGAAAATAAACAAATAAAAAATGACATACATCATGCTTATGAGAAATAGGAGAAAGAAATTAAAAAGGAAAATTATAAAAATAGAATAAATTTAAATATGGAAATAGTAAAATAATTATTATATCCGAAAGAAGAAATTCATATTCAATTGGAAAGCATTTTTATGATAAATTGGAAAGCATTAAATTAATAAAATAATAAAAAAGAAATGATAAAAAAGGGAAATTAAGAAAAGAAAGTTTTTTTTGGACAAAATTGAGAGAAGAAAGTTGGAAAGAAGTACAACTACTTTTTCATAAAATAGTAAATAGTAAATGAACTTTAATATTTCTTTTATTATGATAATGAATGAAGAAAAACAACAACACATCAAAATAAATGACTCCAATTAAGTAGTGACAAAGAAATGGATAGGGAGTGAAGGGGTTGCCGTAGTGGGAAGGGCGAGTACAAATATTTTTTTTTTGGGGTTTTTTTAACCCTTCCGGTATCCAAAGGAAAATGGTCCTGAATAATCAGAAGTTCGGCCGGGAGATTTTATCGTCAGGGATCAAACTCGAGTACTAGCCGAGTCCATCCCTTAAAATGGAATATATTAACCACTTGCACTCAAGCTTGGAGTCGGGACGACTACAAATATGATACATGAACTTCCACTTTAGTTGTCAAAAGAACCTTCAATCTAGTTTTTTTTTTGGTTGAAAAAAACCTCCAATCTAGTTTGGCAGCTACTGCTTCTACCAACCCAGAGTAATTTTGCTTAGTTTATTTTTCATTTCAAAGTTTTCCTTAGTTTATTTTTCATTTCAAGTCAAGCGTATAATTGGTATGTATTATGTATCGTCCGTGGTTAAATTTTTTAGATTATCAAATAATCAAATTTTACATTGTGAAAAAACTAATCAAATTTTATGACATACTTCCTCCGTCTCAAAATATAAAAACTAAAAGAACATGTATCTGAACTAAAATTAGTTCGGTTATATATACTTTTAGTCCTTATATTTTATGACGCAGATAAAATGTGACTTTTAAATAGTTAAGAGGTAAACCAAATACTTTTAATAAAAAATGTTTCATAATTGGATCTCATTATAAAAAACAACTCCGTACACAGTCGGTAAATATAAATTAAATCATTTTTCAATTTTGTCGTCTATATTCACCTAATTAATGTGAAATTTCAACTTTGCACATGTCATTTTCCTCATGAAGCCCCACCAAACACTATGTTAAATCGTTACCCTTAAATTCTCCAAATTGTCACCTCACACTTCTTCATTTCATATACCACCTCCCAACTCCTTTCTTAACTCTGCTTTTGACACTTCTTGTCTGTTTGAGTCGCCATGGAACAAAATAAACCAGAAACAACAAGTGAAGGACAACCCATTAGATGCAAAGGTGTGTGCACCATGGTTCATGAAAACAAAACTCTTTTTCTTTATAATAGATTTCTTTACCATGTTTTTCGTACATATGATTGTTATTTGGTCTGTTTTATTTGCAAACTGTAGCGGCGGTTTGTCGAAAATCAGGCGAGCCATTAACTATTGAGGAGATATTTGTCGCGCCACCAATGCCTCGTGAAGTTAGAATTCGTATTATATGTACTTCTCTCTGTCACAGCGATATCACTTTTTGGAAGATGCAGGTATTTACCATCACTTTCTTTTCTCTTTATGTATCATCTAAGATATGCTTATTGTTATGAAGGGTTTATTGAACGAATGACACAAATACAATTGCTGCAGTTTGATTTTTTTCCTTCATTCCCTATTCTTTTCTCCCTCATGTTTATCTCATTTCCATGCCTTTGATTTTCTATTCTTCAATTTTTTACAATAAAATTTGTAACAAATAAGCACAGCTGATATCATCTTATAAATCTTCATTAACATATCATATTTAATTATCTTATTACTAGTCAATAATATCTTTCTAATATACCTCATATTTCTTTTGATTCTTTTGATTTATATTATTTTTCTTGTCTGTTTTGCTTTTAGTCAAAGTTTTGAATGAGTTTTTTATGATGCACTTTTCCTGTGCATTGACTTTTGAAGGACCCTCCTGCAATTTTTCCAAGAATTCTAGGACATGAGGCAATTGGGTGAGTCTATGCATCTCACTTTTTTAATATTCCCTCCATTCCCAATCTTTGGTACTTTTAGTCTTTTATTTTTGTTCCAAAACAATGGCACTTTTAAAAACCCAATTGTACAATTCATCAATTTTTTTCAAATATATCATTTATATGTATCGAGTCTTTTAGAGACCTAAGACAACTACTAACTCTTATTTTGATTTCAATTATCCCAAGACAACTAAAAAATGAGTATTTTAGTACTTAGCTAACACAAATTAATTGTAGCTTAATTTGTGTGTAACAAGCCACAAGTATTAAAGATTAGGAACGAATGAAGTAGTATTTTATAAAATAGGACATGCACGATCGGTATAAATTAGTTTTAACCAATATCCAATTAGTTTTAAATTCAATTATTTATAATATAGGACATGCATTTCCTTTAAATTCACTCCTCTCTGACAGAACATAAGTAAAAAAGTGTATGTATCTGATCAAGTTTCATATACATATATTTTTTATATAAAGTGAGTATTATTTTGTTTACCGATGATTTCTCTATCCGAACGAACCAATTGTTTATGTGATACAGGATTGTAGAAAGTGTAGGAGAGAATGTAACTGAAGTTACAAAAGGAGATAAGGTCGTCCCTGTCTTCATGCCTGAATGTGGCGAGTGTATAGATTGCAAATCAACTAAAAGCAACCTTTGTTCAAAGTTTCCTTTTGAGGTGTCCTCTTGTATGCCTAGATATGCTACCACTAGATTCACTGATCTAAAAGGAGAGACCATACATCATTTCTTGTTTATATCTAGTTTTAGCGAGTACACTGTGGTTGACATTGCCAATCTAGTCAAGATTGACTCAAAAATTCCTCCCAATAGGGCATGCCTCCTTAGTTGTGGTGTATCAACAGGTAATTTGCCTAAATAATGCAAACATTACAATATATCGATGTTATAAAGTTTTGTAATGTATTAAACCTATCTTAATGATTTCACCTTTAGTCTTCCTTGCTCTCGCTCTACTTAACTGTTGAACTATATCCTCCAACTAGTATTGGAGTATACCTAATTCAAGAGAGAGGCTATTAAAGTCCTTGCTTTATAACTTATCTGATTTACTAATGATAGGTCACTTTTACGCCCCACTGTTGGCCAATATATATTTGCTTTAGGCCTCATGTTACACTAGAAGCATTCCATTTCTAATTAAATCAAACATTAACTAAAATGATAGATAAGAATTACTACATCAATTATAAATTATGGCCAAAATATCTGGTTTTAAATAGATGCAAGGTTGTGCTTCCATTGTTAGGAGTAGGTGCTGCTTGGAGAACAGCAGGTGTGGAGCCAGGGTCTACAGTAGCCATTTTTGGACTTGGATGTATTGGATTAGCAGTATGTATTCCCCATAGTTCATCTTTTTCTTTTGTTCTCTATGATTTTGTGAAGAAATGCTTATTGCAATTGAATCGTTTCTAGGTTGCTGAGGGAGCTAGACTTTGTGGAGCAACTAGAATTATAGGTGTGGATATCAACCAAGAAAAATTTGAAATTGGTAATGCAATGCAATGCAATATTTGTTTCATGACATCATATCAAGTAAAATGATAATGTTTTAGAATTATGTATTTGATTTCATGGGTCTGCTTCTCTTCTTTACTTAGGAAAGAAATTTGGACTCACAGACTTTGTCCATGCTGGAGAATGTGACAACAAATCTGTAAGCCAGGTATACTACCCTCTTCAAGACTCTAATAAATATTATAAATCTAAGTGACTTGTGTCTTTGAAATTTCCTGCTTGAATGTTATTGTGGTGTAGGTTATCATAGAAATAACTGGTGGGGGAGCTGATTATTGTTTTGAATGTGTTGGTATTGCATCATTGGTACATGAAGCTTATGCATCATGCAGAAAGGTCTCTCTCTCTCTCTCTCTCTCTCTCTCTCTCTCTCTCTCTCTCTCTCTCTCTCTCTCTCTCTCTCTCTCTCTCTCTCTCTCTCTCTCTCTCTCTCTCTCTCTCTCTCTCTCTCTCTCTCTCTCTCTCTCTCTCTCAATAAACCTGGTTGGGAGACGATTACCCTCCTTGTGAATGAAGAAACCCTAAGGGTGCCTTGTGTTCCTTCAGGTTTTCTAGCGGAGACTAATCACGATCGATACTTTCAACCTATCAGAAATATATAGGCAAACAACAATAATGTGATTAAAGCAATATAACTATTTTTTGGTCTAGTGGTCTTTGACCCCCTCCGGTATCCAGGGAAAAGGGGCCCTGGATAATCCGGAGTTCGACCGAGAAGTAAGTAAAGTCTGGCTCCAATTTGTTCCATCGCCGATGAACTAAAGCAATATAATTATGATATGACTTTCACCAAACACCCCACTAGGAAAGCTCGAAAACCTACTAAAAATAGTAATTATATTTTATCATTTGTCTAGCTAATTTGGAATTTCATGTTCTTCTTGAAACAAAGTTTCTAGTTATTATAGAGGTACTACTGGAACTTTTAATTGAGTTAAATATGTATTTGGTTCCTAATAAATATGGTTTTTTTTAGTTTAGTTCCTCCACAAAGTTTCACCTACTTTTTCCATCAGTTTTAGTCCTTAATAACTTTTAATAACGCTTAAAAACGCAACCGAAAGTCCAAAAAATGCTATTAAAAGTCATGAAGCACTATTAAAAGTTATGAGAGACTTAAATTGATGGAAAAAAACTTGGGGACTAAAAGTAGGTGAAAATTTTACGAGGGACTAAAACTAAAAAACATAAAGTGTTTCCAATAATATTTTATTAACGGATGCAAACCAGTTTAAAGTGTGGATTGAAAAACTGATGATTTTTTTTGCCTACGTAGGGTTGGGGGAAAACAATTGTTTTAGGAGTGGAGAAGCCAGGATCCATGTTAAGCCTTAGTTGTCTTGAGGTCCTTCATAATGGGAAGAGTCTCATGGGATCCTTATTTGGAGGACTCAAACCAAAGTCTGACATACCCATTCTCCTTAAACGCTACATGGACAAGGTACTCTACAATTTCCTGTCCTCAAACACATTGTAAAACTACTATTATGTAAAAATAGTAGTAACAAAACAAGTTTTTGGACCTTGTTTTGTGTTGAAGTTTTTTTTTCCCAATTTTTATCAGGAACTGAAGTTGGATGAGTTTGTCACACATGAGGTGGAGTTTAATGACATCAACAAAGCTTTTGATTTATTGATTAAAGGAAAGTCTCTTCGATGCGTGATTTGGATGAACAAATGAATTGGCTTTTGTTTTTGTAATTGTTAAATTATTATTTTTGACAAAAATAAGGTTAGGCCATTTCATTTATACACATATTGGAATATCAATAAAGATAAGGAAGCAACTAAATTCTGCACAATCAGCTAAACGTTTGGTACCAAAGTACCGAGACGGTTCGGTACCAAGGTACCAGATGTAATAGAGGGTGTGTTTTCAGCTTAACACACTCGGTACCTTGGTATCAGACGTATATTTAACAATTAACATAAAAACATGTATTGTACCATAGTATTTAGACTGTCTAGTACTAGGGTCCTGCGTGTGCAAAGCAAAAAACAACCAAAAATTAAAAGTTTTTACACGTTCAATACTTTGGTACCGCCCAGTTTCTGTACTAAGGTACTGAATCGAGCGAAAAAACAGAAAAAAAAAGACGAGAACACAGTGTTCTCGTTCAAAAATAGTGGATGGTGGGGAGAAAACAAACAAACCTTAGGAGCGTGGAGGATGCTTTGTTGATGAGAATTTGGAGGATGAAGTGGGTGAGGAGAAGAGGGGTTGGAGGTGGTGAGGATATGGAGTTTGGGGTGGTGAGTATGGAGGAAGGTGAGAGTAAAGAAGAAAGGTGAGGGGGGAGCGGGGTGGATAATTTTCAACTTTAGGGGTACTTTAGTCTTTTCATTATTTTAGTAGGGGTGGTGGAGAGTAGTAGGGGGTGTGTCAAAAGAATGGGTCAAATTAATAAGTCGTATTCAACAAAACCAACACATTAAATAGCTTAACAAACAACTAACCGGCCCAAATAAGAGCCCACCGGTCAAACACTCCCTAAAGGGTTCCATTTTTTGTACCCCCACCCTTAAACATCATACCCCCCACGTTATTTTTATTCCCAGATTGCCCCTGATAATTTTTAACCAACGGATTTATTTAATTGAATGGTAAATCCGTTTTGGGAAAAAAACCAAAACAGATTTATCATTTAATCAGATAAATCTGTTTTTAAAAAATTGAATAACGAATTTAAGTTAAAAAAACATAAATTCGTTAAGTAAATTTAAAACGACAGATTTACATCAGAGAAACTTAAATCTGTTTTGTTAATTTACTGTAACGGATTTATCTATTTATTAGATAAATCCGTTTTGGAAAAAACCAAAACGGACTTATATAATAAGTAGATAAATCCGTTATGTTAATTTTTGACACCGACACTTTTTGATCAACGGCTCACATTTGTTCGTCTTGGTTAATGCCCTAACGTATAGATTTTTAACGGTGTAGATCGCACCGACAATATCAACGACACCTAATCATTGATGGTTGCTATAAATTCTCACACTCACCCTCATTTTTTTCACACCAACATTTCACTATGTTTTTCTTCTTTCACACCCACACACCAAAATGAACACTGAATCCACTCAGTACTCAAGAGACAGCACACCAAAATCTGTCTTATGCAGGCTCCATGACAACATCACCTTCGAAGGTTTGAAAGATAAAATAGAGCTTAAGGTTAAAGTGAGGGGTGATGACCGAGAGGTTATTAAAATCACTTATCGCAAACCCACTTTTGGAGATGATGGCTTCATTCACTGGTTGTCCATGAATATTAAGACCGATGACGACGTACAAAGCATGTTGAACATGCATGACATGTTTCAGACTCGTAGTCCCTCCCCGCATCACGAAATTCCTCCTCGAGTCTATAATTCTGTTGTCTCTACCTCTGCTAAGCACCACTGTAAATAAAAAATAAAAGAAAATTAAAAAAAATTAATAAACTACGGATTTATGGTAAATACCTTACCAATTTTTTCTAAAAATTGAACTACGGATTTAACGTAAATCCGTTAGTTTATTTTTGGAAAAAAAATGAACTACGGATTCACCTTAAATCCGTTACCAATTTTGTTAAAAAATGTTAACTACAGATTTACGTAAATTCGTGTAGCCAATTTAAATAACGACTGCGGATTTACACAAATCCGTTTTTAATAATGCTGGGCTCATACGGATTTATGTAAATCTGTTGTTAAAAAAATGGCCTGCGGATTTACATACTTCCTTAGCGACGGATTTAGGTACTTCCGTGAGGGAAAAAATTTCGAACTTACTCTTTGCAAAAACGGAAGTAAATGAAGAATGAAAAACGGATTTAGGTTTTTGTTAACTTTGAAGGGCATTTTTGGTTTTTTACAGGGGTTGTGGGGGTATGATGTTTAAGGGTGGGGGTACAAAAAATGGGACCCCTCCCTAAACAATGGTGGAGCTTGTATCAAAAATTTTGGGTAGCAAAAAATTTAATTGCATAAATAAAATGCATGTAATATTATGATTTTTCGGTTGATAAAAAATAACACATCTCTTTGTCAAAACATATAAAAACATATAATGATCTTCTCATCAGGATTATAAAGGCAACAGAAATAAATCAACAATGATAACGTTTCCTAGTGGGGACTCAAAAGTTAAATATTTATTTAGAAAATGGACATTATAAGAACAAAATGTATTTGTAACAAAAGAAGTAATAATAATATAAAGTAAATATATTTGTAAAGGTAAATTACAAAAATAATTGTAGTCATAAGCACACTAATTATTTTCATAAAAACAAAGAAATCGTGAAAACACAATATATAAAAAATTATATCGACAATATATAGTAATATTATCCTGTGGGATTCAATAGAAAAATGATTATTTAGTAAAAACAACCATATATAATATTTTTCCTTTCGGCAATACATATAGACAATGAAATTATACTGGCAATATAATGTTTTCTTGTCGGAACTCAAAAACTAAATATTTATTTATAAAAAAAATATTATAAAGGCCAAAGTAATATAAAAAATGAGGAGGGTTCAAGTTACTCTACATTCTAGCCTTTAATTTGGATCTAATCCAATGATTACAATACATGATGTATTTTAACCATTATATTAATCCAAATCAAAGGTTATGATGTAGAGTAACTCCAAGAGTAACTTAAACCCTACTCATAAAAAATAGGGTTACGTGTGTTTTTTGTCCCTATAAAATTTGAAATTTGGTTTTTAGTCCCTATAAAAAATTCCACTCTGTAGCGACCGAAAAATCCGGAGGAGGGATTCTTCGAAGTTCTTGAAATGAAGTCGCCACCAAAGTTTTAGTTTAAGGGCAAACATTGGAAAATCCCTATTGAGTGGATAAAGGGGTCTTGCGGACCAGATTTAGGTTCGGGAGTCGTTTATGCGTAGGGAAGGTATTAGCACCCTACGACATCCTTCCTAAGGAAGGTTACCTTTTAACCAAATGTGTAAGCGTTTATTAATTCAAAAATAATGTTTTTACCCTAATAATAATAAATAAAACTCGATAAACGGGGGGTGATTTTTTTGTACTTTTTGAGAAAAATGAATTAAAAGAAAGAAAAAAAAAAGGTTTTTTTTATTAGTGCAATTGACAGAGGTCGGCCGCCCTCTGGTCCTACGTATCTCTTGGTAGAGAATCAAATCGCACGTAGTTCTTGGTAGAAAATGTTTGTGTGTTTGGTGTTTTTTTATTTATTTTTTTGAAATTGGGGGAGGTATTCGTAACGACCAAACAAGTAAAACTCAGAGTGGTCGTCACTCATAGTTCGTTTGAAAACCAAGGCCAGTATTAACGGTCAAACAAGCTAAGCTCAGAGTGACCATTAGTAACAAGCCATTTTTTGTGGATAGTTGTTGAGAAAACTGGTTTGGAGACATTATGATGTAAGTAAAAAAAAACTAAGTGAGTTGTAACAGAAAATGAAGTGTAATTGACGTGGGTGTTCCGTTATTAAAAAAAATGTGTGAATAGCAACGAGGGCTGTATTTAAAAAAAGAGGGTGTAAACAGCGAGCCCAGCTGGTTTGTGTAGGCTGGGCTGCGTTTTCTTTTCTTCCTTTTTTTTTAAAAAGGGAATGGGCTGTGTGGGGATGCGTACGGAGTAAAACATGGGGTGTGAGGATTAATGTGTTTAAGAAAAAGAGGGAAGGGGCGCATGACGTAAACCAGGGGGTGTGAAGATCAATATAATAAAAAAACAAGTAAGGGGAGTATGCAGGAAACTAGGGGGGTGCGAGAAATAAAAACCAAAACAATCAGCCCACTAGGCATTGTGAAATGAAACTAAAAAAACCTAACTTCTCCTAACCTAATTTCATCAGCGCCGCATAGGAAAACAGGGAGGAAGGAGAGAGAGAGAGAGAGAGAGAGAGAGAGAGAGAGAGAGAGAGAGAGAGAGAGAGGAGGCGCGACAGTGAGGGAGGAAAAGGAGCCGATCGAGGGAGAAAGAGAGAAGGGAAGAGAAAAACGGCCATGGCGTGAACGGCGCGACGATGATCTCCATGCGGTAGTAAGCGAACGGAGGGGGAACCAGTGGTGGTGAGGGTGAGGTCGCCGCGGGGTGATTCACAGTGGCGTACGGTGGTAGAACGGAGGAGAAGATGGCGTGGGTGTTTGGTGGTTGTGAGAAGGGACCGATGATGATGCGTGGTGACCGGCGACGGTGGAAACGACGACGGTGGGGGCGATTGGGGAGACGACGCCGGAGGAGGGCCTTGGTGGGCTCCGGCACCGTGGTTCTGTTTGTGGTGGCTCACGGTGGTGAGGAGGTACGGTGGTGGCTGGCCGTAGCGATGGAGTGGTGGTGGTGTTCGGTTTGGCCGTGGTTCGGCTCTGTGGGCGGTGGTCGACACGGTGGTGTGGGCGAAGTTGCAGTGGTTGGTCGCGAGAGGGGTAGAGTGTGGTGGTGGTTGTGCATCCCCTCCTCCCTCTTTTTCCTCTGTGTGTTGCTATGTTGTTGTTGATCATACTCTTGATTTTTTCTATTTCTCCCTTTTGTTCCAGTGCTCTCCCTTATTTTCATTGCTTTCCCCTTTTGATTTTCATCCCCCCCCTCTGTGTTGTTGCATTTAATTTTTTTCTTTCCTTTCTTTTGTTTCCCAGTGCTCTCTACGGTCTCCCCTTTTACTGTTACAGGTTGCTGGTTTTTTATAGGGGATCCCCATTGTGTTGTTTTGCTTTTGCAGAGAATCAGAGTAGTGGAGCAGAGGAGGTTAATGGAGCAGAGGAGCAGCAGCAAGCCTGCAAAGCTGTTCTGATGGGGCAAATTGGGAAAGTGACAAAGGAGCAAGAGGAAATTAGCATTGGCTTAATTCTTCAAATGGCAGCAGCATTGCTGTCCCTAGCAGCAGGGGCGCCTCTGCCCTTTATTTTATTTATTTTATTTTATTTTGATTTAAATTTTTGTACTTTCTTGTATTTAATTTTTGTCCACACATGTGTACTATAGTTGACTTCTTTATTTGTAAAAAAACTGATTATAGTAATAATAATAAAAAAAGCAATTATTCAAATCTGATTTTTTTTATTACATTTTCTTATTAAACTAATACCTATAAAAATAAAATAAAATAAAAAAAAACGAGAACTAAGATGAGCACTCGTATACGACGAGAAGTGAACACGCGTGCGCAAAGAGAGTAACGACACGCACACGATTAGGAATGACACGCGTATGTGGTTAGAAATAACTTGTGCACGCAATAATGCAAAAACGTTAAGACTAACGCGTGTACGCGACTAAAAATAATACATGTGCACCATGGAACATGTTTTTGGGATCTTTCGAAAATGAAACGAGAAACCGATTAAAATCAAACGTCTACAAGATTATTATTATTTTAGAAAAACAAATCGCATTTAATCTAACGGACAAAATTAGGGTATGACAGCTGCCCCTCTTTATTTATATTTTACTAGGAAGTATGAAGAGCTTCCAAATTTCTCGAGTAAAATAGAAATAAAGATAAAAAAGACACTAATTTTGTCAAGACTTTGATTTTTTTTTTTTTATAGAAATTCTTGAAAGATTGGGTTGACATAGAACAAAAGTAAATAAGGATCACCGGGGATCTGAAGGAGCACTGGGGCTCTGACGGTCTAATTCACAGTCGATGCTTGGCGCATTGATTGGAGTTAAACTGAAGGACCGACGGGGTCTGAAGGACATGCCTAAGCCTGATAGGCCAATGAGTCTGATGGAGCGCAAACTAGCCACAGTACTAGTAAAGCGGTCTGCTTGGGGGGTGGCCTTTTCGAGCGGCCATGGGGGCAAGGTCAGGTCGTTGACCTGATTTGCGCACCTCGAAGGACGTGCACTGTGTTTTTTAGGCGGACACAGCTAGTCTGAAGGGCCTGGGGCCGGATGATCCGTCGGTTGCTCGATAACGCGACGTGCGATCTGGATTGAATGACCATTGTTGGTCTGAAGGAGCGCTTGGGCTCTGAGGGACCGCCGGGGGTCTGAAGGAGTACTGAGATTCTGGATTGTAGTATGAGACCAGCGCTTGGAGCACTGACTTTGAGGGAACAAACTATTGGGATCGGCACATGGCGCACCTGCCTAGAACATACCTAATGAATGCATTTACCTGGGACGGGAAAAGCTATCTACATTTGGCATGTCTAAAAATGCAATGAATGATGTATGCGTGCAATATAGGTACGTGAAATGGTAGGTATCCAATGGGATGAATGAAGCGTGGCAGATGATGTGAGTTGAAGTTGATGGAACATGGAGGTTGACAACCAACGTATGTGAATGCAGATAAGATATGAATGTGATTGTAATGATTGTATGCTATGGTGAATAAAAGGAAGCCCATGAACGCATGGTAAATGACGTGATTGGTGCAAAAATGTTATGCATGGAATGTGATGAATGTGCAATGATTGGTACCTGATGATGAATGACATGGGGCAGACAATGGGTGTTGTAACTGACGGAATGGGAAAGTTGACACACAGTGTATGAGATGTGATTGTGATTGTAGTGATTAAATTTTGGTATGATGATGAATGTAATGGATGGATTTTTCTTTTTTGCTTTTTCTTATTTATTTTGCTTCTTTTCTTGATGTATGCAATGCGAATGTGAATATGATGCGAATGTAATTCTTTGATGCAAATGCTATGGTGAATAATGAAGCACAAGAATGCATAGCAAATGATATGATTGGTGATGTAGAAAGCTTTTGGCAACGATGAGACCGGCACTTGGCACGTCTATCGAAGCAAACAATGTCATGCGTGTAATGTGATGAACGTGCAATGATTGGTATCTGGGGGATGATGAATGAAATGGGTATACCATGGGTGTTGAACCTGGTGGAATGAGAAAGTCGACAACGGTGTATGAAATGTGGATGTGACTGTAGTGATTAATTTTGGTGTGATGATAAATGCAATGAATGGACTTTTCTTTTTGCTATTTCTTATTTATTTTTGCTTCTTTTCTTGATGCATGCAATGCGAATGTGAATATGATGCGTATATGATACTTTGATACAAATGCTAGGGCGAATAAAAGGAAACATATGAATGCATAGCAAATGATATGATTGGTGATGTAGAAAGCTTTTTGGCGATGACGAGACCGGCACTTGGCACGTCTATCAAAAAAAGTTATATGTATGCAATGTGATGAATGTGCAATGCGAAAGTAAATGGACTACAAAAAGCCCGTGAATGATGGATGCTTATGCTGGTCGAAACAGAAATTGATAAGTTGTGTATGCGAATGCAGATAACATGCGAATACGAATGTACTGCTGGTTGCATGATGGAATGATCTATACTTTGGTGGGAGTAACAGGTGCAATGTGGATAATTTTTGCCTTTTTGGTTTTCTCTTTTTTTTGTTTTTTTTTTCTTTTTCATGCATGAATGAATGAATGAATGAATGGGCACACGTAATGCTTAGATGAAGGGTTGTGGTAGCCGCATGACTTGATGTTGTATGATGCAGCGATTGGATGTTTGTTGGGATGTGGGAGGTTTTTTTTGTCTTTTCTCTTTATTGCCTTTTTGGTATTTGATGAGTGCATGAAATGAGAATGTGAATGTGATGGATACGTAATATTTTGATGCAAACGCTATGGTGCGCAAAAGGAAATGCCTAAATACATGGTGCATGGATGTGATTGATGTAGACAGACTTTTGGTAATGATGCGACCGACATTTGACATTTTTTATTGAAGCGATACTTGTTATGCGTGGCTATGCATGCCCGCATATGCAATGCGTAATGCACAAGAAGCAAAATTGTGTAGGCAAAACAAGTGGAATGTGAATGCATGTATCATACTTGTATGAAAGAGTTGTGATGGGTATGATCAGATGCATGGTTTAATTCTAGAATAATGAGGACATGTATAATGCATGATTTGTTGGTAACAACACTTTTTTGTTTTTGTAAGGATGCAAAAATGTTTGATGAGAAACAAAACTTTTGATGCTGGGAACAGAGAGCTGAACCTTTTGAATTGATCGTTCCTTGGAAGAAAGATTTTTGATGGCTTGGACTTGAACTCTGGTAAGCTCAAGATTGTCGTCTTGAAAAATGTGGCTTGCGGCAATGTATTAGTGCCCTTTTCTAGAGATTGAGATGTGTATTTGCAGATGGGTTCTCATTTGGTTATGATGACCCATGATGATTAAGCTTTCAAGTCTAAGATGTTAACTTAGAGGGATTGTCATTATCGTGTGTCTCTCTCTTTGAAGCATTTTCTTAATAAACATGAAAAAAAGTGCGAATGCAAATGAATGTGCCAGTTGACTCAGGGTTCAAGAAATGTAGGGTATGTGACACGCAAGTGGAGTGACGGATGAGGTTTATTGGCTCAAGCTTATGAGAGATAAGCTTGTCCCAAGGTAAGAAATGTTTGACTGCCCCAATTTTGACTTCAAATAGTAGGGAATGAAACAGTCTGCCTTTGTCTAGGGAGGACAATGACAACTAAGGATATAGACTGATTGGGGGATTGGGAACTATGCAGGTATTGGGGTGACGCGTGGCCAGGAATGAATGGAATGAGAGGCAGAAGGATTCTTTCGGGCCGAGGGATATGATGCCCCGGTCTACAAGAGGACACGGTTGCCCCAATCCATGAAAGGTGAAAATTGCCCCATCTCGAGGGGGATTGTGACAGGGTGTAAAGTTAGAATAATGGTTTGGAAATTGGTCTGATACGGCTACATGAGTGTAGTATATGAACGGGATGAAAGATGAGGGTATTTTGGGGATGCTAAAAAAAATCTCCCTGAGTTCGAGGGGAATGGAGGGTGAAGTATTGCCCCATTTGATATGATAAGTCAAGTAACTGTCTTAGTAGGGATTTGTGGTTTTCCTTGGGAAGGATTCCACAAGCTAAGACAGTCAAGAGTTTTTGGTTCAATGAAAATTCACTTTGTTGATGATCACTGTTATCTTCTCTTGGTGAACTTCGAGCGTGCAAGCCCTTTTAAGTTTTTTTTCTTTTTCCTTATTTTTTGTAATAATATTTTTCTCTTTGTTTTTTTTTGAGCAAATAAATTATTCTGATTATTTTGTCCTAGAGTACAAGCTTTGAGAGAAATGGAAGCAACCAATCACTGATCAAAATAGGCCTTAGGATTGTAATATGGCCAATGGTTAATGATTCATGAATGAAACGACTACTTTGCTCCTGAGAGTGTTCGGGGTTGGTTGAGACAAAGAATCTTTTATGTGCTTCATGGTAGAATGAACCTGTTTTAGGGTTGTGGCGCATTTGAGGGTTTATGGAGGATTGGATGCTTAGGCCAAAGGAAGTGTTTGAGGGTTTATTTCAGACAAGGATCTTTTTATATGCTCGATGGTGTGAAGTATCAGCTCACAATTTCTACCGCTTTGGTTTTCAGGATTTTTCAATCCCCTTTTTTTTATTTCACTTTTCTTGTGATTTTTCTTTTTTCTTTCGAGCTGAGCGAGCTGTTAGATATGGGATTGATCCTTGTCTAAGGTGTTTGAAAGATTTTGATTTTTTTTTTTTGGCTCGAAGTGGGTGGCAAAGGGTATTTCTCTTTTTAGGATGTGGGAAAGTTGTCAAACTTCACTTCAAAACATCATTGCTTGTTTTTTTGAAATTTCAAGTATAGGACAAAACTTCATTTTAACATATTTGCTTTTTTTTCTTTTTTCTTTTTTTTATGCCCTAATTTTTGCTTGGGTTGCTCTTATGAGTTTTCAACCTAACGGGCTTTTTCTTTTTTTTGGATTTCTTTTGATTTTTTTACTCAAAGGGCTTGCACGAGTGTTTAGAATGCTAGCAGAGAATCTTAGTGATCATTACTCTGCCCCAGTATGGAGCATACAAAGTGCTATTCGTGAAGTGAAATATTCTTGTGGGGACTGGGTCTTCTATGGATGGTTGGATCTAGTTTTGAAAATGAAGAAAGATGGGGATAGTACAACTGACTCAAACAAGAGTAAACACACATGTCGTGTTAGTTTATTTTGCAAATGCTTCATGGAGAGCTAACACCGCATAAGATAGAACAATTGTAATTACTAAAACCACACAAGTTAACAAAATAGACATTTAAGCTTCTTACCACGGGTGTGAGATATATGTTGGCTGATGCCCTTGGTGGGGCACACAGTGGCTAAGGTTCAAGCCTAGGGGAGCAAGGGTTTGAAGATGATACGGTCAATATTGTTGTGACCATGATGGTGAATGAGTCATCGGTGAATTCCATTGAAAGGTTAAGTGGATGGATGGTTTCCATAAATGTGGTAGGTATGAGTAGGATGTATATGGGGTGAAGGGTGAAGAACTTAATGTCGGTGAATCAAGTTAGGGTATGACAACATTTTCCAAGGAAGAGGAATCAAAATATATTTCCAAGAAGGCATCGTCTCTCATTAAACAGCATGTCAAAAAACTTATGAGCTTCATTTTTTTTTATTTTTTGGAAAAAATTATTTGAATGAAGCAGAATGCATGAACATATGGATGTTGTTGTACACAGACAATGATGCAGGTGAATGGAATGCATAGTGATACCTTAAGCAAGTGTGTGATTTTTTATTTTTTATTTTTTAAAGTTCAACTAGAGTGAGAGGCTAACAAAACAACAAAAAAAACTATTGGATGATGAACGATGCAAGAATAGAAGAAAATAAAGTAATTCCTAGTTTTGTTTTAATGCATGTGAGAGGATTAACGCCCTTGAGATGGATGTGAAAGGAATAAATGACTTTTGTTTTTGTTCTTTATGACGCATGAAGGAGCTGTTTTTGAGATGCATGAGAATGAATGACTTTTGTTTTTTTTTCATGATGCATGAAGAGGAGTAATGAAATAATAAATGAATGTAAATTTTTTATAATATCAAGGTGATATTATTTTCTCATTTTTGGCGTGGGGCTTATGCAAGATGAAAAATAAAAAAATATGAAGTTTTGTTATTTTCTAGATGATGAGATGCATGTCGGTACTATGATAATGAAAACGATGACCGTATTCTATTATGAGTGCATGATAATTTTTTTATTTTCTAGTTGAAAGACTAACTATGCTCACGCAACAAGAATAATCAAGTTAAACGCGCCTTGTGTCCTAATGCGTGAAGGAACACATGGTGAAAAATGACGAAAATGCAGCTGCGAATGCATGAAATGCGTGCATGAATGATCACTTGGAAAGGTCAGTTATTCTAAATGGTTTTTTGGAGACAATGCGGCACGTGACCGATGCAGAGCCTCTTTCATGTATCAGAATGAAATGCTAAATACGTATCTATGATGCGAAAATGATGACATAATTTTTGAAATGATGCATGTTGAAACGGTATATGAAATGACGTATGAATGATCGATGAAACAGCAGTCTTTTATTTATTAGGACGAGTGAAAAGGTGCGTGAATGCTATGTTTTTTTTTTTTACATGCATTTCATGATGTTGCTATGATGATTTTTGTGAATGATTATGAATGAATGGAAATGCATGCTAAATGAGATATTCAATCACAAATTTTTTTAATTGTGATCGTGTTTTTTTTTATTTTTCTTTTTCATAAAAAAAAATGCTATGTATGAATGAACGAATAACGTTGCATGATGCAGATGCGAGGAAGGTGAATGAATGATCACTTGAAAAGATTGACTATCCGAAATGATTTTCGGAGGCAATGCAATATGATGATGATGCAAGAAGGTGGCATTATTTTATTATTTTGCTTTTATTTTGCATGTCAGATGACTAATGCATTTTTATTTTTCTATGCGTGAAGAGGAGTAACGAATATAGTATATCTTTGAGTATGCAAGATGATGAAAGTTGGACAAATATGTAGCGTTTTTGTTTTTTTTTTTTGGAGGATGATATGCATGTTAGTACCATGAGGACGAGATGTATTTGAAAACAAGTGATTCGTCCTATGGTGATTTTTTATTTTCTAGCAAAATATAATGCTCATGATGACAGATATGTATGAGAAATGCGAATGCATGTATGCATGAAGAAGTAAATGTTTGATGCAATTATTTTTATTTTTAAGAGGTAGTGCAACATGTATGCAAACTCTCATTTTTTTTATTTATGGGATGATGAATGATGAAATACCTTCTTTTTTTTTTATTTGGAAAATGGTACATAAATACGGGATTGATGCATTTAGACTAGGACGACAACATGAGAGAAATGACGTATGAATATTATTTTTTGAAATGTAATTCAAGACTTTACAAATGATGTGATACCTACATTGTGTGATCATGATTTTGGATGATTACGAATGAATGTCGATGCATGTTAGACACGATGCTAATGTTTTTTTTTTTTTTTATCAAATGATATGCTAATTTTATATGGGTAAAAATTGTTTTTTTTTTGTGTGCGAGAAAACAAAATGCAATGACACTCGGAGCGACCCTTTTTTTTAATGCGTGAACATAACCTTTATATAATATGGGGGTAATATTTTTGGTGTACGGATATGCAAGATGAGTGCAATTTTGAAAAAAATGATACCTTTGCGATGCATGATAGTGCAATAACAATGAAATGCTTATGGAAGAATGATTTTAGTATGAATGAATGGTGATTTTTTTATGTGTTTTCTTCGAATAAAGTATAATGCATGAACATATGGATGTTTGTTGTACATGAGCAACAATGGAGATGAATGAAATGCGTGATGGTTTACCCCTTTTTTTTTATGCTTCAACTAGAATAAAAAGCAAACAAAATGCTATCGGGTGACGAGTGATGCAATAATGAAGAAATTTATAATTTTTGTTTTGACGCATGCATTTGAGATTGATAGGAATAAATGGCTTTTGTCCTTGTTTTTTTTTTATGATGCATGAAGATGATGCATTTAAAAATAAATTTTTATAATAGCAATGCGATGTATGAGTATGAGAGATGATGCAACTAGGATAAAATGGACAAATAAAAGTTGACGTTTTTGTTATTTTAAAAATGATGAGATGTATGGTAGTGCAACGATAATGAGATACATAAGAATGATTTTATTTTATTATGAGTGCATGGTGACTTTTGTATGATGAATGGAAGGAGCGATGTCGTCTCATGTGTAGGCAAATGAAGGAAACATGAAATGTTTTTTTTTTGAGTGATTTTATTTTGGAGAAATGCTAACCTAGATTAATAGAGAGAGTGAGTATAATGCCCCTGTGTCCTAGGTGGGTCATGTCTAAATTGGGATTTTCAACATGGTCTAGGGTTGCTTATGTGATCAATCTCTCAGGTGGCTCTATTCACTTCCTCACAAAGGTCTCCAGAGCTAAAATCTCATTTATGATATGGTCCACAACGATAACGAGTTACCTGGTGTGGGATACCATAAAAGAGCGTACTCTGTTTGCGACTTTCATGAGAGTCAGACAGATAAAATCCAGAATGACTGTCACTAATAATCTCCACTCGTCCTAGGTTGCTTGCAGACCCGGGTATAGGGCCCCACTCAAAGGTGTGTGCAAAAGTGTAAGTGAGGTGTGTGATGAGGGCAAAATACTAAACTGGAAAAGATATGCAACAATAACAAAAAAAGTCGTCTACCCTAAGGTTCAATAATATAAAGAAATACCTACAAATAAAATAAGCATAAGGGAAAAAACAAAACATAAAATTAATAAAAACTTACACATTCAGTTAACTAGGCTTGACTCTCTTAATTTGTCCCCAGTGAAGTCGCCAGCTGTAGCGACCGAAAAATCCGGAGGAGGGATTCTTCGAAGTTCTTGAAATGAAGCCGCCACCAAAGTTTTAGTTTAAGGGCAAACATTGGAAAATCCCTATTGAGTGGATAAAGGGGTCTTGCGGACCAGATTTAGGTTCGGGAGTCGTTTATGCGTAGGGAAGGTATTAGCACCCTACGACATCCTTCCTAAGGAAGGTTACCTTTTAACCAAATGTGTAAGCGTTTATTAATTCAAAAATAATGTTTTTACCCTAATAATAATAAATAAAACTCGATAAACGGGGGGTGATTTTTTTGTACTTTTTGAGAAAAATGAATTAAAAGAAAGAAAAAAAAAGGTTTTTTTTATTAGTGCAATTGACAGAGGTCGGCCGCCCTCTGGTCCTACGTATCTCTTGGTAGAGAATCAAATCGCACGTAGTTCTTGGTAGAAAATGTTTGTGTGTTTGGTGTTTTTTTATTTATTTTTTTGAAATTGGGGGAGGTATTCGTAACGACCAAACAAGTAAAACTCAGAGTGGTCGTCACTCATAGTTCGTTTGAAAACCAAGGCCAGTATTAACGGTCAAACAAGCTAAGCTCAGAGTGACCATTAGTAACAAGCCATTTTTTGTGGATAGTTGTTGAGAAAACTGGTTTGGAGACATTATGATGTAAGTAAAAAAAAACTAAGTGAGTTGTAACAGAAAATGAAGTGTAATTGACGTGGGTGTTCCGTTATTAAAAAAAATGTGTGAATAGCAACGAGGGCTGTATTTAAAAAAAGGGTGTAAACAGCGAGCCCAGCTGGTTTGTGTAGGCTGGGCTGCGTTTTCTTTTCTTCCTTTTTTTTAAAAAGGGAATGGGCTGTGTGGGGATGCGTACGGAGTAAAACATGGGGTGTGAGGATTAATGTGTTTAAGAAAAAGAGGGAAGGGGCGCATGACGTAAACCAGGGGGTGTGAAGATCAATATAATAAAAAAACAAGTAAGGGGAGTATGCAGGAAACTAGGGGGGTGCGAGAAATAAAAACCAAAACAATCAGCCCACTAGGCATTGTGAAATGAAACTAAAAAAACCTAACTTCTCCTAACCTAATTTCATCAGCGCCGCATAGGAAAACAGGGAGGAAGGAGAGAGAGAGAGAGAGAGAGAGAGAGAGAGAGGAGGCGCGACAGTGAGGGAGGAAGAGGAGCCGATCGAGGGAGAAAGAGAGAAGGGAAGAGAAAAACGGCCATGGCGTGAACGGCGCGACGATGATCTCCATGCGGTAGTAAGCGAACGGAGGGGGAACCAGTGGTGGTGAGGGTGAGGTCGCCGCGGGGTGATTCACAGTGGCGTACGGTGGTAGAACGGAGGAGAAGATGGCGTGGGTGTTTGGTGGTTGTGAGAAGGGACCGATGATGATGCGTGGTGACCGGCGACGATGGAAACGACGACGGTGGGGGCGATTGGGGAGACGACGCCGGAGGGGGGCCTTGGTGGGCTCCGGCACCGTGGTTCTGTTTGTGGTGGCTCACGGTGGTGAGGAGGTACGGTGGTGGCTGGCCGTAGCGATGGAGTGGTGGTGGTGTTCGGTTTGGCCGTGGTTCGGCTCTGTGGGCGGTGGTCGACACGGTGGTGTGGGCGAAGTTGCAGTGGTTGGTCGCGAGAGGGGTAGAGTGTGGTGGTGGTTGTGCATCCCCTCCTCCCTCTTTTTCCTCTGTGTGTTGCTATGTTGTTGTTGATCATACTCTTGATTTTTTCTATTTCTCCCTTTTGTTCCAGTGCTCTCCCTTATTTTCATTGCTTTCCCCTTTTGATTTTCATCCCCCCCCCCCTCTGTGTTGTTGCATTTAATTTTTTTCTTTCCTTTCTTTTGTTTCCCAGTGCTCTCTACGGTCTCCCCTTTTACTGTTACAGGTTGCTGGTTTTTTATAGGGGATCCCCATTGTGTTGTTTTGCTTTTGCAGAGAATCAGAGTAGTGGAGCAGAGGAGGTTAATGGAGCAGAGGAGCAGCAGCAAGCCTGCAAAGCTGTTCTGATGGGGCAAATTGGGAAAGTGACAAAGGAGCAAGAGGAAATTAGCATTGGCTTAATTCTTCAAATGGCAGCAGCATTGCTGTCCCTAGCAGCAGGGGCGCCTCTGCCCTTTATTTTATTTATTTTATTTTATTTTGATTTAAATTTTTGTACTTTCTTGTATTTAATTTTTGTCCACACATGTGTACTATAGTTGACTTCTTTATTTGTAAAAAAACTGATTATAGTAATAATAATAAAAAAAGCAATTATTCAAATCTGATTTTTTTATTACATTTTCTTATTAAACTAATACCTATAAAAATAAAATAAAATAAAAAAAAACGAGAACTAAGATGAGCACTCGTATACGACGAGAAGTGAACACGCGTGCGCAAAGAGAGTAACGACACGCACACGATTAGGAATGACACGCGTATGTGGTTAGAAATAACTTGTGCACGCAATAATGCAAAAACGTTAAGACTAACGCGTGTACGCGACTAAAAATAATACATGTGCACCATGGAACATGTTTTTGGGATCTTTCGAAAATGAAACGAGAAACCGATTAAAATCAAACGTCTACAAGATTATTATTATTTTAGAAAAACAAATCGCATTTAATCTAACGGACAAAATTAGGGTATGACACACTCACTTTTAGTCCCTACACTTTTCACGTCAATGCTTTTAGTCCCTCATGACTTTTAATAGCGCTTTCTTGAGTCTTTTAAGTTTTAATAGAGCTTGTAAGCGCTATTAAAAGTAATGAGAGACTAAAAGCATTAACGTAGAAAAACATGGGGCCTAAAAGTGAGTGAAGTTTTTATAGGGATTAAAAGTAAAATTTTTAAATTTTATAGGAACCAAGAACATATTTAACCCAAAAAAATATCTATTCCAACGTGTAATACTTCTCTGTCAGCAATCAAAAGTAATGAAATTATACCAACAAGATGTAATGTTTCCTCATTGGAACTCAAAAGCAAAACATACATTTATAAAGATAAAATACAAAAAATAATTATTACGATAATGTGTAGTATTTTCTCGCCTGGACACAAAAACAAAATAAGAATTTATAAAAAAAGAGAAGAAACATTTATAAAGACGAAATATAAAAAATAATTATTCCGACAACATGTATTGTTTCCTCGTCGGGACTGCTAATAACAATAAAATTACATCCACAATGAAGAACATAGCAAAATAAGAATAATTCTTATGTGGTCACAAATATTTAATCACATCATTTGGTCACACACACAAAACAGAAATAAATGCACTTGGCGAAACACACACAACTATGATTTTATTATTATTTGTTTCTGCATTTATTTCTGTTTTGTGTGTGTGACCAAATGATGTGACTAAATATTTGTGACCGCATAAGAATTACTCGCAAAATAGTATACGAAAGAAGAAATTCAGATTCATATGAAAAATATTAAATTAATAAAAGAATAAAAAGAATTGAAAACAAGGAGAAGAACGACTAAGGGAAGAAAGTATTTTTTTTCTGGACAAAATTAAGAGAAGAGGGTTGGAAAGAATCTCATATGAGTACATGTACTTTTTTTTGGGGATCCCACTTCGATGCAGGGAGGAGGCAGATACATTAGTTTGGAATAAGAGTCGTGACAGTCAATATTCAGTGAAATCGGTGTACTACACGGCGATTAACAAGCTGATTGATAGAGCAGACGATCGAATTACATGTGATTGGAAACAACTTTGGAAATTGCAGGTACCTCACAAAGTTTGTATTCTTTTATGGCATGTTGCTCGCGGCGTTCTTCCATGCCGTTCAAATCTTCGTCGGCGTTGTGTTGATTTCCCAGAAGTGTGCCCGATGTGCAATGCGAATGATGAAAATGAATGGCATGCTTTCTTTGGATGCCATAAAACGGAAGAGGTTTGGCGTGTAGCAGGGTTATGGAACTTAATTCAACTAGTACTCCACGGCGCAGAGGGTTACAAGGAAAGCTTCTTCAAAATTTTGTCGTTACTGCAGGAGGGTCCTAAGAGGTGCTTTGCGATGATAATATGGGGATTGTGGAAGAGAAGGAACGAGAAATTTTGGGATGGGATAGAGAAACCTGTCCGCTTATCTGTACAATGTGCTCTTGACTTGTTGTTTTGTTGGCAGGAGGCGAGACAATCTAAGGTGAGGCGTAATTCAATAGCCCTGTCGAACAATAGGTGCAACGACGTGCATTGGTTGTGTCCTGAACCTGGGAGTCTGAAATCCAATGCTGATGCGGCACTCTTTGATGAAGGTAAATACGATGTTGGTCTTTGTATCAGGAATGAAATGGGAGAGTTCGTGAAGGCTAAGTCTGTTTGGTATTTTGGTAGACCACATCCACAGGAAGCAGAGGCATTGGGTTTATTGGAAGCAGTCAATTGGTTACGAGATCTAGACATTCGTCATGTCACCATCGAGCTTGATTGTAAAGCGGTAGTAGATGGAATCCGAGGAATGTGTAATTTTGTAACTGAATATGGCTCTATTCTTAGAACTTGTCACAATCTTTTATCATCTTTAGGAAACTACACAGTTAGTTTTGTCAGGCCGCAAGCGAACCTTGTGGCTCATACGTTAGCTCGAGCATCAAGGAATTATGCTAGCTCCCATGTCTTTGATTATAGTTCTACTTGTATTGCTACTCTTATTATGAATGAAATTCCATAAGTTTCCTTTGGTCAAAAAAAAGTAAATAATAAATGAACTTTAATATTTTTTTCAAGAGTATTGTTATGGTAATAAGTAAAAGGTCTTAATAATATTTACACCCCTGCGAGGCCCAATAACCAACCAGCCCATATCCAGAAAATCTGGCTCAATCAATCAACGGTTCAGATACCTCTGCAAGATCCAACGACTCAGGATCGTCAGAACGAACATCACTCAATCTCTATAAATACCACATTCAATACTCATAAATGTAAGCAATTTCAAAAACTAAACATTGATTCACTCAAATACTGACTTGAGCGTCGGAGTATTCTTGCAGGTACAACACCGCCATCTCAAGATCGAACATCGCCATCTCAAGATCGAACACCGCTGATCAAGGACGACACCTACCAACTATTTCAGACAACTCATTAAGGTCGGAAGTACGGTACAGAACATTGGCGACCACAGTGGGAGGATCGGTACTCAAGTTCCTCTTCCATTACCTTGATCCACAAATGGCGCCCAAACTCCGTTCAAGACAGACCAGTCTTGTGGTCGGGCCCGGAGTAGGACATGTTATACCCGATCTCGAACCACAACAAACCCCCGAGAGCCATGTTCAAGACCTCACAAATTCCACCCAAGCTCGGGCACAATTCCCCAATCCGAACCTCGCTCGTTCCCATACGAGCTCATACAGGAATAGTTTACCACCCCCCCTCCATTGCTTCCAGCCCTGACCGATGCTGTTCAACAGCTCGTCCAGCTGCTAGCTCGACAGGAGGTCGTAAACCAAGAAAGAAGCTGCCGTTTCACCGACCTTGAGGACGAGGTAGCAAATCTCCGGGCACGGGACGTTCCGAACCAGGAATCATACGGACCGGGCTCCCCTGAAAAGAGAACCCCGGTTTGAAGGAGACATCGATCTCCACCCAGGAGAAGACACTATCATCGTTCTCCTCCTCGCCGTCAACGAGGGAATGGTTCCCGTTCTCCTCCGGCTCGGCAATACGACGATCTTGAAGAATATCATCGTTCTCCTCCTCGCCGACAATGAGGGAATGGTTCCCGTTCTCCTCCGGCTCGACAATATGACGATCTTGATGAATATCATCGTTTTACTCCTCGCCGACAACGAGGGAATGGGTCTCGTTCTCCTCCGGCTCGACAATATGACGATCTTAATGAACTGGATAACTCCCCCCAACCTCGTTCGTTTTTGGCCTCTTCATCACCAAGACGACGTTCCAAAAGTCGAGAGGATAACCCTAAGAAGGCACAACCTCGACACTACGTTTATCCACGACCTCAGGCACTGCTAACCGAGCGAAATGGCCCATTCACTGCAACAATCAATAGCTACCGAGTTCCGAGGTACCTCAAAAAAACCGCCCGAAGGTCTGAAAACGTATGATGGAACGGGCGATCCAGACAGGCACCTCGATCAATTCGACACCACTATGCAATACCAGAACGTACCCATGGAGATGAAATGTCGAATCTTCCCATTAACTCTAGACAAAGTAGCATCGGAATGGTTTCGGGCTTTAAGGGCGAACACCATATCCTCTTGGGACCAATTGGCAAAACTCTTTTCAGTTCACTTTGCCCATTCCAAAAGTAAACCCAAGAACAAAGCGGTATTGATGTCCGTTGTCCAAAAGAAGGACGAGCCTCTCAGAGAATACATAGAGAGGTTCAACAACGAAGCTTTTCAAGTTCGAGAACTAGACGACACTTTCTGCATTTTTTTCA
The DNA here is from genome assembly GCA_039519185.1 of Astragalus membranaceus. Classification (NCBI taxonomy): domain Eukaryota; kingdom Viridiplantae; phylum Streptophyta; class Magnoliopsida; order Fabales; family Fabaceae; genus Astragalus; species Astragalus membranaceus. The sequence goes on from CM076849.1 coordinate 172,990,561, forward strand.
TGGCGCATGGACTACTCCCCGGAAGCCCTTTCAAAAAACATGTCAACACTTGGGAACCTAATACCTTGCAGGATTTCCTCCAACTATCCCAATGTTTCATTAACGAGGAGGAGAGCACCAAGATCGGAAATCCGTATCCACAGGCCGGACCATCAAAACCCCGCAACGGACAAGGAAACGATAACCGAGGGAACAGGGATCCCCGACCTCAGAATCGTCACCAAGTATACACTGAACTCAACATCTCCAACGCCCAACTATATGGGGAATGTTGGAATGTCGAGTTCAGAGACGTTAAGACCCCCAAACCTCTACCTCCCCGATCTGGACAACGATCCAGCAAATACTGCAGGTATCATAGAAGTAATGGTCATGACATGAACCACTGCAATGCTTTGAAAGACGACATTGAAGACTTGATCAAACGGGGAAAATTGTCCAGTTATGTGAAAAAGCCAGGAGCAAATACCGACGAGGTTAAAGACGAGAGGAACGAGGAACCCAGCAGAAGGGGTAAGCCAAAGGTCTATTCCGACGATGAAAATCATGATATTAGAACATCAAAAGGTCACTCAGTGATGATGATGATGATGATGATGATGATGATGATGATGATCGTAGGAGGTTTCGAGCATGAGGAGTCTGGGAAAACAATGAAGCGAAAGTGGAAAGAATTGTTAAGTGTGGCCTTAACCTCAGCTACACCAACCACGACAAACCGACCTCCACTATCTTTTGGTGATGAAGATCTTATGGATGGGAAACCCAATAAGCACGTACCCCTCATAATCTCGGCAGTCATTGCCAACAAAGAAGTGAGAAGAATCTTGGTGGACCAATGGAGCTCATCTGACATCATCTTTGTCGATCTCCTTGACAGAATGGGGATCGACAGAGAGGAGCTCACTCCATACAGAGGAACGGCCCTATCCGGATTTAACGGATCCCGGACAAAACCACTAGGCCATTTGGAATTGATGGTTTCCTACGGAGCTGAGCCAATGATGAGAACCATCAAAACCAAGTTCCTTATCCTACCTTGCGAATCCATCTACAACGTCATCATTGGAAGACCGAATTTAGGCTGGCTCGGAGCGGTGACGTCCACCACGCACTTAAAAATGAAATTCCACTCTCTCTGCAATAAAGTTATCACTTTAAACTCCGACCTGGAGTCTACTTCCAGATGCTTCTTCTTATGGACCAAGACCGAGAAAAAAGCTTTGGATCAGGAAGGGGTTCCCCCTCCCGAAATTACTACTCCCAAGAGAAGTAAAGCTCGACCTACCGAGGTAAACGCAACGGACTTAGATGCAAGGTACGATCCTGAGAGTACGGATGATGAAGATGATGACGGGCTGGCGAAAGAGCTCAAACAAAATGAAAAGGCCCCAACCTAATGGGGAGTTCATCAAGGTACAGGTCGGCAAAGATCCCTCCAGAACCATCAAGATCGGAGCCGATTTATCAGAAGAGGTTAAAATTGATTTAACCCAATGTCTCAAAGACCATGCAGACATCTTCGCCTGGTCGGCAGAGGACATGCCCGGGATTCCTTCTGAAGTCGCTTGCCACCAGCTCGCAGTTAACCCAGGAGCCAAGTGGGTCGCCTAAAGAAAACGGGCTCAGAGTAGTGAGAAAGCTATAGCCGCTGCAAAAACCGTAGACGATCTCTTAAAAGCAAACTTCATTTCTGAAGTCAAATACACAACCTAGTTATCAAATCCGGTGCTGGTTAAGAAGAACAACAGAAAATGGCGCATGTGCGTCGACTATACCGATCTTAATAAAGCCTGCTCGAAAGACGCTTTCCCTGTCCCCAACATAGACCGACTCGTAGACAACGCTTCAGGTTTTCGATTGTTATCATTCATGGATGCATATTCCGGGTATAACCAGATTGCCATGTTCCCCCCTGACCAAGAAAAAACTGCTTTCATGACCGACCAAGGTAACTTCGCCTACCGTGTCATGCCTTTTGGTTTGAAAACGCCGGAGCAACGTACCAAAGGATGATGAACAAAGTCTTCCAAAGCTTGAAATGCATCGAGGGAGAAGAAGCAGTTTATGTCCTAGCAGAAATTCATGAGGGAATCCGCGGTAACACCTCGGAGCCCGTTCTCTAGCTTGAAAGGCCCTTCGCACCGGATATTACTGGCCGACCATGGCGGTTGATGCTAGTGCTTATGTAAAAAAATGCAAAAAATGTCAAATTCACGTCAACATCCACATTGCTCCTCCAACCGATCTTACAATCCTGTCCTCCACATGGCCATTTGCATTGTGGGGGATAGACCTCCTGGGGCCATTCTCGACAGCTCCAGGCCAGATCAAATACTTAATCGTCGCAGTCGATTACTTCAGCAAATGGATAGAAGCAGAACCCCTGGCTACCATCACTGCAAGAAACTGCATCAAATTTTTTTTAGGAAAAACATCATGAGCAGGTTCGGCATCCCCGAGGTAGTAATAACGGACAATGGAACTCAATTTACCGACAAGGGTTTCAGAAAGCTGATGTCCGACCTAAAAATCAAGCACCGCTTCACATCAGTTGAACACCCTCAAACCAACGGACAAGTAGAAACGGCGAACAAAATAATACTAAACGACCTAAGGCGACGCCTAGACGACACAAAAGGAAACTGGGTGGAAGAGCTACCTTATGTCTTCTGGGGATATAGGACCACCCAACAAAGCTCCACAGGAGAGACGCCGTTTCGGCTCCCTTACGGCAGCGAGGCGGTCATTCCCGTCGAGATTGGCGAACTCAGCTGGAGAACGGCAAACCCCAAAACTCAGAACGAAAATAACCAAGCCTTAAGAGAGGAGCTCGATCTCATCGATGAAATTCGGAGTCGAGTCTCACTCCGAGAAGCAATTGTCAAACAAGGAGTAACAACCAGGTACAATGCCAAAGTCGTTCCCAGAGATTTCGAGCTAGGCGATCTGGTTCTTCGAAGGGCTGATGTTGGTCTTAAAAATGCTTCCCAAGGAAAGCTCGCACCAAATTGGGAAGGACCTTACCGTGTTATATCTAAGACCGGTAAAGGAGCTTTCAACCTAGAGACCCTTCAAGGGAAAAGATTCAAAGGACTTGGAATGCGACGAAACTGAAGAGTTATTACAGTTAAGGGCAGAAATTGTATCAATCACTCCAAAAATGACACCATATAGGGCTGCTCCTATCATTGTAAGTCGAGTTCCTCATTTAAATGATAAATCAGTAAACTTCTCGACATTCCACACATTCTTGATTTCATCAAACAGTAATGTACGAATCAAAGTTACAACTTCGGAAGAGACTCGAACCTCGAGCCCCTCAGGTTCGATCTTGGGATCTCCCCAAGCGACCAACCATGGTCGCAACCCTTTGTTACCAGTTAAATCTAAGCCGAGTCTTGGTAAACTGTTTCAAAGGGATCGGGTCTTCTAGGGTCGAAATATCCTCGGAACAACCATTGGCCACAGCTGCCAATACCCCTATAGGGCGAGTTAAATCTGTGCCGAGTCCTGGTAAACTACTCTATAGGCCAACGTTTATGACCACCTCGAGTCCCTCAGGTGCGAAACTATCTCTAAAAAACACCTCGAGTCCCTCAGGTGCGAAACTATCTCTAAAAAACACCTCGAGTCCCTCAGGTGCGAAGCAATCTCTAAAAAACGACGCATATGACTTGCAGAATTAAAAAAGCATTCATAAAGCTCGTAATGAGATCCAAAATCAAGATCGATTAAAATATTTTCGATTACAAAGCATCTCGAATACGGTCGAGCCCTCAAAATTCCAAATTACATGACGAAGTTCTAAGTCTATGCAAAACTTGATCCGATAAGCATATACCCAGAACTTCTACAAAAAATGCTAGAAATCATCAAACATCTGAGGTCGGAAAGACGACGGTCTTCTCCTCCGTCACAGGGTCGACCTTGACGATGCTCCTCCCATCGACCTCATGATCGGCATCAATGATTGTTGGGTCTAGTGGAAGGGAAGGATGAAGTAGAAGAACCTGCAAAAGGGTACCTTAAAAACCTTCTTTATACATCTCAAGCGCCGCTTCAGCAGCCTCCTTCGCATCCTTCTTGCTTCGTTGAAGGGCAGCTTGAAGACTGGCAATACGGGCTTCAGGATCGGTACTCGTTTCTGCCCTCGCTTCTGAGGCTTTCTTTAAGCTATCCTCCAGCTCGGCAATTTGTTCTTCCGAGATTGTCACCTCTCTCTTTGCCACAGCCTCAGACTCCTCTAGAACTTTGAGCTGATCTTCAAGCTGCTTCACGCGAGCCTCGGCACGACTCAGAGCAGTTTCCTTCAACGCCGTAAGAGTCTCTTCGCTCTCCTTCAATGATCGAAGCTCGGTCTTAACTCGACCCAGCTCCTTGGTCCTTGTAGACAATTCCTCCAAAAGTTTAAAACACCTTGTCTTCTTGGCATTCAGCAACTCTACAGACATGTCAAGAAAGATATCAAAACAAAAAGGAAAATCATAAATAAATCAACGAAACCGGCGAAATTTACAAAAAACCCACCTTCAGCTCGCTTCTCGTACTTCTTTTTTTCGATCTTATGAACCTCGGCAAGATTCAGGAAGATCCAGGTCGATGCTGCGACAGGATCCTCCCGCCACTGTTCGAATTTTTGTTCTAAAAACTTCTCGTCCAGAGGGACGACCTTATATTTATGCTTGGATCTCTTCGCAGTCTTTGCTTTCTTGACCGATCCCGACTCATCATCGGCGCCAGCTCTTCCCCGTTTTACAGAGGTCCCAACATCGATACCCTTTACGATCGGAATTGGTGAATCAATTAAAACCTCGATCCTTTTTCCCCTTTCAGCCTCAGCACCGACCAGGTCCTTCTGGGTAATAGTTGTAATCGGTTCGGCAACAATGGCCACCTCGACAATGGGTCTAGGTTGAGAAGATGTTTGGAACGGTACCCCTCCCTACTCAACATCGGCCGACTGCATCGCCAACTTCTTCAAAAACGCGGGCTTCTTTGGTGCCATCGTGTCTGGAAAAGCAATAAAAAATACGAGTTATTAACTTGCAAAAAACCAAATACACAAAAATCCACTACAGAAAGACGATCTACCTAAAACCCTTTGCACCTGCACCCGCTTCCCGGCCTGGACTAAGCGACCCGTAGGGATACCCCGGTATTTATGCTTTGAATACGGAACCCTCTGGGAAATGAAAATCAAGATCGCCTTCGTAAGACGATCTTCAGCACTCAATCGATCCTCGCCGACGGAGTAGGAATGTGTAGACCGGTTGAATGACCATGACTCCAACCAATAGGGAACTTGGTGGACACCAAAGTCTTACCATCAGCTCCGAACTTCCCTACACAGTCGATGGCCTTATCATTAACCGGTTCGACCCAATAGAAGAGCTGCTTCCAACTTCCCCTCAGTGAGTCCGCATAAGCTTTGAAAATCTTCGCGCCTCGCCTCGAGCGAAAACTGACATGCTCGCGGCCGGAATTATCCTCCCCACTATTCCGATTAAGCTCGAGCAAATGGAAGAAAAGTTGGGGCGACACCGGTCTCTCCAAATGGATACACATCAACTCGAAGGCTCGGAGGAAAGCCCACGCATTTGGATGTAGCTGGGAGGGTGCTACATCCAACTCCGCCAGAACGGTCTGTTCAAGAGAAGTAAAGGGAGACCGGGTGTTCATGTCATTGATCGTCACGTGGTACATAGTAAAGTTAAGATCTCCTGCCCAGGAAGCCACGTGCTCTCCGTTCTTCATACCTTCGACCCTCCAAATATTTCTCTCAGAACACCCAGTAATTTTTCGACCTACTGACTCTAGGTTATGGCCTGAACGGTACAACGATTCGATCTCCAGAACCTTGGCGGAAACCCAATCATAAGGACGAATCTCCCGCACTGGTACATCATGAGCTCCAGGACCAGTACTGGAATAACCATCAACTGAAATATCAGAAGCTCGACTCGTACTTGGCTGGCCCATTCCATCAGCATCATCCTGATCAGAATCATCTTCGAGCACTGAGCTCGTCCCAAAGTCAGAATCGGAGCTCTCCGATTCAATAGTATTCGAGCTCCCCTGTCTTTCCCCCAATTGAACCTCCTCATCAGACCCCGAAGAGGGAGCCACCACATCGATCCTACGGTCTTCCTCCATAACTTCCACAACATTAGCATCGTCAATCGGAGAAAAACTTTCAACATCAATATTTTCCACCGCTTGCTCGCTGGTAGGAGCGGAGGGCGGATGATCTTGCTCATCTGGAGTACCGACCATTGTCTGATTCTCTTGATTTTCAGGAACGTCACCACCGGAGGCCATGATCTTCACAAACTCGTTTCAGTATTCGGTTATATCCCTACGGGTTTGTTTGGTCTTCGCCAGATCTAAAACTGCAGAAATGGGGGACGAGATGTCAGGATAAAGAATCGCAAAAGGGGTTTGCGAACAAGTCGGAACCCGACCTGACGACCCCCACTCTGAGCGAATAAATAAAAGGAGGGGTTCAAAACGCAAAAACAAAATAAATTAAAGACTAACCTCGAAATAAAGCAGAAAGGATGATCGGATCTGAAAGCAATCTTTTTGTCGACCTACTGTTGAGTTTCTATCACCTAGTCCGCTTTGTTCGAAGGAAAGCTCGACAATTCAAGACCGGTAATCAGAGCAGAAGGGGTTATGCAGCAACAAAACAAGAGGAGGTGACCCCTATTTATAGTGGACCAAAAAATCATGGATTGGGCCTGGAAGTCGAATCAACACGTCCAATCAAAATCCAAAGGTCAGGCGCTAAAAAACAAAACGTCACCATCATTAGCCGCCATCGTAATACGCGCCGTGTCAGAAACATTTAATGTCTGGCACTGAATCCAAAGCGCTGGTCCCTCTGCTCAAAAGAAAGCTCGGTGCATCTCAAGATCGACTAAATGAATCAAGCTCGACAAAACCCACGACCAACTTAAGCCGACCCTTTTTTGAGTCCCTCAAAAAGAAAGCTCGGTACGTCTTATGATCGACAACGTAAGGTAACATCAGCTTATCAGGCCAAGATCGCCCATCAGGCGACCAGACTTGGGGGGCCACTGTTATGGTAATAAGTAAAAGGTCTTAATAATATTTACACCCCCTGCGAGCCCAATAACCAACCAGCCCATATCAGAAAATCTGGTCCAATCAATCAACGGTTCAGATACCTCTGCAAGATCCAACGACTCAGGATCGTCAGAACGAACATCACTCAATCTCTATAATACCACATTCAATACTCATAAATGTAAGCATATTTCAAAAACTAAACATTGATTCACTCAAATACTGACTTGAGCGTCAGAGTATTCTTGCAGGTACAACACCGCCATCTCAAGATCAAACATCGCCATCTCAAGATCGAACACCGCTGATCAAGGACGACACCTACCAACTATTTCGGACAACTCATTAAGGTCGGAAGTACGGTACAGAACAAGTATAATGCATAATTAATATGCATTATCGTTGTAAATTTTTTTATATCATTAATCAATGCAAAACATATTATGAATGATTTTTAAGATAATTGAAATAAAATTAAATATTTTTATGACTTGGATATTATTGTACAACAACTCTTACACCGTATGTATATAAAAATTAAATATTTTTTATTATGATAATGAATAAAGAAAAAGAAAACAAACGACTCATTAAAAAATGACTCCAAGTATAGACTAAGAAAAGGACAGGGAGGAGGAGGTTGGCAGTAGGGGGGAAGGACGACCACAAATATGTTATATCATTATCAACATCCAATGTAGTTTGGTAGCTTCCACGAACCAAGTCGTTTTGCTTTCTTTATCTTTCAATTTAGTTTCAAGTAATGTGAATGTCAATGGTCAACTTTTGCATATGATCATATGGTCATTTTCCTCATGAAGCGCCACCAAACATTGTGTTAAATCATTACACTTTTTTTTTTTGACAACCTTAAATCATTGCCCTTAAATTCTCCAAACTTGTCCCTTCACACTTCATTTCATACACCACCTCTCAAATATTTTCTTAATCCCGATTGGCTCTTATTATCTGTTTAGGTCGCCATGGAACAAAATAAACCAGAAATAACAAGTGAAGGACAACCTATCAGATGTAAAGGTATGTGTGTGTGCCATGGTTAATGAAAAATACAATTGGTTACTCTTCATGTTTTTAATAAATATCTTTGCCATACGAAGTTAGTATATTGCATGTATCAGAAGATTTTAAGGAGACTTATCTCTTCCTATCATTTAATACTATTTGGTTCAATGATGTTGTGTTTGCAAATATAGCGGCGATTTGTCGAAAACCAGGTGGGCCACTAAGTATTGAGGAGATCTTTGTGGCGCCACCAATGTCTCGTGAAGTTAGGATTCGTATTATATGTACCTCTCTCTGTCAGAGCGATATCACTTTTTGGAAGATGCAGGTAATTAATTACCATCACTTTCTTTTTCTCTTATTACTAGTCAATACTATCTTTTTAATATATATATATATATATATATATATATATATATATATATATATATATATATATATACACGTCATATTTCTTTTGATTTTTATTCTTTTTCTTGTCTTTTTCTCTTATTTCTCTTATTACTTGTCTTTTTTTCTTTTTAAAACGCTCTTTACTTGTGCTTTGACTTTTGTAGGACCCTCCTGCAATTTTTCCAAGAATACTAGGACACGAGGCAATTGGGTATTCATCTCACATTTTTTTATTAGTATTTTATAAAATAGGACCTGCATAAAAAGTGAGATGATATAGCAAAACAATAGAATCTTATGACTTATGGTGACAAAACAGAAGGAAACAAGTATATATATCTAATTCAAATTTAGACTAGATAATTAGACTTTTTTGTTTAAATTTTGTTACCAAGAGAATATGATTTTATTTACAGATGATTTCTCTATCTTGACGAACCCATTTTTTATGTAATACAGGGTTGTGGAAAGTGTAGGAGAGGATGTAACTGAAGTTATAAAAGGAGATATGGTTGTGCCTTGCTTCATAGCTGATTGTGGGGAATGTATGGATTGCAAATCAACCAAAAGCAACCTTTGTTCCAAATTTCCTTTCGAGGTGTCCCCTTGGATGCCTAGATATGATACAAGTAGATTTACTGATCTAAAAGGAGAGACCATAAACCATTTCTTGTTTATATCTAGTTTTAGCGAGTACACTGTGGTTGACACTGCTAATCTAATCAAGATTGACCCGAAAATTCCTCCCAACAAGGCATGCCTCCTTAGTTGTGGTGTATCAACAGGTAATTTGCCTAAATTATGCAAACATTACAATATATTAATGCTATAAAGTTTTGTAATGTGTTAGATATTTATTCATTAATTCACCTATAGTTTTCCTTCCTCTCGCTCTACTTAATTTAACTACGTACTAAACAGCCCTCCAACTAGTACTCCAAGAGATTGGCTATTGAAGTCCTTGCTTTATAACTTGTTCGATGTACTAATGATTTGATAGCTCACATACTATTGTAACTAGAGTATATAGGAGAACTAGAGGGCATTAAGGGCAGTTGTGTAATTTCCCTATTCTGTAATTGTATATAAATAATGCTGTAACTGTACATTGGGGAGGTAGTGAATAAACAGAAAACAGTTAAATGCAGAATTGCTTTGTTGCTGGACGAATAAACCAGAGAGTTGTTTCATCTCTTTTCTCTGTTTCCTTTCCTTTCATCCCTTTATTCCAGTTGATCCTATCAACTGGTATCAAAGCGAGACGATTCTTGGTGAATGACGCGAAAGAAAGCCGCTGCCATGGAAGCTAGGATCGACGAGGTGGAGCGAAGGCTTCAAGAAATGGAGGTGCGCAGCCAATTGCGCCTCGAGGAGCATGCTGTTCGCATCGAACAAATCGTTGCAACGGCGTTGCAGCAGAAGACGGCGACGAATGACCCGGGCGACCCGAAATCTCGACCCGAACGTAATGGAAACCAACACGATGGTGAACGACGCCTACGAAAGATTGATTTACCTATCTTCAACGGCGACGACGCCACGGGGTGGTTAACCAAGATTGAACGGTTTTTCAAGGTGCGGCGTATCGAGGATGATGAAAAGCTCGACGCAGCGATGATGGCGGTAGAAGGCGAAGCACTATCGTGGCTTCAGTGGTGGGAAGCGAGCGCAAAGGAACTGACTTGGGACGCGTTGAAGGAGGCGATGTTACGACGTTTTCAACCCACAGTAATCACGAACGCATTTGAAATCTTGATGAGTATGAAACAAGAAGGCACAGTGAGAGAATATCGCAAGAGCTTCGAAACGGTGTCAAGCCACGTCAAGGTGAAAGATCAAGAAATGTTTGCTGGGTTGTTCTCCAATGGTCTCAGGGAAGATATAAGGGCTGAGGTGAGATTGCACCGTCCCAAAGACTTAGCTGAGATGATGGATGTAGCGTTGTTAGCAGAGGAGAAGATTGCAGCAGTAGGCAGATATGGTGGACAGAACAAACAATCTTGGAGCAATAAGGGATACAACAGTAACAAGAACTGGCGCCAAGAAGGGGTAACCAAATCAAACAACGAGTCTGCAACTGTCAAATCTGAGATAAAAGGGCAAGAGGCGGTGAAAACCAACCAATCAAAGGGGACAAGATCAATTGGAGATAAGGAGATTGAGGAAAAGCGTAGGAAGGGATTATGTTTCACATGTGATGAGAAATACACCCCTAGTCACATCTGCAAGAACAAAATGTTAAGACTTCTTTATGTGGAGGATGAAGATCAAGATCAAGAGGTTGGCAAGAAAATGGAGGAAGAAGAAGAGATCGTTTGGGGGGGTGATTTGAAGAGCCTTCTCCTATGTAGTATGGCAGGCCTATCCACCAAGAGATCCTTCATGATCAAGGCAACCGTAGGAAATCTGGAAGTCATTGTTTTGATGGATTGTGGAGCAACACACAACTTCATATCCATGAGGCTGGTGGCTGCTCACAATTTGAAGGTGGAAGATACCCCACCATGTTGGGTAAAGGTGGGAAATGGACAAAGAATTTTAACTAGAGGTGTATGTAGAGGGGTTGAGTTGGATGTACAAGGATTAAAAACACGAGTTGATTGCTTTGTGTTTCCTTTAGATGGTGAAGACATAGTTTTGGGAATTGATTGGCTAGAGAAGCTGGGTAACATCAAAGCTAACTTCAAAGACATGACTTTGAAGGTGAAGCTGGACAAGAAAACAGTGGTATTGAAGGGTGATCCTTCTCTGTCCAAGCGTGAAGCAACTGCCAAGGAGCTGGTAACAGAGTTCCAGTGCACACAGGAGGCGTACCTGGTAGAGTGCAGAGCCATACAAGCCTCCGAAACAGAACAGTCAGCTACACCAGGGGTAATTCTGCAAGTATTAGCTGAATTTGAAACCCTTTTCATAGAAAATAGTATCTTGCCACCTAGTAGAGAAATAGATCATACTATTGTACTAAAAGAAGGTGCAAACATACCCAACTTGAGACCTTATAGATATCCACACTACCAAAAGAATGAGATAGAAAAATTGGTAGGAGACATGTTGAAAACAGGAATTATAAGGCCAAGCACTAGCCCATACTCAAGCCCTATTATACTTGTTAGAAAAAAGGATGGAAGTTGGCGTTTTTGTGTGGATTATAGGGCCTTGAATAAGCTGACTGTACCCAACAAATTCCCAATTCCCCTCATAGATGAACTATTGGATGAATTAAATGGTGCCATGATCTTCACTAAGCTTGATTTAAAATCCGGTTACCACCAAATTAGAATGAAAACTGAGGATATCCCTAAAACAGCCTTTAGGACTCATGAGGGCCACTATGAGTACCTAGTTACGCCCTTTGGGTTAACCAATGCACCCTCCACCTTTCAAGCTTTAATGAATGAGGTACTTAAACCTTTTTTGAGGAAGTTTACACTAGTATTTTTTGATGACATCCTAATCTACACTAAGAGTGTGGAAGAGCATGCTACACATCTTAGACAAGTGTTTCAAGTATTGAGTAAGCATGCATTGGTTGTTAATAAAAAGAAGTGTGACTTTGCTGTGCATAAGGTGGAATACCTAGGTCATGTAGTGTCAGCAGCAGGGGTATCTGCAGACCCTCAGAAAATTTCTGCAATGACCAATTGGTCAACTCCAAGAGACATGAAGGGATTGAGGGGCTTCCTCGGGCTGACAGGTTACTATAGGAGGTTTGTACAAGGCTATGGTGTCTTAGCAAGACCTCTAACTGAGCTGCTCAAAGGTGATAAGTTCAAGTGGAACTCAGAAGCTGAAACTGCCTTCCAAGCACTGAAGCATGCTATGTCTACTCTACCGGTTTTAGCCATGCCTGATTTTTCTAAGGTGTTTGTAATAGAGACTGATGCCTCTAGCAAAGGAGTGGGGGCTGTTCTGATGCAAGATGAGAAACCTCTAGCCTATTTCATTCAGAAATTGTCTACTAGAGCTCAACAAAAGTCAGCCTATGAGAGAGAATTAATGGCTATGGTATTGGCCATTCAAAAGTGGAGGCATTACCTACTTGGACAGCATTTTATTGTAAGAACAGATCAGCAGAGTTTACAATACCTGACTGAACAGAATTTATTAGGTGGAGAACAAGTTAAATGGACTGCCAAACTACTTGGGTTTGATTTTGAAGTACGGTACAAACCTGGGAGTGCCAATAAAGTAGCTGATGCTCTATCACGCCAAATGATTTTTGCTGCAATCTCAAGCATTTCACTTCCAGAATGGTCAGAGTGGGAAGAAGAAATCAGAAGTTGCCCCAAACTACAACAGTTACTGCAGCAGATAATCTTGAAGCCTGCAGCGCAGAAACTGTATTCAGTCAAGCACGGACTCATCTACAGAGGCAACAGCTTAGTTCTACCCAGAAATTTCTCTAGAATTCCAGTAATTCTGTCTGAGTTTCACACCTCGCTGCAAGGGGGGCATTCTGGATTTTTTAGAACATTTAAACGTATTTCTGCCGCGTTCTACTGGACAGGAATGAAACAAGACATCAAGGAGTACATAATGAAATGCCAACCATGCCAACAGAGTAAAGTTGATACATTGGCACCTGCTGGACTTCTTCATCCCCTACCTATTCCATCAAAGGTATGGAGTGACATCTCCATGGATTTTATTGGAGGATTACCTAGGGTGGGTAAACATGATACTATCATGGTTGTAGTTGATAGACTCACAAAGAGTGCTCACTTTCTCTTACTAGGACATCCCTACACAACTAGTGAAGTAGCTTATTGTTTTATTGAGGGAATTGTCAAGTTGCATGGTTTTCCAGAAACTATTGTCTCTGACCGAGACAAAATCTTTTTGAGCAACTTTTGGAAAACACTGCTCAAGCAAGCAGGAACACAACTGAAGTACAGCACCTCTTTTCACCCTCAAACAGATGGTCAAACAGAGGTAGTTAACAGATGCTTAGAGGTGTACTTAAGGTGTTTTGTTGGAGAAAATCCTCGTTCATGGCCTAGGTGGCTCTGTTGGGCTGAACTGTGGTTCAATACAAATTTCAATGTATCTATTGGGATGACTCCTTACAAGGCTTTGTATGGAAGAGATCCTAATCCAATCATTAAAGGACCTACCATTCCATCTAATGTTGAAGAAGTGAACCAGCTCTATGCTGCTCGGGACTCCCTGCTAGAGCAGCTCCATGACAACCTCTGTCAAGCACAGCAGAGGATGAAAAGGCAGGCAGATAAAAAAAGAAGAGAATTGACCCTCTCCATAGGTGATTGGGTGTATTTGAAAGCCACCCCTTATAGATGGAAGTCACTAGCTACTAGAAGAAATGAAAAACTAAGCCCTCGGTATTATGGCCCTTATCAAATCATTGAGAAGATAGGCACAGTTGCCTACAAGCTGGAACTCCCTGCTGATTGCAAAATTCACCCAGTCTTTCATGTTAGCAAACTGAAGAAGTCTGTGACAGGCCACCATGTTCCTCAACAGATCCCTGCAGCTCTATCTGAAGACGGATCACTGCAACCAGACCTGGAAGATCTGCTAAAGCTCCGTTACAACTCTCAGGGCTTGGCTGAAGTACTGGTGAAGTGGAAGCACCTCCCTGCATGTGAAAATAGCTGGGAGCTGCTGGATAAAGTGAAACAGATTTTTCCTACTTTTCCCCTTGAGGACAAGGTGAAAGCTTTAGGGGGGGGTATTGATAGCTCACATACTATTGTAACTAGAGTATATAGGAGAACTAGAGGGCATTAAGGGCAGTTGTGTAATTTCCCTATTCTGTAATTGTATATAAATAATGCTGTAACTGTACATTGGGGAGGTAGTGAATAAACAGAAAACAGTTAAATGCAGAATTGCTTTGTTGCTGGACGAATAAACCAGAGAGTTGTTTCATCTCTTTTCTCTGTTTCCTTTCCTTTCATCCCTTTATTCCAGTTGATCCTATCATGATTGCTCACTTTCGCACTACACTTTTGGTCCTCCTATTATGACTAATTCACGATTTTAGTTCTTAAATTTTTTTTTACGAATTTAGTCCCTCAATTTTCCTATATTTTAAAATCATTGCTCCTCCCTAATTTTGTCAAACATTTTGCCGACTTATTACTCACTAATTTTACCCGACACATTGTACTGTCATGTTGGATTTAAAAATAAAATATATTAATTTTTTATTAAATTAGAAAAAACGCATCATCTTCTTCTATCGAGACCCACCTAACTTCATCATCTTCATTTTTTTGGTTAAAAATTAGATTATTTAATTTAAAATCCAATAGGCAGTCCAGTGTGACATTCCACGTAGGATTAATGAGTAACAAGTCAGTAAAATGTTTGATCAAATTAGAGAGAGACAGTGATTTTAGAAATTGGAAAAATGGTGGGACTAAATTCCTGAAAAAAAAATGGTGACTAAAATTGTGATTGAGTCATAATAATATGAGGACAAAAAGTGTAAGTAAGCCTTAAATTTTCATCTCTACCACACTAAGTTTATTTTCTTATTGGCTTTTTATCTATCACTATTCAGTTACATACAACTCTTAAAGCTATTTGGCAAAAATTTTAGGCTAAATTGCTCTTTTGGCCCTTTATCTTTGGGGTTGTGGTCACTTTGGCCCTTTATCTTTTTTTTTTCTCATTTTAGACCCTCATGTTTTTTGTGTGTGTCATTTTGGCCCCTGCCGTTATGTTTATGTTTTTTGTAGCAAATTTTTAAGGACGAAAATGAAATCAATTAAAAACATAAGGGCCCAAAATGAAATCAATTAAAAACATAAGGGACTAAAATGAAATCAATTAAAAACATAAGGGACTAAAATGATAACGGCAGGGGCCAAAATGACACACACAAAAAATATGAGGGTCTAAAATGAGAAAAAATAAAAGATAAAGGGCCAAAGTGACCACAGTCCTAAAGATAAAGGCCAAAAGAGAAATTTAGCCAAAATTTTATTTATGAGTTAGTGGTACTACACCAAAAGCTTTCTATTTCTAATTAATACAAACATTACTAAAACAATAGCTAAGAACTACGTCAATTATAAATTATGGCTAGAATATATATGGTTTTAAATAGCTTCAAGGTTGCTCTTCATTTTAAATTACAGCAGAACAACTTTCATCTGACTCTGTATTTTGATTGGGATTCCATTGTTAGGGATAGGTGCTGCCTGGAAAACAGCAAGTGTGGAGCCAGGGTCTACAGTAGCCATTTTTGGGCTGGGATGTATTGGATTAGCAGTATGGATTTTCCATAGATCATGTTTTTCTTTTGTTCTCTATGATTTTGTGAAGAAATGCTCATTGCAATTGAATGGTTTCTTAGGTTGCTGAGGGAGCTAGACTTTGTGGAGCAACTAAGATTATAGGTGTAGATATCAACCAAGAAAAATTTGAAATTGGTAATGCAAAGCAATGTTTCTTTCATACTACCGCTGATCATATTTATAAGAGAAAAATGCAGTTTTAGATTTGTTAAATAATTGATGTATTCGGTCTGCATTTTCTCTTATAAATAGGATCGGACATAGTAACATCATATCAAGTCAAATAATAATGTTTTAGAGTTATGTATTTGATTTCATGGGTTTGCTCATCTACTTTATTCAGGAAAGAAGTTTGGACTCACTGACTTTGTCAACGCTGGAGAATGTGATAACAAATCTGTGAGCCAGGTCTACTACCTTGATCAAGGCTCTAATCATTATTTTAAATTTAAGTGACTTGTGTCTTGAAATTTCCTTCTCGAATGTGATTGTGGAGTAGGTTATCATAGAGATGACTGATGGGGGAGCAGATTATTGCTTTGAATGTGTTGGTATTTCATCATTGATGCATGAAGCATATGCATCATGTAGAAAGGTATCTCTCTCTCTCTATCTATCTCAAAGCATATATCTTGACTTTTGTGGTTGGATAACACCTCGTTGGGAGGCGAATACTCACCTTGTGAATGGAAAAAATCGAAGGCTACCTTATGTTCCTTCAGGTTTTTTCAGTGGAAATTAGTCACTGGATATTTTGCATCTATCAAAAAATATAGGCAAACAACAATAATGTGATTAAAGCAATAACTATTATACGATTTTCACCAAACTCCCGAGGAGAAAGCTTGAAAATCTACTAAAAAAGTAATTAGATT
Organism: Astragalus membranaceus; assembly: GCA_039519185.1. Classification (NCBI taxonomy): domain Eukaryota; kingdom Viridiplantae; phylum Streptophyta; class Magnoliopsida; order Fabales; family Fabaceae; genus Astragalus; species Astragalus membranaceus. Next base: position 173,007,209 of record CM076849.1, read on the forward strand.
TTATAATTTGTCTAGCTAATTTGGAATTTCATATTCTTCATGTAACGAAGTTTCCAGTCACTCTAGAGGTTTGAGTAGAATTTTCAATAATATTTGATTAACCAATGCATACTTGTTGAGAGTGTGGATTGAAAACTAAGGTTTTTTTGCTTATTTAGGGTTGGGGAAAAACAATTGTTTTAGGAGTGGAGAAGCCAGGATCTATGTTGAGCCTTAGTTGTACTGATGTCCTTCATAATGGGAAGAGTCTCATGGGATCCTTATTTGGAGGACTCAAACCTAAATCTGATATACCCATTCTCCTTAAACGCTACATGGACAAGGTACTCTATGCAATTTCTTGTCTTCAAACATATTGTAAAAATAGTAATAATTATGTAAAAATAGTAGTGACAAAACAAGTTTTTGGACCTTATTTTGTGTTGAAGTTTTTCTCCAATTTATCAGGAGCTGAAGTTGGATGAGTTTGTCACGCATGAGGTGGAGTTTAACGACATCAACAAAGCTTTTGATTTATTGATTAAAGGACAGTCTCTTCGATGTGTGATTTGGATGGACAAATGAGTTGGCTTTTATTTTTTGTAATTGTTAAATTATTGTTTTTGACAAAAATAAGGCTATGTCATTTCATTATACACATATTGGAATATCAATAAAAATAAGGGAGCAACTAGATTCTGAACAATCTGTTAAACGTCTGGTACCAAAGTATTGAGACAGTACGATACCAAAGTATCGAATGTAATAGGGGGTGTTTTCAGCTTAACACGCGCGGTAGCGTAGTACCAGACGTGTATTTAGCAATTCACAAAAAACACGTCATGTACCTTAGTACTAAGACTGTCACACTAGTGCAAAAAAGACACTTAGCGTCGGTTAAATTGGACATTTAGCGTCGGTTATCGCCCGACGCTAAATCGCCCGATGCTAAATGTCAGACATTTAGCATCGTTTATTTAACCGACGCTAAATGTCACATTTAGCATCAAGTGTTCAGATAACCGATGCTAAATGTCCATTTCATCACTGTTTTTGCTGTCTGAAAATGACATTTAGCATCGGTTATTTGAAACAACCGATGCTAAATGTCCTGAAAGTGACATTTAGCATCGGTTGTTCCAAATAACCGATGCTAAAAGTCATTTTTGATAATAAAAAATGACATTTAGCATCGGTTGTTTGAAACAACCGATGCTAAATGTCTAAATTTTTTTTAAAAAATAGACATTTAGCATCGGTTGTTTAAAACAATTGATGCTAAATGTCTATTTTTTTAATTGGAAGCTGACAGTTTTGTCTTTGTAGCAGTACACTTACAACATCAACATACAATTCATTTAATTTCAAACATGCCTCACAAACATCACTTACAACATAAATTCATACAAGCTTCAAGCCATTCATTCAATATGAGATAATTTCTCAAATATTCACATAACAACAACCACTTCAGCAACTCATAAACATTCAATTTCTAGAATACAACAACTCTTAAAAATTGAAATTAAACTTAGAGGGAACACAAAAAGGACACATGAATAAATCTTCTCTAGTTTACTTTCCTTTGACAACACCTCATTCTCTTCCTAAGCTTGAATCCAAACGTGGCTTCAATAAATTAGCTCAAGCTCCAAGACTCCATCTAGACTATATCTTTAACCACCATCAGCTCCTAAACCAACCAACGATTTTGAGCTTATCTATTATAGAAAAAGGTAGAAAAAATCAGCATGTTATCAAATGAAATAAGACAAACTTAATAACAGATAGCATGGAAGCAGACAAAATAGCATGGAAGCAACTGTTTTTGTTTTTCCAGTCCCTGGTGGACCCCAAGGAGAATCGGGTAGCATCAGCTGCTACGGAGAATCCTGCACTCTACAAAATTGAATTGGGTAACAATGTTATCAAATTCCATGGTGCCAAGTAATAGATTATATGAATCTGCAATAATTTTCCTTGATTAAAATTAACATAACACCTGAAGGATTGATGCAGCATAGTAGAGTACACTTGGTTGTCCTGTGATCTGTTGAAACAAGACCAACCCTGCACCAATCACAAGGGCCTTCTTGCATTTTCCTTGAAACATTTCTACAAAGGTAACCTCTTCTTCACCTATATAAGAAAGCTCTGCCAGAATCTCGTCTACTTGCTAAGGAACAGCATCATGAAAAGCTCGGCCTCGAAGATGTCGCAAACTACGAATTGTAGTATCTTCATGATTAGCACGCCGAAAACTGAAAATAGCGAGGAAAACATAACATGAAGAATGCTTCGCACCTTCTCTTTCTTGAGCTTTATATTTTCTCCTTCTAGACAGGAAACCTTGCTAACTAGTTCATTATGATAGGCCTGCACAACAAAACACTGGTAAGAAATTGATTAAAAAGTGCATAAATAATTGATTAAAAAGTGCATAAATAATTGATTAAAAAGACAACAAATGATAAAGCAAACCTTACTTACATGGCTAGAATACTTGTCAAGAAGGGAAACAAAACTTCTAATTGACCCAGGTTGGTAAGCTCCTGTACGATTACAACTGGTATAAGGAATGAAACTGTGAAAAGAATACTGACAACTATATACACTTAAACACCTGTATCAACAGACATGTTTACCAACCCAGTGAGGATATTTGCCTGCATACAAACTATTTAGAGGAAATTATAACTTTAATCTTCAGAGAGAGAGAGAGAGAGAGCCTTATATATCATAGTCACTAAGGATATATTGTTTACCAGAAGAAATGTAGCCAGTAAGTTCCGATTCAATGCTTCTTCAAGTATTGAAGTTTTACTTCCAGGAACAAGATCAGCCAGCATTAGAATTGATAATAGCTGAAAAATGGGTGACAACCAGATTAAATATTTAAACCAGATCCAAAAAGAAATGCCAAATTAACAATTACAACGTTGGCTATAACCCATGAATGCGATGCTGTGAAATTAGGATGATGATACTGATTGAGAAATCCATAGATTAAACTTGGATCAAGTTCCTTACAACCTTAACATCAAGTTCTCAAATCAAGCAATGATGTTCCCAACATAAATAGCCTCTTAAGAATAAATAGCTGAACTAGAAAACGAATGGTACACGCAATTGTGTTTTATCAAAATCCATATTGCTGCATTTTGTAAGTCAGATTACCTCAAAAAGATTCAATTGCATAAATATAAATTGAACACCAGTCAAGATAGAGCCAACAAAATAATGCTAAAGTGTCAACCATAATACAAGCTACAAAACCAACATGCCGCAGCACATTGGCAATCAGTAACACAGCCAGTGACCTAATTATGTCAATTTGGTTATCATATAGAAATGATCCAAGAATACAAAACAGATGTCAACATAACAGTCAGCAAATTTGACATTGTGATATGAAAAACCATTTGCTTAGAGCACAATTTAGACAAGCACACATTGTTATACCCTAATTTTGTCCGACTAATTGAAAATCAAATAAAAAAGTATTTTTGTGAATATCTGATTCTAATTAATATTTCTCTATTTGCAAAAATATATCGTTTGTCATACGAGGATTAGCTAATTGTGCGTGTTATTCAAAAGCCGTTAGCAATTTAGCCTTGTTGTTTTTTTGTTTCATTTATTATTATTATCGGTCGAATAGTAGTTGTCAATAAAAAGAAAATATAGTCAAATAGTTAAGCTTGTTTAAATCTGTTTTTTTTTATTTTTCAAAATAATACAAAATTACATTTTTGTTTGTTACACATAAAAAAAAAATATAAAGAAAAGTCAAACGAAAATATGTAGCCAGGCCTTGCTGCTGTTGCAGCAACAGTTTGAGCTTTGAGCTCAAACCCCCTTCTTCTTGTCTCTTTGTTTGATCTTCATTTTAGGCAAAAAATACCATAACTTGGCAGCAACTCTGCTCCTCTCTTGCTGCTGTCTCTGTTGGTCTCCTGGGAGTTTTGATTTTGTGCTCCACATACCACACCTACACCACACCAAGCACAAGTATAAATGCCCACAGCTACAGTAACAGAAGGGAACAACAACACAGTATGAAAAACAGCCATATACGCACAAACACTGAGAGGGGCGAAAATCAATAAAAAAAGAAGACAGTGAGGAACAGTGAAAAGAGGAGGGGACCGTACCATACTCCGGCCACCGTTTGTGGTGGCCGCCACCGTGCACCGCCACTGTCAGCCACCACCCTACTACTGTGAACCAACAACTTCAAACAACCACCTTCAAACCGTCAACAACCCAGAACACCACCAACAACCACCTTCGCCATCCACAAACCGAACACCCCCCCCCCACCGTCTCGCCACCTCACAACCACCATCACACCCCAAACGACCACACCTCCGTCACCGCCGTCGTACCTCCACCAACAACCACCGTAACCAACCCCCCCCCCCGGTCGCAAACCACTGCCGTAGTCACCCTCACACCAAATATCCACCAAACTCTCTCTCTCTCCACCGAAACCTTCACCGCCGCCGTACCTCCACCACACCACCACCGTCAAGCGCGAGCCGAACGATTGATCCTCCCATCCCCCATCGCCACCGTCATGCTCTCCTCTCCCTCATTTCCGTCCTCTCCCTCTCCCACCTTGAGAACCACGGCCTAACCGTCCACCATCGCCCTCTCCCTCTGTCAGCACCCTGCGCCGCAACCTCCCTCCCCTTTAGGCCTCTCTTTCGTTCTCATTTTCGATCCGTTTCTCTCTCCCACCGTCGTGTTCTCTCTCTCCCTTACCTTCTCTGTTTAGCGATTTTTGTTCTGCACCATTTCTCTCTTCTAGAAGGCCTGTGCGGCGCTTAAGGGAACAGAAGATGAATTAGGTTGTTTTTTTTTCGTTTGTGGGCTTAAGTAGTTAGGTCTTAATTTCAGTCTTTTATTTTAATTTCAAAATGATTCCTGCACCCCCTCATTTCAATCACTGCAACTCCCAGGAAAGCCCACAATTTCGTGGGTTAGCCAGCCTTATAGTGGGCTGGGCTACTACTAAATGCACCTTTTCTTTTTACTCGTACAACCGCCTGTTTCTAAATGCACACACCATTTTACTACTGCACCCCCTGTTTCTTTTTTAAAAAAAATCTCTTTTCCCTAAATAAATATTTTCTTTCACAAACCTATTTTTTCCCAAATAACGAATAAATGTTTTCCTAAACATAAAATTGGTTTGTTACTAATAGTCACTCTGAGCTTAGCTTGTTTGACCGTTGATAACAGCTTTAGTTTTCAAACGAGCTATGAGCGACGACCACTCTGAGCTTAGCTTGTTTGACCGTTGATAACAGCTTTAGTTTTCAAACGAGCTATGAGCGATGACTACTCTGAGTTTTACTTGTTTGGTCGTCACGAGTACCTCTCCCGATTTCAAAAATAAATAAATAAAACATCAAACACACAAATATTTTCTACCAAGAACTACGTGTGATTTGATTCTCTACCAGGAGATACGTAGGAGCGGAGGGCGGCCGACCTCTGTCAATTGCATTAATAAAAAACCTTTTTTTTCTCTTTTAATTCATTTCTCTCATTTTTCTCCAAAAGTACAAAAATAACTAATTGTTTATCGAGTCTTTTTTTTATTATTATTATAAGGGTAAAATCATTATTTTTGAATTAATAAACGTTTACACATTTAGTTAAAAGGTAACCTTCCTTAGGAAGGATGTCGTAGGGTGCTAATACCTTCCCTACGCATAAACGACTCCCGAGCCTAAACCTGGTCCGCAAACCCCTTATCCATTCAATAGGGATTTTCCAATGTTTGCCCTTAAACTAAAACTTTGGTGGCGGCTTCATCTCAAGAACATCGAAGAATCCCCTCCTCCGGATTTTTCGGTCGCTACAGCTGGCGACTTCACTGGGGACAAATTAAGAGAGTCAAGCCTAGTTAACTAAATGTGTAAGTTTTTATTAGCTTTATATTTTGTTTTTGCCCTGATTCTTGTTTTATTTATTTATTTATTAGCATTTCTTTATATTATTGAACCTTAGGGTAGACGACTTTTTTGTTATTATTGTTGTACATCTTGTCCAGTTTGGTTAGTTTAGGTATTTTGCTCTCATCACACACCTCACTTACACTTTTGCACACACCTTTGAGTGGGGCCATATACCCGGGTCTGCAAATAACCTAGGACGAGCGGAGATTATTAGTGACGGTCATTCTGGATTTTATCTGTCTGACTCTCATGAAAGTCTCAACCAGAGTACGCTCTTTCATGGTATCCCACACCAGGTAGCTCGCTATCGTTGTGGATCATATCGTGAAGGGGATTTTAGCTCTGGAGACCTTTGTGAGGAAGTGAATAGAGCCACCTGAGAGATTGATCACATAAGTGACCCTAGATCATGTTGAAAATCCCAATTTAGACATGACCCACCTAGGACACAGGGGCACTATACTTACCCTCTCTATCAATCTGGTTAGTTTTTCTCCAAAATTAAAATCACGCAAAAAAATTTCATGCTTCCTTCATTTGCATGCATACGAGACGACATCATTCCTTTCATTCATCATACAAAAAAATTATCATAAAATAAGATCATTTTTTTTTCATCATAGGCATCACATTGCCAATTCCCTACCGTACCATTCATCATATATTCATAATTCATAAATATCGGAAAAAAATCATCAAATAGTGTAGGCATCTTGTCATTTGCAACATCATTATTACAAAGTGCATGAGACATTCAATAACATTTCGCTCATATTGTCATCATAGTCCAAATGCGCGATTTCTCCATACATGCATCATTTTATCCTAGTTGCATCATCTCTCATACTCATACATCGCATTGCTATTATAAAAATTTATTTTTAAATGCATCATCTTCATGCATCATAAAAAACAAGGACAAAAGTCATTTATTCCTATCCATCTCAAATGCATCAGTCCTTCAACATGCGTCAAAACAAAAATCATAAATTTCTTCATTATTGCATCATTCATCACCCAATAGCATTTTGTTAGCTTTTTATTTTACTTGAAGCATAAAAAAAAAAAGGATAAACCATCACGCATTTCATTCATCTCCATTGTGGCTCATGTACAACAAAGGTCCATATGTTCATGCATTATACTTTATTCAAAGAAAACACAAAAAAAATCACCATTCATTCATACTAAAATCATTCTTCCATAAGCATTTCATTGTTATTGCACTATCATGCATCGCAAAGGTATCATTTTTTTCAAAATTGCACTCATCTTGCATATCCGTACACCAAAAATATTACCCCCATATTATATAAAGGTTATGTTCACGCATTAAAAAAAGGGGTCGCTCCGAATGTCATGCATTTTGTTTTCTCGCACACAAAAAAAAACAATTTTTACCCATATAAAATTAGCATATCATTTGATAAAAAAAAAAAACATTAGCATCGTGTCTAACATGCATCGACATTCATTCATAATCATCCAAAATCATGATCACACAATGTAGGTATCACATCATTTGTAAAGTCTTGAATTACATTTCAAAAAATAATATTCATACGTCATTTCTCTCATGTTGTCATCCTAGTCTAAATGCATCAGTCCCGTATTTATGTACCATTTTCCAAATAAAAAAAAGAAGGTATTTCATCATTCATCATCCCATAAATAAAAAATGAGAGTTTGCATACATGTTGCACTACCTCTTAAAAATAAAAATAATTGCGTCAAACATTTACTTCTTCATGCATACATGCATTCGCATTTTTCATACATATCTGTCATCATGGGCATTATATTTTGCTAGAAAATAAAAAATCACCATAGGACGAATCACTTGTTTTCAAATACATCTCGTTCTCATGGTACTAACATACATATCATCCTCCAAAAAAAAAACAAAAACGCTACATATTTGTCCAACTTTCATCATCTTGCATACTCAAAGATATACTATATTCGTTACTCCTCTTCACGCATAGAAAAATAAAAATGCATTAGCCATCTGACATGCAAAATAAAAGAAAAAATAAATAAAATAATGCCACCTTCTTGCATCATTCATCATCATATTGCATTGCCTCCGAAAATCATTTCGGATAGTCAATCTTTTCAAGTGATCATTCATTCACCTTCCTCGCATCTGCATCATGCGACGTTATTCGTTCATTCATACATAGCATTTTTTATGAAAAAGAAAAATAAAAAAACACGATCACAATTAAAAAAAAGTTGTGATTGAATATCTCATTTAGCATGCATTTCCATCCATTCATAATCATTCACAAAAATCATCATAGCAACATCATGAAATGCATGTAAAAAAAAAAAAAACATAGCAGTCACGCACCTTTTCACTCGTCCTAATAAATAAAAGACTGCTGTTTCATCGATCATTCATACGTCATTTCATATACCGTTTCAACATGCATCATTTCAAAAATTATGTCATCATTTTCGCATCATTCATAGATACGTATTTAGCATTTCATTCTGATACATGAAAGAGGCTCTGCATCGGTCACGTGCCGCATTGTCTCCAAAAATCATTTAGAATAACTGACATTTTCAGGTGATCATTCATGCATTCGCATCTGCACTTCCGTCATTTATCACCATGTGTTCCTTCATGCATTAGGACACAAGGTGCGTTTAACTTGATTATTCTTGTTGCGTGAGCATAGTTAGTCTTTCAACTAGAAAATAAAAAAATTTATCATGCACTCATGATAGAATACGGTCATCGTTTTCATTATCATGGTACCGACATGCATCTCATCATCTAGAAAATAACAAAATTTCATATTTTTTTTATTTTTCATCTTGCATAAGCCCCACGCCAAAAATGAGAAAATAATATCACCTTGATATTATAAAAAAAAATTACATTCATTCATTATTTCATTACTCCTCTTCATGCATCATGAAAAAAAAAACAAAAGTCATTCATTCTCATGCATCTCAAAAACAGCTCCCTCATGCGTCATAAAGAACAAAAACAAAAGTCATTTATTCCTTTCACATCCATCTCAAGGGCGTTAATCCTCTCACATGCATTAAAACAAAATTAGGATTCGCTTCATTTTCTTCTATGCTTGCATTATTCATCCAATAGTTTTTTTTGTTGTTTTGTTAGCCTCTCACTCTAGTTGAACTTTAAAAAATAAAAAATAAAAAATCACACACTTGCTTAAGGTATCATTATGCATTCCATTCACCTGCATCATTGTCTGTGTACAACAACATCCATATGTTCATGCATTCTGCTTTATTCAAATAATTTTTCCCAAAAAAATAAAAAAAATGAAGCTCATAAGTTTTTTGACATGCTGTTTGATGAGAGACGATGCCTTCTTGAAAATATATTTTAATTGATTCCTCTTCCTTGGAAAATGTGGCCATACCTTAACTTGATTCACCAACAACAAGTTCTTCACTCCTCATACCCACCACATTCATGGAAACCACCTACCCACTTAACCATTCAATGGAATTCACCAATAACTCATTCCCCATCATGGTCACTACAATATTGACTGTATCGTCCTCAAACCCCTACTCCCATAGGCTCGACCCTTAGCCACTACACACCCCACCAAAGGCATTAGCCAACATATATCTCACACCCGTGACAAGAAGCTTAAATGTCTATTTTGTTAACTTGTGTGGTTTTGACAATTAAAATTGTTCTATCTTAAGCGGTGTTAACTCTCCATGAAGCATTTGCAAAATAAACTAACCTGACATGTGTGTTTACCGTTGTTTGAGTCAGTTATACTACCCCCGTCTTTCCGCCACTTCCAAAACCAGACCCAACCATCCATAAAAGGTCCAGTCCCCACAAGAGTATTTCATTCGCTTTCCCCCAGTGATGAAATTTCACGAATAACACTTTGTACGCTCCATACTGGGGCAGAGTGATGATCACTAAGATTTTCTGCTAGCATTCTAAACACTCGTGCAAGTCCTTTGAGTAAAAAAAAAGAAAAACACAAAAGAAATACAAAAAAAGAAAAGCCCGTTAGGTTGAAAACTCGCGAGAGCAGCCTGAGCAAAAATTAGGGCATAAAAAAATAATAAATAAAGAAAAGAAAATATATTAAAATGAAGTTTTGTCCCATAGTTACAATTTCAAGAAAATAAGCACCCATGATTTGAATTGGAGTTTGGCCATTTTCCTATATCCAAAAATCCAAAAAAGAGAAATGCCCTTTGCTACCCACTTCGAGCCAAAAAAATCAAAAATCTTTCAAACACCTTAGACAAGGATCAATCCCATATCTAACAGCTCGCTCAGCTCGAAAGAAAAAAGAAAAATCACAAAAAGTGAAATTAAAAAAAGAGGATCGAAAAATCCTGAAAACCAAAACGGTAGAATTTATGAGCTGACACATCACACCATCGAGCACATAAAAGATCATTGTCTGAAATAAACCCCCAAACACTTCCTTTGGCCTAAGCGTCCTATCCTCCGTAAACCCTCAAATGCGCTACAACCCTAAAACAGGTTCATTCTACCATGAAGCGCATAAAAGATTATTTGTCTCAACCAACCCCGAACACTCTCAGGAGCAAAGTAATCATTTCCTTCATGAATCATTAGCCATTAGCCATATTACAATCCTAAGGCCTATTCTGATCAGTGATTGGTTGCTTCCATTTTTCTCAAAGCTTATACTATAGGACAAAATAATCAGAATAATTTATTTGCTCAAAAAAAAACAAAGAGAAAAATATTATTACAAAAGAAAATAAGAAAAAAAAAAGCTTAAAAGGGCTTGCACGCTCGAAGTTCATCAAGAGAAGATAACAGTGATCATCAACAAAGTGAATTTTCATCGGACCAAAAACTCTTGACTGTCTTAGCTTGTGGACTCCTTCCCAAGGAAAACCACAAATCCCTACTAAGGCCGTTACTTGACTTATCATATCAAAATGGGGCAATACCCCACCCTCCATTCCACTCAAACTCAGGGAGGTTTTTTTTTAGCATCCCCAAAATACCCTCATCTTTCATCTTGTTCATATACTACACCCATATAGCCATACCAGACCAATTTCCAAACCATTATTCTAACCTTGCACCCTGTCACAATCCCACTCGAGATGGGGCAATTTTCATCTTTCGTGGATTGGGGTAACCTTGTCCTCTTGTAGACCGGGGCATCATATCCCTCGGCCCGAAAGGATCCTTCTGCCTCCCATTCCATTCATTCCTAGCCACGTGTCACCCTCAATACCAGCATATTTCCCAATCCCTCAATCAGTCTGTATCCTTAGTTGTCATTGTCCTCCCTAGACAAAGGCAGACTGTTTCACTCCCCACTAATTGAAGTCAAAATTGGGGCAGTCAAACATTTCTTACCTTGGGGCAAGCTTATCTCTCATAGGCTTGAGCCAATAAACCTCATCCTTCACTCCACCCACGTGTCACATACCCTACATTTCTTGAACCCTGAGTCAACTGGCACATTCATTTGCATTCACACTGTTTTTCATATTTATTAAGCAAATGCTTCAAAGAGAGAGACACACAATAATGACAATCCCTCTAAGTTAACATCTTAGATTTGAAAGCTTAGCCATCATGGGTTATCATAACCAAGTGAGAACCCATCTGCAAATACGCATCTCGATCTCTAGAAGGGGCACTAATACATTGCTGCAAGCCACACCTTTCAAGATGACAATCTTGAGCTTACCAGAGTTCAAGTCCAAGCCATCAAAAATCTTTCTTCCAAGGAACGATCAACTCAAAATGTCCAGTTCTCTGTTTCCAGCATCAAAAGTTTCGTTTCACATCAAACATCTTTGCATCCTTACAAAAACAAAAAAAGTGTTGTTACCAACAAATCATGCATTAAAACCATGCATCTGATCATACCCATCACAACTGTTTCATACCAATATTGTACATGCATTCACATTCCACTTGTTTTGCCTACACAATTTTGCTTCTTGCGGATGCGGGCATGCATCACCACGCATAACGTGTATCGCTTCAATAAAAATGTCAAATGTCAGTCGCATCATTACCAAAAGTCTGTCTACATCCCAATCAATCACATCATCGCACCATGTATTTAGGCATTTCCTTTTGTTCACCATAGCGTTTGCATCAAAATATTACGTATCCATCACACTCACATTCTCATTTCAGGCATTCATCAAATACCAAAAAGGCAATAAAGCGGAAAGACACAAAAAAAACCTCCCACATCCCAACAAACATCCAATCATTGCATCATACAACATCAAGTCATGCGGCTACCACAACCCTTCACCTAAGCACTACGTGTGCACGTTCATTCATTCATTCATTCATTTATTCATGAAAAAGGGCAAAACAAGAGAAAACCAAAAAGGCGAAAGTCACCCACATTGCACCCGTTACTCCCACCAAAGCATAGATCATTCCATCATGCAACTAGCAGTACATTCATATTCGCCTGTTATCTGCATTCGCATACACAGCTTGTTAATTTCTGTTCCGACCAGCATAAGCATCCATCATTCACGGGCTTTTTGTAGTCCATTTGCTTTCGCATTGCACACATTGCATACCTATAACACTTTTGGCTCCGATAGACGTGCCAAGTGCCGGTCTCATCGTTGCCAAAGGCTTTCTACATCACCAATCATATCATTTGCTATGCACTCACGTGTTCCCTTTATTCACCATAGCATTTGCATCAAAGTATTACATCCTCATCATATTCACATTCACATTACATGCATCAAGAAAAGAAGCAAAATAAATAAGAAAAAGCAAAAAGAAAAATCCACCCATTACATTTCATCATCACACCAAAAATTAATCACTACAATCACATTCACACCTCATGCACCGTTGTCAACTTTCTCGGTCCATCGGGTTCAACACCCATGGTATACCCATTTCATTCATCATCCCCCAGATACCAATCATTGCACGTTCATCACATTACACGCATGACATTGTTTGCTTCGATAGACGTGTCAAGTGCCGGTCTCATCGTCGCCCCCAAAAAAGAGTTTTTTTTACATCACTAATCATATCTTTGTACCATGCATGGCATTCGCGTCAAAGCATTACATTTGCATCTCATTCACACTTTGCATTTCGTACACTCATATACCAAGAAAAAAAGAAAAGCAAAAAAAAGACAAAAAGAGAAAAATTGCTCATTCCATTACGGTCATCATTCCACCAAAATCAATCAGCACGACCACATTCCTACTTTATCTGCATTCACACACGTTGTTCGTCAACCTCCATGTCCCATCAACTTCAACTCACAGCATCTGCCACACTTCATTCACCCCATCGAACACTTACCATTTCACATACCTATATTGCACGCATACATCATTCATTGCATTTTTAGACATACCAAATATAGATAGGTGTGTTCTAGGCAGGTACGCCATCTGTCAATCCCAATATTTTATTCCCCCAAAGTCAACACTCCAAATGCTGGTCTCATATCGCAATTCAGAATCTCAGTACTCCTTTAAACCCCCCAGCGGTCCCTCAGAGCCCAAGCGCTCCTTTAGACCCCTAGCGGTCCCTCAAAGCCCAAGCGCTCCTTCAGACCCCCAGCGGTCCCTCAGAGCCCAAGCGCTCCTTCAGACCAACCATGGTCCTTCAATCCAGATCGCACGTCGCGTTATCGAGCAACCGACGGATCATCCGGCCCCAGGCCCTTCAGACTAGCTGTGTCCGCCTAAAAAACACAGTGCACGTCCTTCGAGGTGCGCAAATCAGGTCAACGACCTGACTTTGCCCCCATGGCCGCTCGAAAAAGGCCACCCCTCAAGCAGACCGTTTTACTAGTACCGTTGCTAGTTTGCGCTCCATCAGACCCATGGGTCCATCAGGCTTAGGCATGCCCTTCAGACCTTATTGGTCCTTTAGTTTAGTTCCAATCAATGCGCCGAGCATCGACTGCGAATTAGACCATCAGAGCCTAGTGCTCCTTCAGATCCCCGGTGATCCTTATTTACTTTTATTCTATGTCAACCCATTATCTTTCAACAATTTCTAAAAAATAATCTTGACAAAATTAGTGTCTTTTTTATCTTCATTTCTATTTTACTTGAGAAATTTGGAAACCCTTCATATTTCCTAGTAAAATATAAATAAAGAGGGGCAGCTGTTATACCCTAATTTTGTCCGACTAATTGAAAATCAAATAAAAAAGTATTTTTGTGAATATCTGATTCTAATTAATATTTCTCTATTTGCAAAAATATATCGTTTGTCATACGAGGATTAGCTAATTGTGCGTGTTATTCAAAAGCCGTTAGCAATTTAGCCTTGTTGTTTTTTTGTTTCATTTATTATTATTATCGGTCGAATAGTAGTTGTCAATAAAAAGAAAATATAGTCAAATAGTTAAGCTTGTTTAAATCTGTTTTTTTTATTTTTCAAAATAATACAAAATTACATTTTTGTTTGTTACACATAAAAAAAAAATATAAAGGAAAGTCAAACGAAAATATGTAGCCAGGCCTTGCTGCTGTTGCAGCAACAGTTTGAGCTTTGAGCTCAAACCCCCTTCTTCTTGTCTCTTTGTTTGATCTTCATTTTAGGCAAAAAATACCATAACTTGGCAGCAACTCTGCTCCTCTCTTGCTGCTGTCTCTGTCTGGTCTCCTGGGAGTTTTGATTTTGTGCTCCACATACCACACCTACACCACACCAAGCACAAGTATAAATGCCCACAGCTACAGTAACAGAAGGGAACAACAACACAGTATGAAAAACAGCCATATACGCACAAACACTGAGAGGGGCGAAAATCAATAAAAAAGAAGACAGTGAGGAACAGTGAAAAGAGGAGGGGACCGTACCATACTCCGGCCACCGTTTGTGGTGGCCGCCACCGTGCACCGCCACTGTCAGCCACCACCCTACTACTGTGAACCAACAACTTCAAACAACCACCTTCAAACCGTCAACAACCCAGAACACCACCAACAACCACCTTCGCCATCCACAAACCGAACACCCCCCCCCCCACCGTCTCGCCACCTCACAACCACCATCACACCCCAAACGACCACACCTCCGTCACCGCCGTCGTACCTCCACCAACAACCACCGTAACCAACCCCCCCCCCCCCCGGTCGCAAACCACTGCCGTAGTCACCCTCACACCAAATATCCACCAAACTCTCTCTCTCTCCACCGAAACCTTCACCGCCGCCGTACCTCCACCACACCACCACCGTCAAGCGCGAGCCGAACGATTGATCCTCCCATCCCCCATCGCCACCGTCATGCTCTCCTCTCCCTCATTTCCGTCCTCTCCCTCTCCCACCTTGAGAACCACGGCCTAACCGTCCACCATCGCCCTCTCCCTCTGTCAGCACCCTGCGCCGCAACCTCCCTCCCCTTTAGGCCTCTCTTTCGTTCTCATTTTCGATCCGTTTCTCTCTCCCACCGTCGTGTTCTCTCTCTCCCTTACCTTCTCTGTTTAGCGATTTTTGTTCTGCACCATTTCTCTCTTCTAGAAGGCCTGTGCGGCGCTTAAGGGAACAGAAGATGAATTAGGTTGTTTTTTTTTCGTTTGTGGGCTTAAGTAGTTAGGTCTTAATTTCAGTTTTTTATTTTAATTTCAAAATGATTCCTGCACCCCCTCATTTCAATCACTGCAACTCCCAGGAAAGCCCACAATTTCGTGGGTTAGCCAGCCTTATAGTGGGCTGGGCTACTACTAAATGCACCTTTTCTTTTTACTCGTACAACCGCCTGTTTCTAAATGCACACACCATTTTACTACTGCACCCCCTGTTTCTTTTTTTAAAAAAATCTCTTTTCCCTAAATAAATATTTTCTTTCACAAACCTATTTTTTCCCAAATAACGAATAAATGTTTTCCTAAACATAAAATTGGTTTGTTACTAATAGTCACTCTGAGCTTAGCTTGTTTGACCGTTGATAACAGCTTTAGTTTTCAAACGAGCTATGAGCGACGACCACTCTGAGCTTAGCTTGTTTGACCGTTGATAACAGCTTTAGTTTTCAAACGAGCTATGAGCGATGACTACTCTGAGTTTTACTTGTTTGGTCGTCACGAGTACCTCTCCCGATTTCAAAAATAAATAAATAAAACATCAAACACACAAATATTTTCTACCAAGAACTACGTGTGATTTGATTCTCTACCAGGAGATACGTAGGAGCGGAGGGCGGCCGACCTCTGTCAATTGCATTAATAAAAAACCTTTTTTTTCTCTTTTAATTCATTTCTCTCATTTTTCTCCAAAAGTACAAAAATAACTAATTGTTTATCGAGTCTTTTTTTTATTATTATTATAAGGGTAAAATCATTATTTTTGAATTAATAAACGTTTACACATTTAGTTAAAAGGTAACCTTCCTTAGGAAGGATGTCGTAGGGTGCTAATACCTTCCCTACGCATAAACGACTCCCGAGCCTAAACCTGGTCCGCAAACCCCTTATCCATTCAATAGGGATTTTCCAATGTTTGCCCTTAAACTAAAACTTTGGTGGCGGCTTCATCTCAAGAACATCGAAGAATCCCCTCCTCCGGATTTTTCGGTCGCTACACACATGAATAATGAATTCACAGTGATGCCATGCACAATGTATGTATTGAAATTAAAATAAAGATATGTAATGTACCTCGTGAAAACAAGTGGTATAGCATTTGAGTCAGCTTGCAATCTACTTCCGCTTAGTTCCTGCAATAAACAATTTCCTTAATTAGCTTATTGAACTAATGTTGTCCTAACTTATTGTAGAATGTCTTTTTACCCCTTCTGCCATCATTTAATACACATGTAATTTATGAGCATAGGAATAATAGTTAGAAGTAACTTTCTGAGCAAGTGTGTTTACAATTTATGAAAAACATTGGGAGTTAAAAGGTTACCATTTCTTGAAGCTGCAAGTATTTGATATAGTCAATGATATATATATATATATATATATATATATATATATATATATATATATATATATATATATATATATATCTGCAGATCCTACCCAGTGGAAAAAAAAAGAGATCAAAGTTGTAAGCTCAACTTGGAAAGTGGCTATACACCATTCCCATCACTATAAGAAAAGATGCTAATTATGCAAACTATCACTCAAAGCATGGTGAACTTATGAACACTAATCCAATAGATGAAGTGATGGTCAACATTGTAAAGCCAATATTAACACAGAACAACAACACGGCGAAAATCAATTTAGAACAATAATTAGGGACCCTCTAGTATTGATTGATTCTGAGTTACAAAATTTGGGGAAATCAATACAGCCTGTAGAAGCTAGAACTAGAAAAAGTAGAAATCAACAATTAGAGACCTTCACATAGAACTCCATTGAGTCTGCAAAGTCTCCAATATTCCTGCAAAATCTTAGCACCCATATCTTCATAAAACTTAATAGCATTAACATTCCAATCAAGAACAACCATTCACATCTTTCATACCCCATTTTCACAGCTTGTATCGCAAACATCAGAAATTTTCCCAAACCCTTCCCTTCTATAACACTCTTTTTGTGTGTGAAAACCCAAATTAGTAAATCACATTGAAAATCACTCAACTCAGTGTCTAAAAATCCCAAACTAGTAAATCACAATATAAAAGAAGAATTAAAACTAGAAAAGCGAAAAACTCGGAATTTTCGATCCCAGAATTTACTAACATTTGCGTTTGCGTCGGAGGAGTGATTTGCATTTGCTATCCATTCTGGCCTTTGCTTTAAGAACAGGATTTAATTAGTCCCAAATTGTATGGATTCCTTATTCCTTCTAACAGGTCACATGTACAAGAACAACAACAAAATCAAACTTCAAAATGAATAAAGGGGAATCAAACATGAAGGAGGGATCGTACCAGAAGGAGATGAAGTGGCAAGCTTGCCATGAACTGACGGCGGCAAACTAGCGGCGATGAGGGCTAAACACGACCGGTGAACTGCAGCAACTTCGTTTTACTGTCGTACATTACAAAGGTTTGTGGAGGTGAGGAGGAGAAGGAGCGGCGGTGGGTAAGGCAGAGACGTGGTGGCGCGATTGGTGGTAGTGGGTGGTGGTGGGAGAGAGTGGAGAGAGTTTAGGGTTAGAGTGAGAAGTGAGAATGAAAAGTTCAGAGAGTAGAGAATAGGGAGAGAACGTGAGATCTGTCGAAGAAATGGGAAATGTGTTGAGATACACTTTTAGTATCGGGTGTTTTAACCAACCGATGCTAAATGTATGATGCAATTACTTTTAACATCGGTTGTTTAAACAACCGATGCTAAATGTAGGCGCTAAAACTGAAAACTTCTATTTAATTGCAAAATTGCCATCGAGTAGACATTTAGCATCGGCTATTCAAACAACCGATGCTAAATGATGCTTAATAATGTCTTTTTTCCACCGGTACAAGCAACTAAAATTAAAAGTTTTTACACGTCCAATACTATAGTACCGAATCGAGCGAAAATGCATAAAAGAAAAATACGAAAATACAATGTCCTCGTTCAAAATATGTGGATGGTGGGGAGAAAACTAACAACCCTTAGAGTGTGTTTGGGTAGAGTATTTTTAGAGGGTAATGTAATTTTTTAAGGAAATTAGAATACATTGATCCAAAATATCTTGTTTGGGTAAAAAATGAATAGAATTTTAGAAATGCTGGAATTTAAAGAAGAATTTTGTAGAGGGTAAAAATGAGGGAATTGAAATAACACCTAATTTGAGAGAATTTTAATTCCCCTCTCATTTCGAATCTCACACTCTTTCCTCGGGATCCCTCCATTATCATCCATGGCAGAAACCCAACATCTCTCTCATTCATGCTCTTCGTCTCTCTCTACCAACCATAACTTTCCAGTTTCGCACTAGTACGAGTGTTTGGAGTAGCTCTCGTCTTTCGTCGGAGCTCTCTTCTCTTTCTCATTTCGCAGTTTCAGGGTTCGTCTTCTCATGCGGTAGCTCAGAGAACCTCGTGGTTTTCGTTTCAATCTTGACTATGTTTCAAAACAGAGGTTAGTTTGTGATGATTTTTGCAGCTTTATCAATTTTGCTTTTGAACCGCTTTTCTCTGTTTACACTATGTTTCTGTTAGTTATTGCTTCACTTTTGGTGCTGGCTTCTACTATGTTAAATGGTGTTGAGAATGTAAGCCTAGAATGCATAGTTTGGCTAAGAGTTGATACCATAAATATAATTGCACGCTACCTGTTTGATTAAAAGTCAATATAAGATTGTTTTGCTTTGCCTATTAAGCAGTGTTATAGAAGATGTTAAATTTCAGTCTTATTTCTTCCATACAACTTATGTCCTATTTGGAAATACAATGTCACTATTTTGAAAACACTTTTTTTATCCCTTTTTGAACATTCTTTGTACTGCTATGCCTCAAGTCCTCAACTGTCTCTACTACACTTTTTTAGGAACTTATAGTAAGTTTCTCCCGGTTCAAAATCTAATTTATATAAAATTTTACAAGGAGTGCAAAACTCAGAGAATTGCTTATTCATCTTGTAACTTATATTGGATCCTTGGAGATCATGATGATTAGAGCCTTGTCATTAGGTAGTGGTGCTGCTAAGGATACTGTTTCTGTTCTGTTGCACAACCAAAACTGTGGCCCCAATTTTCCATACGCAGCTTATATGCTTAAAATTTTTGGTTCCTTCCTTTTACAACTTATATGCTTCCATATTTTGGCTAGTAAGACAAAACTATTTGATGTGTGTGTAAAATCATGTTACAGGTCCTTTGGTAATTTGGCAGTACTAAGAAAATTTGCATCTGATTTGGCAGCTTTTGTTTGTTCACGTGTTGTATAGCAGTCTCAATTGTAGTAACTCTAATGACAAAAAAAAATTATTTGGGCTGTTGAGTTGAATTAGATGAAGCTGAAGAAAATATAAAGCATTTTGCTCTAACTTCAATATTTTGGTACTTCATGACAATAGGAGTACTTTGTGACAGTAGGAAACAAAACAATCTTATGTTAGTATTGTGGTTATGACTTAAGAGTTCTACCTTTTGATGTCTGTTAAAGGATTCTGATTCTGGATTTTGTGATAGTTCAGGAATCATTGTGAACTTGTGATTAATGATGAGGTTTTGGAGAGTATGAATATTTTGTGCCATGTTTTTATCACAGTAGCATCAGTTGCAGCTGCTGTTGCAGCAGCAACTGCAATGGCATGTTTGTTCT
Source organism: Astragalus membranaceus (assembly GCA_039519185.1). Lineage (NCBI taxonomy): Eukaryota > Viridiplantae > Streptophyta > Magnoliopsida > Fabales > Fabaceae > Astragalus > Astragalus membranaceus. The sequence continues at coordinate 173,027,339 of CM076849.1, forward strand.
TCTTTTTCTCATTTTGATGCTTGTGTGCCATTATGTATGATGAAACTCAGATTGTGATCATTGTTTTTGCAGACACTAACATTGAAGCACATCCTGTTGGTAAAGCGCGAGGAAACTCAGTTGGACCATGCATCTATATTGTTCCGGACATATTTCTTTGTGAAAGATTACATAGTAGATATATAATTTATATTTGTGTATAAGATATTCTTCTTCTGAAGGATTAATGTTTGTCAAAAAAATGTGAAGGATTAATAGATATATGGTTTCTATTTGTGTATATGACATTTTTAATGTGAATCATATTTTTTGTATATGACATTCCATGTAGAAAACAAGATAGAATTTATACGTACATGGAATTGTGATTAATGAGTTTGGTGAGCTTTTTGATGCGCATGAGGTCTTTTTTGAGATTTAATTATGTATGAACTCACAAGTGTAATAAGAACCTAGATTTGGTTGAAGGAGAGGAGGGGAGAACCCGATAGTAATAAAATGAATTGTGATTAATGAGTCTGTTGGGCATTTCATTTGAAGGGATAAAGAGGGTATAGTGAGTTTATTTGAAGAAAAGTCGTGAGAAAAAAATGAGTGTGGTCGGTAGGTCTAATAGATTCATTTCCAATGGGTAGGGCTCGACATCTGATGGATCGGGCCTGACATTTGATGGATCGGGCCCAACATCCGGTGTGTCGGTTTCGTCGGTCGTTGAACTCGCATGTCATTCGACCCTTGTGTAAATTGAAGAATTTTAAAAATATTAAAAATGAAGAATTTTAATTACTCTATCCAAACAAGGAATTTTAAGAACGGAAATTTTTAATTATCTCATCCAAACAAATAATTTTGAAAATGAAAGTATTTCAATTGATGCACTTAAATTGCCAAGAATTAAAAATTCCCTAGAATTTTCAAATGCCTCATCCAAACGCGCACTTAGGGTGCGCTTAACTTGAGCATAAGTGATGCTCAAACTAGGATAAGAATAAAAAGGACGAGTTTGAAAGATAATTACATTCCCTAAAGTGTCTCTCTCTGTTTTTTGAGCAACTTAAAATTATCAAAAATTAAATTAGAACTAAAATTTGCAACAATTTCACTTTCAATATGAACTATCCTGCTATCCAACAAAAACTTAGGAGTTTTACTTTCATAAGCGGTACAGTCGTAATAAAAAGTAAATATATTTATAAAGGCAAAACTATAACAATACTGATCACATATAAAAACATATAATGATTTTCTTATTAGGATTGCTTAAAGGTAATAAAAATAAATTGACAATGATAATGTTTTCTCGTTAGGACTCGAAAGTTAAATATTTATTTATAAAAATAAAAATAGACATTATAAAGACAAAATAATTATTTAGATAACGTGTAATGTTTCTCATCGAAAAGACAGGGGTCAAAAGTAATGCGATTATACCAATAATATGTGATATTTTTCGCTTATAGCTCATGTAACAGCCTGAGCCATTTTCTTTCTAGTAGGCTACCCCAGAATTGCATTCATGACCTTCTCCACCCCCTGTGGAGTTTTTGCCTTCCGTGGGAATCGAACCATGTACCCTGGGGCTCAACTACATGCTCAATGCATTCTCACTACCAATTGATCTAGTCCAAAATGTAATACCCTAATATTTCAACCGCCGAAGAAATACTAGAATACACCCTACAGTATACATCAGAGTAAAATTCCTGTCTTTAGATATTGAACAAAACTAAAACTCGATAATAACTCATCAAGCGATCTCTCATATTTCATACCTTCAATTAGAAGTACACAATTAACATAAAAGCCATATTTTATTTTCCTTCCTACATCCTAATGTCCAATATCCAATACAGAAATAGCGGAAACGATTTATAACTTCTAATACCGATACAAGTCATAATATCGAAGTTACAAAGAAAACAAGGGAAGCAACATAAACCCTAAACTAAATCCTCGGCAGTCTCCATAACCTCCATATGGTGCACTGGCTAACCGTGTTCATTTGCTTCCGACTTTCCCTGTTTCTCTGTAAAAACCACAACAATTAAAGGGTGAGATTACAAATCTCAGTGAGTCCTATCGAGACTCCTTACTAAACACTCGCGGTTCATTATGCATCATTTTCATTCATAGCCCATACACTACGTGTAACATTTCTTAACTTAGACCATTGATCCTTTCATCAATGATCGAACATACTAACACAACATTGAGGACTCACAGTTTCAGTTCCCCGATGAACCCAATCTACTAATCATTTCATCAGTGGGCAAACATAGAAGGGGCCTAGGTTATGGGCTCATGACTTCTCTCCCCTAGTGTGCTATCATAGAGGTCGTCACCCCATTAACATCATTTATATTGATTTGTCATACCTTGATTTCTTTCATCAAGTAGTTCATTACATTATCATACCTTGATCCTTTCGTCAAGTAGTTCATTACATTAACATACCTTGATGCAATATCAAGTCATTACATCGGTTACCAAAACCTCAATGAACGTTTAGTCTATTGCATTAACATGAGTTTGTGTTCTCTCTCGTAAATCCTATTCGGTTATTAATCATTTAACATACTTGGAGAATTCCAATATTTCAATCATACCTACGCTTAATTAAGCGAATTACGGTTGCTTCATCAATTCATAGGGTTGGGGAAGGTATTAGGAAAGGTTTTGAGTCGATTAGAATGGATTTGAACATGTTTTATAAATTTTGGACAGAAAGGTCAGCACAGGTCGTGCCAAAATCAGCACGGGTCGAGCTGACTTATCAGCATTACTAAAAATCCTGTTTTCGTGTGAACTTCTCATTCCGATCGATTCCGAAACTTATTCCGATCGATACCCAACTTAAACCTGCATTGTTTCAGTATCAAACAACAACATTTCCAGTTCAACACACATCATCAAACAATTCATATCGATCACTCAATCAATCATTCATCCGAAAACACCAAATTTTGCATTTCCGAGATACAGTTTTTATGCAATTTGATGAGACACAAACAAGACAACTCGATTTATAAAACATGCAAACATATTTTCGAAAACACATCCCTAAGCGAGTATAGAACTCACCTCTTGCGATGAAAATCGTACACAACAATAATAACGAGACTTTAACAATCGCACGAAACCGCACGAACGATCCCCAAACTCGGATTATATTTTGGACAGCATCTATGAGCAGTTTTGGGATGAACATAACTTATTCAATTTCTAACCAAAACCATTAAAACCAGTGCCTAATGTGTAGATAATTTTTTCTATTTTCATATGGTTCAAGTTCCAAACTGATATGACGAGTATTCAGGGAGTTACGGCTAAAATACGGAGACTGGTTAGAAAACGTTATTGTAACAAAAGTGAAACTTGTACTTAAATTTTCTCCCTCAATACTCAGTCAAATAAAGTGGTTCTTGTGCCTAACTTGAAGGTTTTCGTGTCTAGTTTCTAAAGAATCAAAAATTAACTTTAAAGGAGGTCTTTACAATGAGTTACAGAGAGAATACCAAGGACTGTCCAAAACTGATTTCTGCAGAACTTGCTGTGAGTTGATTCTTTCAACGCCACCACCAAGGACCACAAACTCAAGCCCCAAAAATGTTCCAATCACGACCCCAGCTCCTAATCTTTCACTTCAAGGTTCTGAAATTACAACGTGGCTTCTCAATCTTGACAAACAACACGTCAAACTGACATGCAATGCTTCATACTACTCCTAGGGCTCTATTGGAACCTCCTCCATGCTAGGAAACTCAACTTCTCTCCAAATGGTACTTGGGTGCGAAAATGGTGAGAAGAGAAGGGTGGGTTCTTTCGTGGTGAAATCAGTATCAAATTGAAGAGGAGATGACAAGGATTACAATGGTGGAAAAAAGTTGGACATGCATCAATGTTGGAGAAGGTTCTCTCCTCTCCTTCTCAAGCTCTCTCTCTCAACTCTCCTCTTCTCTCCCTCTCTCCAATTCTGTTTCTGGTTCTCTTCTTTTTGATTTCAGGAAAATGAAACGTGGTTCTGAGTGTGGTTGTGAGCTGAGGGTAAATGGGTTGGGGAAAAAGACCAATCTACCCTTAAGTGATAAACATACTAAAGTGTCACTCTAATTCATCTCTAATCAACCACTAACTCAATACTTTCTTTCTTAAATTTCTGGTTGTTGTTTTATGGAAGTGAGGAGTGTGTTTGGTATTTAATTCCAGCTGAAGGTTTGATGAAGTGTAAATTACCAAAATACCCCTCTACTTAACTTTCCTCTAATTCCACTTAAACTCATTTCTAAACAAACAAATACACAATAATTCATATGATTAAATAAATAATGCATGGAATTCATATAATTGAGCAATTTAACATTGCTTTCCCGACACAAACTTAGCCATGACTCGACTTATCATTTAATTGAAAACATAGCTTTATACAAACAATATATAAAAAAAAATTATTTCAACAAAATAGGGATGTTACGGCTCACAAGGAAAACATAGCTTTATACAAACAAAATATAAAAAAAATTATTTCAACAACAACTAATATTTTCTCGTTTGGACAAAAAGCAAAATAATAATTTATAAAAATGTAAATTTTTAGAGACAAAATATAAATGTTAATTATATGAACAACATGTATAGTTCCTCGCAACTTTGCTAATAACGGTAAAATTATACCGACAAATGAAGAAAATAGCAGAAATATATGAAAATGAACAAATAAAAAAGGCTAAATATATATTTTGGCCCTTTATCTTTGGGGTTGTGGTCACTTTGGCCCTTTATCTTTTTTTTTTCTCATTTTAGACCCTCATGTTTTGTGTGTGTGTCATTTTGGCCCCTGCCGTTATCATTTTGGTCCCTTATGTTTTTAATTGATTTCATTTTAGTCCCTTATGTTTTTAATTGATTTCATTTTGGGCCCTTATGTTTTTAATTGATTTCATTTTCGTCCTTAAAAATTTGCCTAAAAAAACATAAACATAACGGGAGGGGCCAAAATGACACAAACAAAAAACATGAGGGTCTAAAATGAGAAAAAAAAAAGATAAAGGGCCAAAGTGACCACAACCCCCAAGATAAAGGGCCAAAATATATATTTAGCCAATAAAAAATGGAATGCAACATACCTGTTAAAAATGTGAGAATAATTTGTTGGTGGGAATAATGCTGCAACTAAGAAACAACCAAACATAGAAAATCATTAGTAAAAATAATTGTGATTGACAAGTAAAATAAATAACAATGAGAAAGTAAATTTATCATTGCACAAGACTCCAAGGCGTGTATGACACTAAGCTTTAGGTTCGATTCGCCTCCACCAATCACTCTAGATTGGATGCAATAGGATGATCAGCGAATCCCCTTTAGGATACAATGGAGTTCCTTGATATGGTCTGCATACCCACACTAAGCATATCGATCAATGGTAGTTTACGGAACAAAGTTTCCTCAATTACTCTCGTGCACTAGAGAAATGAAGAAATGACTTATATATAATTTTGGGAAAATTTTGACACACAAATATATGAATTTTGTATATATGTTCTGCTCAAAAGTGTCTCTATTTATAGAGAAACTCATGGGATATGGATTCACGACAGTCACCACTGCCGGTGACTGCCTATCTCTCTCTATCTCTCTCTTCATCCATTTATTTTGATTTTTTTAATATAAAATAAATCAACGGCCGAGATTGAGTATGATGGGTGATCCAATGGAGGGCACCGGCCCGACTGCCGTGACTACCGAGGTTAGCGACTGCCGAGAATCGCGATCCAAACTCATGTCACTTGGTGAAGGGAAACAACTCATAAAAAGTCTTTACAATTCTGAAACAGAACCATTAAATATGATTCTCGCTCAATTAATGACACGATACGATGGATGTCTCAATGGTTAAGGCTTGTGTCTGTTCGCTGTATTGGTGCGAGTTCGAATCCCAACGAACACGTTTGTTGGTTATTAATTCTTCCGCATGAAAATAAATAAAATAATTTTCCAAAATCATGTCTGCTATGAGATTCAAACCCAGAACAACTGTCTTACCAGCAATAGGCGCTAACACTGAGCCACTTGAAGTTTTGGTGCAAACATTAATTCACAACCGTATATATCCAAATAAATATTTTGGAAATATCTCCAACAAAAAATAGACGAAAGAAATTATAAAGAAGCATATAAATTTGAAAATTAAAATAATATTATTATTATTATTATTAAAGCAACTAAACATTGTTCTTCTTATATAAGATGAGGGAGAAGTGATCGGTGTTCATATGAATAAAAGATTATCTATTTCCAGTCAGTCTGCATTTTGCCATTGTTGAGTCAATTTTCATGATGTCATTGTTGTTTGTGATCTGTAAAACATGAGTATTCATTTGATTAAAATAGTTGCACTGCAGTACTTTAAAAAAAATGGACATTTATAGATAGATGGCAACGCAGTGGACTAAACAAGGCATAGGTCTCTCTAATCTGATTCTCCTCCAAGCATAAGAATGGCAACGTAGGGACTGTGATGATGATGCAAAAAGAACGGCGACGACAAAGGGATGAGAGTTAAAATGAGAAATGCTACTTATAGCAACAACTTATTCGTGAAAAGCTTCTCCAAATATTTGTGGTGGCACGTCATTCGTGGGTAGTTTTCATGAAAAATCATTTGCTGAAAATAGCATCCCTCTTTTGTGATTAGTGCCCTTTTTTATAGGAGAGGTCGTGGATTTCCATTAACAGTGTTTTTGCTATATATAGCATATCTGTATTAAAATTAATTTAATTAAAAATGATAAAATAATCTGAGTCATTTATTTTTAAGTAATCCACTGTCAATCGTTCTCACGTTGCTTGGATAGGAGAGCACAATTTCTTTGATAAATTGTGAGGATTGGGACTCATTTCTTACACCACCTCCCAAATCCTTTCTTAATACCATGGAACATAAACCAGAAACAACAAATGAAAGGCAACCCATCAGATGTAAAGGTATATGTACCATGGTTAATGAAAAACACAACTTCTCTTGTGTTTTTTTTAATAGATTTTTTTGCCATTTTTTTCGTACATATGAATGCTAACTATTTGGTCTGTTTTATTTGCAAACTCTAGCCGCGGTTTCTCGAAAACCAGGTGAGCCATTATCTATTGAGGAGATCTTTGTGGCGCCACCAATGCCTCGTGAAGTTAGGATTCGTATTATATGTACTTCTCTCTGTCACAGCGATATCATCATTTGGAAGATGCAGGTAATTAATGACCATCACTTTCTTTTTCTATGTGTGTTTGGTTCTGCGGCGGCGAGAATTGATTTTGATAGAATTGAATCAATTGATTTTGCAGAACTGGTTGTAGTTAAAAGTGAGTTGAACATAACGTGATTTTTGTTTGGATACGTTATGGAAAAAGTGATTTTCAACAATTTTTGTTGTTTGTATGCATTGGATCATAATTGTTTTTGGGTGTGAAGTTACTAAAATGGATCTCAACTTAGAATTATATGGTAAGCTTAATATATGATAACAACGTTAAGTATATGCTGACTTTGCAGAGAAGTAACTAGAAACACTTAATATTTGCAGAGGGTAACTAGATCCAACTTAATATTTGCAGGGAGGTAAATGGATAAACGTGATATTTGTAGGGGGTAACTAGATCCCAAATGGCAGCCAAAACTAACGTTGTTAGCTAAAACTAACAGCAATGGGTAACTAGAAACACTTAATATTTACAAGGTTTGTTTTGAAAGTTTATTTTTTTGCAAGGGGGTAAATGGATAAACGTGATATTTGCAGGGGGTAAATAATATTTAAACCTATAATTTACGTAGAATAATACAAAATCAACTTGAGTTCTCTGGTGAGTCTCACGATTAATCCACGTAGATAAATACCTCAACTTTTTAAAAGAAAAACTATATTATATGCACTAATTTCTAATTTGTTAAATGAATGAATGTATGACAAGGCACTCAAAGAAAAAATGGAGTAAATATCCAAGTGATCCATGACAAAAATTTGGAGACTAATTAATTTGCTCCAAGAAAAGTTAAAATACTAATGTTGTTCTTGATAAATGAAATTGTGACTCAAATTAGTTTTTAATGGGGATTAAATTGTCCTTAAAAAATATCTCAAAAGAATTATTTAGACCTACATTTGACAATGTTGAGGACCAAATTGATACTTTTCATTTCTCAAAGACAAAATTTCTTTTTTGATAATTGAAATTAGTATTATTAATATCATATAGCTTAGCATCTTTGACACACTCTCCCCACCTTCTTCTCAAAGAATAAATTAGTGTCATTTTTTTGTTAGTGATTAAGGTATTCCCTAAAAAATATAAAAAAAATCTTACAAAAATGAATTTTAATAAAGTGATAAGGGTAAATGTGAGAAATATCAATATTGAATATATAGAATCAATTATAACAAACTCAAAAGCTACTATTTGTAGCTTCAAAGCAAACTCAAGTTTCGACAATAGAATTAATTTTTCTAAAGAAGTCTAAACTCAAGTTTGGTGGCCAGGACGCCTCATATTTCTTTTGATTCTTTTATAATATTTTCTTGTCTTTTTTCCTTTTAGTGAAAAGTTCTGAATTAGTTTTTTTAAAATGCTCTTGCTTTGACTTTTGTAGGACCCTCCTGCAATTTTTCCAAGAATTCTAGGACATGAGGCGGTTGGGTATGCATCTCACCTCCCACTGGGCCTATGGCCCTTATTTTCTCAAAAAAAAAAGTTTAACTGCTATCCAATGAAAGTCTATTTCGGTTAACTTCAAAATCAATTTTAAAAAGTGAGATGATATAGCAAAATAACAAAATCTTAGGGTGACAAAATATAAGAAAAAAAGTATATGTATCTAATTCATATTTAGACTAGATACATAGACTTTTTTGTTTAAACTTTGTTATCGAGGGAGTATGATTTTGTTTACGGATGATTTCTCTGTCCTGACGAACCAATTTTTTATGTGATACAGGGTTGTGGAAAGTGTAGGAGAGAATGTAACTGAAGTTACAAAAGGAGATATGGTTGTGCCTGTCTTCATGGCTGATTGTGGCGAGTGTATAGATTGCAAATCAACCAAAAGCAACCTTTGTTCAAAATTTCATTTCGAGGTGTCCCCTTGGACGCCTAGATATGGTACATCTAGATTTACTGACCTGAAAGGAGAGACCATACACCATTTCTTATATGTATCCAGTTTTAGCGAGTACACTGTGGTTGACATTGCTAATCTAGTCAAGATTGACTCAAAAATTCCTCCCAACAGGGCATGCCTCCTCAGTTGTGGTGTATCAACAGGTAATTTGCCTAAATGATGCAAACATTACAGTATATTGATGCTATAAAGTTTTGTTATGTATTAGATATTTATTAATGATTTCACCGATTGTTATGTATTAGATATTTATTAATGATTTCACCAACTAATTAGCCCTTTGCACATCAACAACCACCTAAGACAACATCAATTATAATAATATTTGGTTTCAATTTAAATATATGCAAAGGTTGTTCTACATTTTAATTCACATCTCAACAACATTCATATTTTGATCGAGCTTCCATTATTAGGGGTAGGTGCTGCTTGGAAAACCGCAGGTGTGGAACCAGGGTCTACAGTAGTCATTTTTGGGCTGGGATGTATTGGATTAGCAGTAAGGATTCCCCATGGTTCATATTTTCCTTTTGTACTATGATTTTGAGAAGAAATGGTCATTGCAATTGAATGGTTTCTAGGTTGCCGAGGGAGCTAGACTTTGTGGAGCAACTAAAATTATAGGTGTGGATATCAACCAAGAAAAATTTGAAATTGGTAATGCAGTGTTTCTTTCATAACATCATAACATGTCAAATAAAAATCTTTTTAGAATTATGTATTTGATTTCATGGGTTTGCTTCTCTCCTTTACTCAGGAAAGAAGTTTGGACTCACCGACTTTGTCAATTCTAGAGAATGTGGTAACAAATCTGTGAGCCAGGTGTCTTACTCTCTTCAAGGCTCTAATTAATATTATTTTTTTAGAATGTGCATTAGTGCAGGTATGATCGCACCTAATTATTATTTTAAATTTAAATGACTTGTGTTTTGAAATTTCCTTCTTGAATGTGATTGTGGAATAGGTTATCATAGAGATGACTGATGGGGGAGCAGATTATTGCTTTGAATGTGTTGGTTTTGCATCATTGATACATGAAGCATATGCGTCATGCAGAAAGGTATCTCGCTCTCTACTCAAAGAATATATCTTGACTTTTGGGGATGGAAAAAATCGAAGGATACCTTGTGTTCCTTCAGGTTTTTCAATGGAATTAGTCACATTGGATATTTTGCACCTATCAAGAAAATATAGGCAGATAACAAAAATGCGATTAAAGCAATAATTGTTTTTGTTTCCTATTTAGGGTTGGGGAAAAACAATTGTTTTAGGAGTGGAGAAGCCAGAAACTATGTTAAGCCTTAATTGTCTTGATGTTCTTCATAATGGGAAGAGTCTCGTGGGATCTTTATTTGGAGGACTCAAACCCAAGTCTGATATACCCATTCTTCTTAAACGCTACATGGATAAGGTACTCTCTACAATTTCGTGTCCTCAAACACATTGTAAAATTAATAATAATTATGTAAAAGTAGTAGTGACAAAACAAGTCTTTGGACCTTATATTGTGTTGAAGTTTTTCTCCATTTTTTTCCAGGAACTGAAGTTGGATGAGTTTGTCACACATGAGGTGGAGTTTAACGACATCAACAAAGCTTTTGATTTATTGATTAAAGGACAAACTCTACGATGTGTGATTTGGATGGACAAATGAGTTGGCTATGTAAAAATAAATTGAACATCAAGACAATAATATAACAATATTAATTATAATCTCGTGTCATGAACAATTAACCCAAGATCATGGTTATATGAATTTATGACACCGTGTAAATAATAAGGAGGGGTAAGATACTTATCTCTTGAATCCAATCTCTTTGAAGTGATTTGATGCACTTGAATGATCATGAATGTCAATGAGAGAGGATAAGATATTCGTCCCCTTCTTTTTCAAGCTTTGACGGGTAAGCATATAATGACAACATGACATTTTTGCATTAGGTTTCACATATGTCCCAGGAAATATATTTATAGAGAAAGCGGAGAGGGGACCTACCCTTTCATGTAGGGTTTCAATGGTTCATCATATCCAAACATGAATAGTCATATCCATTCAAACCATACCTTTCCATAAAGAGTTGTAATGGTTTCACCCATCATGAAATCCATTAAACTATAGACTACACTATTCAAATATACCATATGATGTCTAATATCTATTGATTGCAAGATTGATATTCCAATACCCATCAAGATATCATTCAACCGATGTCTAATTTTATAAATCAATGGAAGACCAAAATATATTTCTAACATTCTCCACTTGAGCGACATTGATTTAGTAAATAAGGTAAAATAAAGTTTTGAAAACCAAAGTTTAAAATAAAACCAAAATAATCCCAAAACTCATTGGTTGAACAATTATGACCACTTTTGTATCTTGACTATAATCACAAACAACAATGATCAATACCCACATTTGTATCTTGACTATAATCACAAACAACAATGATCAAAACCGACAAAAAAATCATCAATTAGAGCTATAGGTGAGAATAAACTATTAAGAGTTCATGTCACCCATAACCACATAACTAATTAATCTTGTTGACATGATCATTAAATAAACGTACTAATGTAATACACATCGTTGTATAGTTTGTGATCATTACATACTATTGTGTATAGGTCCTCATTGTGCCTTCCTAAGAAAACACAACCAATCCCCTAAACGGGATTCATGTTTCACATGAAATACCATTCCATAAAGGAAATCATCTTTCTCGAGAAATATCAATGTTTCCCTTGAAAACACCACCAATCTCCTCCTGTTAGGAGATTAATAAACATACTTTATGTGAAACACCATTTGACAAGGGAAATTAGAGATAAATATCTCAAAACAAACATTTCCACCAAGAAAATCAGAGATCACAAACATTTCCATAAAGAGAAATAAGCATCTTTCTTATTAAAAGATCAATTCAGTGTTTTCTTATGAGATCTCATTAACCAATCATATCAATTGACATAAACCATTAAGGTTTAACTAAGTGATTAGATAAGAATGTCAACAAGTAATCACACATTTAATGTATCAACAAAATAAGTTACTTAGTGTACAAATTATATAGACATATGTGATTAACTGCTTCTAAAGCGTATATTTAAACTAATAAATATGCTCCCACATTTCTTTAGGAAATAATGCATATATTAAAATAAAACAAACTCCCACATTTCTCTTAGTTCTTAAGAGAAATATACAAATAATATCAATTAAAAGATATTTCACAAGAAACATAAAACAACTATTTATCACATGTTAAATTTATTTCAAGTCAGCATAAACATAATCAAGAAGGCCATGATATGAAGTTGAAAATAAACACAATCAACTCTTGATCGATCAAATGGACAATAGCTAATGACAATAATCATTTCAACGGAGATTCAAACATATGAAATAAACTTCTCTGTGGTGAAGAAACTACCATACACAACAATTTCGAAAAATTCAACACATGTGGGCAGAAGGAGTTTCACTGTCACAAACCATGTTACTTAAACCAACTCATGCAATAGTCTTCCCATGGATAGACTACGCACGAATTGATTTTAGCAGACAATCATCTCTAAGATATGTAACTCTATCAATCTTAGAATAAGCTAGTCACAGTGGTGACAGACATTCATATCAATTAATAGTGTACCAAAACATGTCCAAATAGTTTTAACAACATACACAAGTTTCCTTAAATCTATAATATTTCCCAAGAAACATATAATATCAAACTTATACACATACAAAATTACATCACTAAAGTGATAATAGAAATATCAAGTTGCACAAAACAAAGTCTCATTCATATACTATGTATATGTGCAAACTATATAAGAAAATGATATCAAACATTGTAAATCATATGATAACGAATCAACCATATTAATCCAATCAATATAAGAGCATACAAATGATTGCATATATTAGAGATATAGTTTGTTATAACCCTCTCAGTTAGTTGTTATAATTTGGTTAGAGTTAGTTTTGTAGTTATTAGTTTGTTACAGATTAGTTAGGTGAGATTGGATATATATATATATATATATATATATATATATATATATATATATATATATATATATATATATATATATATATATATAAAGTTCAAACTCATTGTATTCTATTAATTCAATTTCAGTTCAATGATTCAACATGGATCAGTGTTCTTGATTGTCTGCCTATGGTATGAGTCGCAATATAGCTTCCACGTTCCCTTTCTTCTCGATGATTCCTTCATTGCCTTCTCGCGAATTTCTTCTTCTGTTTTGCGATTCATGAACAATCGGGCTCATTGTAGTATCAGAAGAAATTTCTTAATTTTGTCTTCATTTTATTAGTTTCTTTTCTTTTACTAGTTTTCCTATTTTTTTCTCTTTTCATGGTGATTGTAACCATGGAAATATCTATTTCGCGATTCTTTCTGGTTTCGTGATTTCTCCTTCTTCTCTTGTGATTCTTGCCTTTGATTTGCAGTTTCGCAGTTCCGTTTGTTTAATTCAACGCATTTCTTTGATTCATCTTGCGTGTTCCCCCTCCTTACTGCATTTGCCCCAATTTGATTTCGGAAATTCGTTTTTGTTAGGGTTTTCAGTTTCTTTTCCCTAATTCTTGATTGTTCGTTTTGGCTTTTGCCGTTGGTGTTAGAGGATTTGTGATCTCTGACTGTTGACTTGCTGTGCGTTGCGTTCTTTCTTCATCACGTTCGTGTGTTCCGCATTTCTGCACATCTCATTTTGGCGTTCTTTCACATGACGTATTGCATCTGCTTCATTGTCCTCCTTTCATTTTGGTTTTGATGATTGTGATCTGAAGCGGAGTTCCAATTTCATTTTGGATCGAGTTTCGATTTCATTTTCGATCTTGAATCAAATTTCTGTATCTGATTCAACATGGATCTTGAATCAAATTTCTGTATCTGATTCGAGGATCCAATATTGCCCAGACCAGTTGATTGATTGTGCTACATTATTTGCATTTACCTTATGCTTGCACTTGTTTTTTCTCCACAAGAATGAAGATTGAAGACAATATTGGGTTGGATTTCTTTGATGGTTGTGAGCGTGTTTTTTTGATGCCACCAGTACAAGGTTATGAATTGCAAATTTCATCCCTTCATGGTTTTGTTAATATCTTGGCCTTATTTGCTAGTTATTAGCTTCTGTCCATTGGTCAAGCTCTGAGGCTTCTAACATGGATTGATTTTTTTAGCATCTACCAAGTGGTTATAGCGTTGTTGCTTCCTTGATGGTTAAGCATTTGCCTTATGACTTTTATTTTTTGCCGATGTATTCCGGCATTTTTCATTGTAATTTTCTTTTGTTTTGATGTACTTTTGTCTTCCTCATCCCAAGCTAGAAGTGTTTTGAACACCTTCTAGCTTGCGGGGGACTATTAAAGATATAGTTTGTTATAACTCTCTCAGTTAGTTGTTATAATTTGGTTAGAGTTAGTTTTGTAGTTACTAGTTTGTTACAAATTAGTTAGGTGAGATTGGATCTATATATAAAGTTCAAACTCATTGTATTCCATTAATTCAATTTCAGTTCAATGAAATATTCAATTCCTTTTTCTTTCTTTTTTTTAGAGAAAAAGAAACTTATGATACCTTCTAATTCAATTCCTTTTTCACTATTTCGCTAACTTTAATAGCATAAGTTAATGCATCAAATCATCGGGAAAAAAAATATGGTAGTCACCGTATAATTTATGCTCTTTAAAATAACAGGGAATATAACACATTAGAACAAATTTATCAAGTTCAAAAAATTATTTAGACAAAATATCTGAGAATTAAAAAGATTAAAAACATGAGCAAATTGATATATAACAAGGAATATTAATCACATATTGTTTCGTACGGTATCTCTGACTAAGTGTCTGATCTTGGATACAAAGTCCGGTCCGAGATAGTTGGTATTTACGTTCTTGGTCAATCCGAGTTGGTGCTCCGATCTAAGGTGGGGTGGTACCTGCAATGACACTCCGACGCTCAAGTCAGTGAGTGAGTCAATTACAACTAAGAGTATTGGAAAAGTGAGTACCATTAATGCTAGGTATTTAGAGTGAAGGAGAACCATTAAATCTAGGTCTTAGATCTCCACCTTTGGCTGGATTTGGCCCTTTATTGTTGGGCCTTTAGGTGGATTGGCCCTTGAGGCCCAATCCGTAACACATATAATATAAACTCTCATGTCGGTGGAGTCTACATTATATAAAGCAACTGTAAAAAATTCCAACATCTGTGGACAGAAGGCATTTTATATTGTAATACATTCACAATAAATCATGTTTCAAAACACAACTTATAATCTAATTTTCTGTGGGTAAATTAAATTATAAATCATTCAAGAAACAAACCATCCATTAAAATACCAAACATCAAATCCTATTAATATTCATGAAGTCATCCACTGTGGTGGTAACACTCGCTTCAAATTCCAAATTGAGCAACATTTGCTCAAAAAATCAATTAATATTAATGATTTTTAATTCATGCAATGCACAAAGAGAGTAAATTATGCTAACAAATAACGAGGGAAAGAGTGGCTATCCCAAATAGATCCAACATAATTCCACATATTTTTTAAGCAAAGAAAATAAAATAAAGTTATTATTTCCAATTTTTAAATGATTTAAAAGGTATTAAACAATATAAATTTTATAAAAATAATTTTATATTTTAACCAGATATTAAACACTTAGTTACCTAATCACTAGAAGTCAAGACAAACACGGTATAAAAAAACAGCACAGAAAATGGAGTTTTATAGACGCCACTCTCTCCTGCACTCTCCGGGGTCTAAGAGTGGGCGTTATCCGTAAATATTGTTCATCTTTTACCTCCAAGAGGGTAAAGTTCGATCCACATGTAGAAAAAATGAATATTTTCGACCCGCCTACTTTCAAGCATAATTTCTCCCTCTTATTAACACCGAATTAAGTAATTCTTGAACCAATTTGATTGTATATAAAACAAAGATTAAAACCTAAGAAACCCCGATACTTCAAAAATGGTGATGTATCATGTCTGATATGTATCTGACACGATACACACCTGATACTTTATGATACTTCTGAATATATCTTCAATATATATCCTACCAACTAAAGATATGATTGTCACATTGATACGATATATCTTCGATATCTCTTACTAAAAACATGAAATTTGTTGACACAATCATAGTAGAAATAATATGTTCTAGTAAGTGTGAAGAAAATATATGTAAGTGTCCACATGTTATGATTGCAAAGTAAATTTTTTCTACATTGCGATAGTCATATATCGACTACTTATATACGTATTTTGGCCGTGTCGTATCTTGATTTTTAAAGAAAATTCGTATCCCCGTATCCGTGTCGTATCGTATCCATATCGTACTGACTTCTTAGATTAAAACAATATGATTTCCAGGCTGCAAAACTCACTAGAGATGGATTACAATAGACTCAAAGTCTCAAAATCAAAACTATTTCAAAAATGGGTACAGTCACGACCCATTGCGAAACAACGTAATTCTTCATTAAAAAGGTTTTGTTTCGACTACTTTTTTACTGGATTTACTTTTTCTATGCTATGGAATCAATTGTAATGATTTCCAATGAAGGAAACAACGTAAAACTTGGATAGAAACATACCACAATTTAAAAAAAATGGTATTGTTATGGTAATTGTAATATCTGCTAGTTACACCCCTCATTCGCAAAGCCCAGTCAATTTAAGGCCCATTACATGAAATCAGGGTCCAAATCATCAAGGGTCAAGATCACGCGACAAGATCGAACGGCCCAAAGCCATCAAGACAAGAACCACTAAAACTCTATAAATACAGCATTCAATGCTCATTAATGGTAAGCAAACTTTACAACTTAAACTTATTCACTCAAATACTGACTTGAGCGTCGGAGTGTTATTGCAGGTACAACCTCGCCATCTCAAGATCGACACCTCAAGCTCAAACAAGACCATTCTCTCCAAGATAGACCACCTCAAGCTCGAACAAGTCCGATCTCCTCAAGATCGACTATCTCAAGACCAAAGGAGATAAACAGAATCAAGGATAAAACATCTACTAACTGTGTAATACCAATCACTAAGATCGGAAGCACAGTACCGAACATTGGCGACCACAGTGGGAGAATCAATACTCTATTTTCTCATCATCTCCTTGATCTTAAAAAATGGCACCAAGGCGCCGTTCAAGACCGGCTAGTCCCGCGGTCGGACCCGAGGTCGACCCTCGGCAAACCCCTGAAGGCCACGTTCAGAACCTCACAAATTCGTCACAAGCACGAAACCGATATCCCAATACAGATCTACCCCGGATACATTCGAGCTCAGATGAAGCTGGTTTACCGCCTCCCCCTCAATTGCTTCCAGTTTTGACCGACGTTGTTCAATAGCTCGTTCAGTTACTGGCTCGACAGGAAGCCGTAAACCAAGAAAGAAGCAACCGCTTCACTGACCTCGAAGCCTAGGTAGCGAGGCTCCAAGCACGGAACGTTCCGGATCAAGAATCGACCGGGCAGGACTCCCTTGAGAAAAGAAATCCAACCCGAAGGAGACTCTTTCATCGATCTCCCCCGAGGAGAAAGCTCAATCATCGTTCTCCCCCACGCCATCACCGAGGGAATGGTTCTCGTTCTCCTCTGGCTCGACAATATGAAGATCTAGATGATCCTCGTTAATTCTCCCCCACACCGTCACCGAGGGAATGGTTCCCGTTCTCCTCCGGCGCGACAATATGAAGATCTAGACGATCCTCGTTCTCCCTCACGCGATCACCGAGGGAATGGTTCCCGTTCTCCTCCGGCTCGACAATATGAAGATCTAGACGATCCTCGTTCTCCCCCACATTGTCACCGAGGGAATGGTTCCCGTTCTCCTCCGGCGCGACAATATGAAGATCTAGACGATCCTCGTTCTCCCCCACGCCGTCACCGAGGGAATGGTTCCCGTTCTCCTCCGGCTCGACAATATGACGATCTGGAAGGCTCAAATAATCCCCCTCAACATCGTCCACATTGGGGCTCAACCTCGCCAAGACGGCGTTCAAGAAGCCATGACAACATTCAAAACAACGACCAACCTCGACGCTACGGACGTCCCGATCCTCATTACGGACATCAACCACAACCTCGGGCGAGTCAACCTAGGCAGAAAGGTCTGTTCACAAGAGCAATCGATAACTTCCGAGTTCCAGGGTATCTTGAAAAACCACCTGGAGGATTGAAGACTTACGACGGAATGGGCGACCCCGACAGGCATCTCGATCAATTTGACACGACCATGCAATACCGAAATGTACCGATGGAAATGAAGTGTCGAATATTCCCATTAACCTTGGACAAAATGGCCTCAGAATGGTTCCGAACTTTAAGATCGAACACCATTTCCTCTTGGGACCAATTGGAAAAGCATTTCTCGGTACACTTTGCCCAGTCCAAAAGCAAACCCAAAAATAAAAATGTTTTAGCATCTATCATCCAGAAGGGGAATGAGCCCCTAAGAGAATACATAGAGCGATTCAACAACGAAGCTCTGCAAGTTCGACAGCTAGACGACGCTTTTCGAATCTTCTTCATGGCTCAAGGTCTATTTCCTGGAAGCCCGTTCCGAAAGCATATCAACACCTGGGAACCTAACACCTTGCAGGAGTTCCTTGAGCTATCCCAGTGTTTCATCAATGAAGAGGAAAATTCCAAAATCGACAAAGCATCATCACATGCCAAACCATCAAAACACCGCGTCGAGGTTGATCCTCGAAAGAATTCATGGAGCGTCGGCAAGAAGAATCGTCACCAGGTATATACTGAACTCAACGTCTCCAACGCCCAATTATTGGGGGAATGTTGGAACGTCGAGTTCAAGGACGTCAAACCTCCCAGATCCCTAACTATCCGACCTGGACAAAAGGCTAACAAATACTGTCGATACCACAGAAGCAATGGCCATGACACAAACCATTGCAATGCCCTGAAAGATGACATTGAAGACTTAATAAAACGAGGAAAACTATCTTCTTATGTCAAAAGGGAGGGAGGACGGTTTGACAATGTCAGAAAGGAAAGAAAATATGATCCTAGAACAAAGGGAAAGGAAGTGACCGAGCCAGACCACGATGAATCAAATATAAGAAGATCAAGAGGGCACTCGATCATAATGATGATAATAGGAGGTTTCGATCATGAAGGGTCCGGAAAATCAATGAAAAGAAATGGAAAGAATTGTTAAGTATAGCTTCGACATCAGCGACCCCAACCAAAACAGATCGACCTCCACTATCTTTCAGCGATGACGATCTTATAGACGGGAAACCTAACAAACACATACCTCTCTTAATCTTGGCAGTCATAGCCAATAAAGAGGTGCGAAGGATCTTGGTCGACCAAGGAAGCTCATCAGACATCCTTTTTGTCAATCTTCTAAACAAAATGGGGATCGACAAAGAGGAACTCACCCCTTACAGAGGAACGGCCTTGTCCGGTTTCAACGGATCTCGAACCAAACCCCTTGGGCATTTGGAGATAATGGTTACTTACGGAACCGAACCAATGGTTTGAACCATCAAGACCAAGTTCCTCATCTTACCTTGTGAGTCCATATACAACGGTATTATAGGAAGACCGACCTTAGGCAGGCTCGGGGTGGTGACATCCACCACACACTTAAAAATGAAATTCCATTCTCTCTGCAACAAGGTTATCACTTTGAACTCCGACTTAGAGTCTGCCTCCAGGTGTTTCTTCTTAAGGACGAAGACCGGACAGAAGGCTTCGGAGCAAGAAGGGGTTCCCCCTTCAGAAGAGCTGTCAACTCCAAAGCGAGCTAAGGTTAGATCGACTGAAGTCAATACCACTGACATAGAGACACGATACGATCCAAAATACAACGAGAATAAGGATGTTGACGAGTTAACCAAAGAACTCAAACGAAAAATTAAAAGACCTGAGCCTGACGGAGAGTTCATCAAAATACAGCTCGGAGTAGACCCCTCCAGAACTATCAAAATAGGGATCGACCTACCAGAAGAGGTTAAGATCGATTTGACCAAATGTCTTAACGACTTTGAGGACATTTTCGCTTGGTCGGCAGAGGATATGCCTGGGATCCCACCATAGGTCGCTTGCCACCGGCTCGTAATTAACCCAGAAGCCAAATGGATCGCCCAAAGAAAGCGGGCTCAAAGCAGGGAGAAAGCCATTGCTGCTGCCAAAGCAGTAGACGATCTCATCAAAGCAAACTTTATTTCCGAGGTTAAGTACACGACCTGGTTATCAAATCCAGTCTTGGTGAAGAAAAACAACGGAAAATGGCGTATGTGCGTCGATTACACCGATCTTAATAAATCTTGCCCAAAGGATGCTTTACCTGTCCCCAGCATTGATCGACTGGTCGACAACGCCTCCGGTTTTCGGTTATTATCCTTTATGGACGCGTACTCCGGATACAACCAGATCGCCATGTTTCCCCCAGATCAAGAAAAAACTGCTTTCATGACCGATCGAGGTAACTTCGTGTACCGTGTCATGCCGTTTGGGTTGAAAAACGCAGGAGCGACTTATCAAAGAATGATGAACAAAGTGTTCCAAAAGCAGATCGACAAGAGCGTAGAAGTCTACCTCGACGATATAATCGCCAAAAGCAGGAATGACAACGAGCATATAAACTACCTAAGAACAATTTTCTATGAGGTTCGAAAAAATAGAATGAGATTGAACCCGGAGAAATACACATTCAGAGTTCGAGCAGAGAAATTTTTGGGTTTTTACTTAACAGAAAGAGGAATCGAGGAAAACCCTGATAAGTGTCGATCCGTAACAGAAATGCGAACTCCGACAACCAAGAAAGAGGTACAAAAACTCAATGGCATGATAGCCGCCCTATCTCGTTTCATATCTAATGCAACATTCAAATCTCTTCCATTATTCAAACTTCTCAAAAAAGAAGAAAAAGATTTCAAGTGGACGTCTGAACAAGATGAGGCCTGAAAACAACTAAAGAAAGCTCTTTCCGAGCCTCCGATCTTAACTCGACCAAACGAGGGTGAAACCCTGTATCTATACCTGGCAGTCTCGGAAGAAGCTTTAGCTGCCGTTCTGGTGCGCGAGCTAGAAACCGGGCAGAGCCCAATCTACTTCGCAAGCAAAGCTCTATACGGAGCTGAGAATCGTTATCAGAAGGTCGAGAAGATCGCCCTGGCTCTCATCGTCGCAGCTCGACGTTTTCGAGCCTATTTCGTCGCTCACCAGGTGGTCGTCCGGACTAACTACCCCATCAGACAAATACTCCATAGACCCGATCTTGCAGGGAGAATGATTAAATGGGTCGTGGAACTCTCAGAATTCGGAATTAAATGTGAAGCTCGAACAGCACTAAAGGCACAAGTTTTGGCGGACTTCATGGCCGAAATGACCCCTGCTAACATCGAATCCGATGTATGGATCCTATATGTCGATGGATCCTCTAACCCAAAGGGAAGTGGTGCTGGAATCATGTTAGAAAGCCCAACAGGGATCATCATCGAAGTTTCCCTAACTTTCAGCTTCCCAACATCGAACAATCAAGCAGAATACGAGGCTTGCATCGCCGGACTACGCTTGGCAATTGACCTCCGAGTTCCGCGGGTAAAATTACACACCGACTCTCTATTGGTGGTCTCCCAAATCGGAAACCAATACGAGACAAAAGAATCGATCTTGCAAAAATACCTACTTCGGGTGCGGGCACTATTAGCTAAATTTGAAGCAAGCGAGGTAATTCATGTGCCAAGAACGGAGAACCAACGAGCTGACATCCTCGCCAAGCTCGCAAGCATTAAAACCCCAGGAAACCAGAGAACGACCATCCAAGAAACACTCCACAAACCCAGTGTGTCTCTCAAGCCTCTTTTCAACTCGGCCATCTGCATGCTCGAAGAAACTAACAGTTGGATCACTCCAATCTTGGAATACATCGTTACAGGAGCTGAACCCCCAGACGCGAACGATGCTAAATACGTCAGGAGAAGGGCTTCGGCCTTTTCAGTCGTCGATGGAACGCTATACAGAAGAAGCCTCTCTTCCTCGTTGATAAAATGCATCGAGGGAGAGGAAGCAGCCTATGTCTTGACAGAAATTCACGAGGGAATCTGCGGCCAGCACATGGGAGCTCGGTCTTTAGCTAGAAAAGCTCTCCGAGCCGGATATTACTGGCCGACCATGGCAGGCGATGCTAGTGATCATGTGAAGAGATGTAAAAAATGCCAAATCCACGCCAACGTCCACATAGCTCCCCCCACAGATCTCACGAGCTTATCCTCCACATGGCCCTTTGCATGGTGGGTGTTGCGCCCGAAAAAGTCCCCGAGGGAGAACCTTCCTCGTTCACAACTTTTCCTAAGACAATGAAGCCGCCACCAATATTTATTAAGGAAAATATTAGGAAAACCTTTTTTGGAAAGCGATTGGTCTTGCAAAAACTGAGAGGTTTGGGTTCGGGGGTCGGTTATGCGTAGGGAAGGTGTCAGCACCCCACACGTCCTCTCTACTGAGAGGGAACCTTTAATTAAATGTGTGGTTTTAGTGTGTTGACTTGAAAATACTTAATTTTGCCTCTCTACTTCTTATTGAAAAATCCTTGATGAAAATCTTTACTTATTAAAAAAAAAAAGGAAAAATGGGCTTTTAGAAAAAGCGCTTGACGGGACATGGCCCGCTCCTACGTATCTCCTGGTGCGATGGAGAACTCAAAGCTACGTAGTTCTTCTTTGTCCTGAAAAGGTTTTTGTCTTTTATCTTTTTAGTGAGTTTTCTAAATAGGACGAGCATCTAGTGAATGATTAAACTAACCAAGGTTATGGGTAATCACCGCTAAGTACTCTTGAAAATGGGAGTCACTACCGCCAGTCAGACGAACAAAGGTTCTGATTGACTATTAGTGGCGACTCGTTTTTATTTGTTCTTTTGAAAGGGGTTTTCGAAAGAGATTGATTGGCACGAATGATCAAACTAACTAAGGTTATGAGTGATCCTCGCTTGTTGTTCTTTTGGGAAAAAGACATCGCCACCAATGGCTAGACGAACAAAGGTTCTGATTAGCCACTAACGACGATGGGTTGAAAATGTTTTTAGAAAGGAAAAGGTTTTCGTTCTGAAAATGATATTGGTTTGCAAAAGTGATTCTTTTTTGTTATGAAAATAACTCTTTTCTTTTTGTTATGCAAATGCTAAACCTTTTATGATTGCGCTTGACGAGAATGTGACTCGCTCCTACGTATCCCAAATGGGAATCAAAGCGACGTAGTTCTAACGAGCTTTGAAAAATCTTTTTGAAACGTCTTCTGAAAATGAAAGCTTTCATGATGATCAAACTACCAAAGATTATGATGGATCACCGCTAATAACATGTTTTTGATTCTTTGATACTTAGAAAAATGCTTTTCGGAATTGGACGCGTTCATGATAATCAAACCAACAAAGGTTGTGATGGATTATCACTAGTAGCTTGCTTTATGCTTACGAAAATTCTTTTGAAATTGAGGCTTTCATGACAATCAAACCAACAAAGGTTGTGATGGATTGCCACTAGTAACCATTTTTATGCCCGGTCATTTAGAAATGAAAACAATGAGTGCAAGAAAGAATTAGTGAATTCAAGCATAACACGATCATTGGAATCAAATCATTAAGCAACAACATTTGAATTCGCAAACAAAGATCAAGCCTAAACTATACATATTAGATCACAACACAAAGGTAGGCAAGGAAGGAACTTGAATTGGGCATTTAAGCAAGAATACAAGAGTAGGCAAGATTGAACCTAAATGCACATCTAATGGAAGATGCTAGGTGAGAACCATACTCAAATATTTCTACAAGACGCAAGGGAATCTAAATGCGCATCTATTGGAAGATGCAATGTATGGAATTGACCTATCTAAGTGTTGATGATATTCTTACATGAGAGTGGACAATGAAATTGTTAGCTTAAGGAAAAGAGTTGCTTCAATCACGATCATAGGCAAGCATAAGCAAGCAAATTATTTAGCAACCAAAGTATCAAAGAATGTTGAATCACTTTGGTCAATCCTCACACTTAAGATTAAGTGCACAAGAGCACAAGTGTGAATCACCTTGCCAATCATCAACAAAAACAAGTTTATTAAAGCAAACCCAAACCCTAATTTTTTATGTTAAAACCTAGGAGCATACATACCCTAAATCAACTATTATTAATCCTCAAATCATGAAGTAAACAAAAGCATTCAAGAACCCTAAACCTAGGCCCATGGCCGAATGTTATCATGCTTGAAATGGGTTTCTTATTTTGTGAAAGTTATGCAAACATGAGTGAATATGCAAGGAAATGTGAGAAAACACAACAACAACTAGCAAATCCTATTTTTATGAGAGTATGTGAAATACAACATGCCATAAAACAACATTTTATTTCATGAAAGGCAGGGATTAAGATCCAAATCAATACAAATCAACATTTATTAAAGGGTGATAAGCACCATAAGCACCCAAGCCTCCCTAAGTGCTTGTCAAAGTGCTTATGACACCTCTCACCAACAACAATCAACAATATGAGAATATGAAGATGATAGGATGAATGCTTTTTATATTTTTGAGGAAATACTCAAAGGTGATGCAAGGTTTTAAGGATTACCTTAGCTTTGAGCTAGAAAGTGAGATGAGAAGATGAAGCTAGACACAAATCAACAAAACTCCAATATTCTTCAAAGAAGTACCCACTTGATGATGAAGCTTGAACTTTGAATGAGAAATGGAGGGAGTATGTGAAAGAGGGATGCAAATGAGGTGAGTTGTATGTTAGGGTTTTTTGGTGTAGGAGAAATGGGAAGGTTCCTTTGAGATGAAAGAAAAACAAGAGGAAGTGAGGGAGAGGAGAGTGGCTACGGTTTTCTTGAGATTTTTGGGAGGAGAGGAGTGAGTTGTTCTTATTGAATTTCCTTGGGAGGCCAAAGATCTAATGGGTTTAAAGTTGTGAGAGGGAAGTAAAGAAATTAGTGTGTATTTAGTGGTGTTGATAGAAGGAAGGTAAAAAATATGTTGTGTATTGAATGTTATTGGACTCAAAGGTGTGCTTGTAAAAGAAATGATGAAAGGCTTGATGTGGGCTGATGGTGATGGTGGCGTGGAGCATGAGGATGGAGTGAGGGAGGTTGTTTGCTTGTAAAATTAGTGCTTACTTTAGCCAAAAATGGATAAAAGCAAAAAGCACCTAAAAAGGAATTAGCCCTAATTCTAAAAATACAATAAGCATCCAATATTATTTTGTTATTCATTTTTATTTTGATTTCAGATTTCTATTTTTAATTATACATATTTTTGAGCCTTTTTGAAAGCGAGAAAAAAAAACGTTATAATTGACCAAAATACCCTTTTTGACTCTAAAACCCTAATTTGCCCGAAAAATGCGTTCCAACCCTAAAAATGATTTCAAGAACCTTGGAATGCCTTCTAGGATCCGAAATGCAGTGCATAAGGCTCTTCGCTCTTCAATTTATTTATTTTTTTGTGGAAAATTAGGGTTTTGACCTAAGCCGGACAAAATTGGGGTATGACAGCTGCTCTCTTTATTTGGATTTTGACAAGGAATATGAATTGGCCGAAACATATTCCGAGGCAAAATAGAAATAAAGAACTCAAAAACTATACCAATTTTGTCCACTTGGGGAAATCCGAATTTTCTTTTTCCTTTTTCTCTATTTTGCTTATCTTTGTTATCTTATTTTTTCAGAAAGATAGACACTTTTGTGTCGATGCAAAAATAGTAAATGAACACTAACGTGCAGACAGAAAAGGGAAAATGGACACTTACGTACAGACAGAAAAAGTAAAATGGGCACTTGCGTGCAGAAAGCGGTAAAATGAGCACTTGCGTGCAGACAGAAAAGTAAAATGGGTACTTGCGTGCAAAAAGCGGTAAATTGCCCAGGCTGCCTAAAACCTGTAATCCTTAAACGAACTCTTGATGAATCCGAGTTTGCGCGTGGCTTTGAGGAGCACGCTCTTCCTGTTGGCCTTTTCGAGCGACCAGGGGGATCGTTATCAGCTCCGGAACTGATATACAGATCAATGCACGGCGTCCATTATATCTTAGGCTGATACAACTATTCCGTTGAACCTCACATGGGGCAGCGGTCCATCGCGTTGCTCGTACACGATGTGAGACCTGGGCAGAAGGGAGCGATGATCTCTCTGGGCTCCAACTCGCAATGTGCGCCTGAGCGCTTTCTTTCCTTTTCTTTCTTTCTTTTCTTTTCTTTTCTGTTTCTTTTTTCTTCTGAACTCTCCCAACTTGGGGGAGCATTTTCTGGGATATGGACGCAAGGGCTAACATCGAAGTGCTCATCCTCTCTTTGTACCTGCTGCTGAAAATGAACAAATGCATGCAATGCAAATGCCATGATTACTGTTTTCTTTTCTTATGATGAATGTAATGCAAACGTCTGAATTCCTTTTTCCTTTGCCTCTTTTCTATGAAATGTGAATATTGCTGATGAATAACATGAGATGATGTGGGATGTTTCAGCTCTCTCGCTTGTCTGCAGCCAAAAAAAAAATGAGCCCATGCATGCAATGTAAATGCCAGAATTTCTCTTTTCTTTACTTTATTTTTATTATTGTCTATGTCTGATGAGTGCATGATTTTATGCTTGGTGAATGTAATGCATGACTTTATTTGTTTATTGCTCTTTTGCTTTTTCAACCTTTTCTTTTCTCTTTTTTTTCATATATATTTTTTCTTTTTGTGCTCTTTTGCTCTTTTGGCTTTTCCTTTGCTGGTCCGACCCACTCGCGGGACTTGCGTCATGAGACACCATGATTATTCATGATAATTATTCGGGAGCCGAGCTTCGTCCTCTTGTTTTAATGCAATCAGCGTTTCTTATTTGATTCTTACTTGACTGAAAGATCGTCTCTTTTTGTTGTCATTTTCAAAAATTTCGCAATGACCTTAATGCTATGACTTATGCACATTTCCATGATTTATTTATCATCTACCATAAAACGTAGTTTAAAATCGGCAACGAAAAGAAAGCAATGATAAGATAGCAAACTGATAGAGTGAAAAATTTGGACTTTTATTCATACGGGAGTCAGACGCGCAGAATGTCACGCTGACTGAAAAGGGTACATTGGAAATTTTCCTGAAACTAAGAAAAAGAAAAAGGAGAATGGACGCAGCAGATCTTATGAATATTCTTCGTCTCTGGAGCGTTCGATGCCAACCGCTCATACTTATAGCCTTGATCACCCTTTTATCCAAGCTTTTGGAAGCACTGTTTGCCCCTTTTCTTTTTATGTCCAACTTTTCTGACCCTAATTTTTGCCTGGATCGCCCTTTTGGGTTTTCAATCCACCGGGTCGCTCAATTTTGTCTAGGCCGCCCTTTCGGGTTTTCAACCTAGCGAGCTGATTCTTGCTTGGATCATCTTTCTCTTTTTTCTATATATTTCTTTTAGGCATAGTACTTCTTGACTGCATCTGAGTTCACTGGGAGTGGGAGGTCCTCACCATCCATTTTTGTGAGGATTAATGCCCCTCCAGAGAATGCTTTCTTCACCACATAAGGTCCTTCATAATTAGGGGTCCATTTTCCCCGGGAATCTTTTTGGATAGGCAGGATTTTCTTGAGCACTAGGTCTCCTTCCTGAAACTGTCGAGGACGAACGTTCTTCTCAAAAGCCTTCCTAATTCTTTGCTGGTACAACTGCCCATGGCACAGGGCGACTACTCTCTTTTCTTCAATGAGATTCAACTGATCTAGACGAGCCTGAACCCATTCTGCTTCTTCTAATTTTGTTTCCATTAGCACCCGTAGGGAGGGTATCTCAACTTCAATAGGGAGGACTGCTTCCGACCCATACACCAAAGAGAAGGGGGTTGCCCCGGTTGAGGTACGCACTGAAGTACGATACCCGTGCAAAGCAAAAAGAAGCATCTCGTGCCAATCTTTGTAGGTTACTACCATCTTTTGCACAATCCTCTTAATATTCTTATTGGCCGCTTCGACTTCCCCGTTCATCTTAGGACGGTATGGAGAAGAGTTATGATGCTTGATCTTAAACTCTGTGCACAATTCTTTCATCATTTTACTATTCAGATTGCTACCATTGTCTGTGATGATTTTATCCGGAAGACCATAACGACACACCAGGTCTTTCTTTACGAACTTGGCAACCACAGAACTGGTTATGCTGGAATATGAGGAAGCTTCAACCCATTTAGTGAAGTAATCAATTGCAACTAGGATGAAGCGGTGCCCGTTTGACGCCTTGGGCTCTATGGGACCAATGACATCCATGCCCCACATTGAAAATGGCCAGGGTGCAGTCATGACATTTAACGAAGCCGGTGGCACGTGTATGTGATCGGCATAAATCTGGCATTTGTGGCACTTTCTTACAAAACTGTAACAGTCTGCCTCCATCTGCAGCCAATAGTAGCCAGCCCTTAATATCTTCCTTGCCATAGTATGCCCGTTGGAATGAGTTCCGAACGAGCCCTCATGCACCTCTCTCATGATCCTTTCTGCTTCCTCCCTTGCCACACACCTAAGGAGTACCTTATCATGATTCCTCTTGTAAAGCACCTCGCCACTCAGGAAGAAATTCATTGACAGTCTTCTAAGTGTTCTTTTATCGTTTTCCGATGCCCCTGGAGGATACTCTCTATTCAGGATATACTGCTTGATGTCATGATACCAAGGTTTATCATCTCCGTTGTCTTCAATTGCTGCGCAGGAGTAGGAGTGTGCCGGCAAACCTCGATGCTGGATTCTGATCTGGGTCAAGTTCTTATCACAATTGATATAAAACATTGAAGCTAAAGTGGCCAGCGCGTCAGCCAACTGATTCTCTCTGCGAGGAAAATGTTGAAACGTGATTTCTTCGAAGGACTCAACCAGTTCTCAGATGTGGTCTCTGTACAGTATCAACTCAGGATCTCTGGCTTCCCAATCTCCGTTCACTTGATGGATAACTAGGGCCGAGTCTCCATACACATCTAATCTTTTAACTTTCCAGTCTAGAGCTGCCTGAATACCCAGAATACATGCCTCGTACTCCGCAATATTATTTGTGACATAGAAGCTCAATCTAGTAGTGAATGGTATGAAGTGATTGTCAGGGGACACCAGTACTGCCCCAGCCCCGTGCCCATAACTGTTGGAAGCACCGTCAAACACTACTCTCCACCTTTCATTCTCTGGGGATCTTCCTTCTTCAAATAAAGCCAGAATGTCCTCATCTGGGAAATTATACTGCATCGACTGGTAATCTTCAATAGACTGATGTGCCAGGTACTCAGCTAGCGCACTACCTTTGATGGCCTTTTGAGTGACATAAAGAAGATCATATTCTGACAACTGCATCTGCCATCTCGCAATTCTTCCTGTAAGCGCGGGCTTCTCGAAGATATACTTGATAGGATCCATCTTTGACACCAACCAAGTGGTGTGACTTAACATGTATTGCCTCAAGCGGTGAGCAGCCCAAGCCAAGGCGCGACAAGTCTTTTCTAGTAACGAATACCTCGTCTCACAGTCGGTGAACTTCTTGCTCAAATAGTAAATTGCATGCTCTTTCTTGCCAGTTTCGTCATGTTGTCCTAACACACAACCCATTGAATTTTCTAGCACGGTCAGGTACAGGATCAAAGGTCTGCCATGCACCGGAGGCATCAAAATAGGCGGATCTTGCAGGTATTTCTTAATCTTCTCGAAAGCTTCTTGGTAATCATCATTCCACTTAGTCTCTTGATTCTTGCACAGCAATTTGAAAATCGGCTCACATGTGGCAGTTAACTGGAGGATAAACCTGGAAATGTAGTTTAGTCTTCCGAGAAAACCCCGAATTTCTTTTTCTGTCTTAGAAGTAGGCATCTCGAGAATTGCACGCACTTTATCTGGGTCAACCTCTATCCCCTTTTGACAGACAATGAACCCCAATAGTTTTCCTGATCTCACCCCAAAGGTGCATTTAGCCAGATTTAACCTGAGCTTGAACTTTCTCAACCGTTCAAAGAGCTTCCGCAAATTAACAACGTGCTCTTCATCTGTTCTGGACTTTGCGATCATATCGTCCACGTACACCTCAATCTCTTTGTGCATCATATCGTGGAACAACGTGACCATAGCTCTTTGGTAAGTAGCGCTGGCATTCTTCAACCCAAACGGCATGACCTGATAGCAGAACGTGCCCCAGAGAGTTGTGAAAGTAGTCTTCTCCATATCCTCAGGAGCCATTTTAATCTGATTATACCCCGAATACCCATCCATGAAGGAGAAAAGGGAGTGCTGTGCTGTCTACTAGGACATCAATATGAGGCAAGGGAAAATCGTCTTTGGGACTGGCACGATTCAGATCTCTGTAATCAACACACATTCTAACTTTCCCATCCTTTTTGGGCTCTGGCACAATGTTAGCAACCCACTGGGGGTACTTGGCCACGGCTAGGAAACCAGCGTCAAACTGTTTCTTCACTTCGTCTCTGATCTTTAAAGACATCTCAGGCTTCATCCTTCTTAACTTCTGTTTAACCGGAGGGCACTCAGGCTTGACTGGCAGCTTGTGCACCACTATATCAGTCTCTATTTTTGCTCGTTCATTGCTTTTCTCATGCTCACTCTTTTTCATTAAAGTGCCAACCTTGACTTCTTTCTTTTCGCCCTCTGTGCCTAAATTGATGATCTCAATAGTTTCCCCGTGTGGCTGAATAACCTTTTCTTCTTGCTCAACCATTCTCATCAATTCCGGTGGAGCTTCCCAGTCATCCTCAGCATCCTCCTCAGCTTGATTAACGGGGTAATCAAAATTAACATATGAACCGCTGGCATCACTATTTTTAGAGGTATTCATTTTAGATCTGCATTTGCGGGAATAGAAAAGCAATGAACGAGCAAAAATAGAGACACAAAATGAAGACGCAAAAAAGCTATTTTTATTCATTTGAGAATTCAAAACTACATTTTATTGATAGATGATATCTAAAAGAAAACATGCATGCCCCTATGAAAATGTCCTAAGGCCTTGGGCAGAGCCAAAGGATTTGCATTACAAAGATCATTACTTTGAAATGAAAACAACAGGGAAATCAACGATCTTCCAATTGCCAATTTCTTCTCCTGCAACACTGCGACGAACCAGGCCTCAATCCTCGCCTTCTTCAACTAACTCTTCCTCGATGACAGCTATCTGATTAGGGTTCAGCATGCCAGCACTCCTGAAATTCCGCTTAAAGTCATCTATGTGGACCATCATCAATCGGGGTTCTCTCCCCTGAAGCCTAGCCAATCTCTTCTCACACTTTTCCTCAGCCATTCTTCTCTTATCAGCTGGAGTGGGCCAATAACCTAACCCACGCCTGTCCTTGTATTCTCGCAGATGCACGGGTGACAGAATTCCTTGCTCAGATCTTCCTAGCCCCTTCCCAATCTAATAGCCGCTCTTCAGCATAACTTTTGCAACCATAATATCAGCCTTGGACCACTTGGGTACCGGTACTGGGGATTCTTCACTTACGAACACAGCGTTCGCAATTTCTAGGGATTGGAAGGCGGATTCAAGGGATTCCTCTGCAGCTTCAATATAATGAGAGGGGACAGGTTTGCTGATTGTGAACTCTTCCTCCCCACAGACAACTACAAGCTTATCGTCGACTATAAACTTGAGTTTTTGGTGAAGTGTTGAAGGGACAGCGCCTGCTGCATGGATCCAAGGTCTCCCCAAGAGACAGCTGTACGAGGACTCAATATCCATAATTTGAAAAGTCACACAGAACACCTCAGGCCCTATTTGCATTGGGAACTCCATTTCCCCTATGACTTCTTTCTTAGACCCATCAAAGGCTCTGACCAGGGTTGAGCTGGGTTTCATGTAAGAACAATCTACCTCTAACTTGTTCATCGTTGATCTGGGCATAACATTCAATGAGGATCCATTGTCAATGAGAACCCTGGAGAGTGTGTATTCACCGCACTTCACTGAGATATGCAACGCCTTATTGTGCCCCTTCCCCTCTGGGGTGAGTTCATCATCAGTGAAAGTAATGTAATTAGATGCAACGATGTTCCACACTATACCATCCAACTGATTAACAGTAATATCTTGGGCGACATGGGCCTCATTTAGTACTTTAACCAAGGCGTCACGGTGGGCTTCCGAGTTCAGTAATAGGGACATGATGGAAATTTTGGCTGGGGTGTAGTGTAGCTGATCCACCACTTTGTAGTCACTCTGTGGCATTATCTTCAAAAATTCAGCAACCTCTGGGTCTGACACCTCCCTATTTATCACAGGCTCCGGCTCTACATTCTTTCCTTTTCGGATTCTCTCTTCTGTTGCCTTAGAAGGATCCTCTTCCTGAGCTTGGGGAATATACACACGCCCACTTCTAGTTACCCCACTACTTCCTGCAATATTGGTGACGTCGAGAGCAGCTCGAGATCTCGGAGCTGGAATTGGCACACTGTAGCTCCATGGGACATCAGTGTTCTTCTGGCTAGGAGCTGGAACTGGGATCACCATAGTCTTTGGTCTTGCCACAGCCGAATTCCGACTGTATGGCACCTCGATAGGTCTCTGCACATCTCTGCCCCCTTCTGATTGGAGGGTCAAAACATCCTCCTCTCTCCCGTGTATACCCACCTGGATGATGTGGCGGTCCATCAGATCCTGTAACACCACCTTGAATGCTTCACATGCTCCCACACAGCTGACATTAGCACAAGCTCCTTTCTGAACACAACCCATCCTAATAATCCCGCATTTGCACAATTCTGCATGAATGGTTTCTAGGGGAGTCTGAATATCTTCTACTGATCTGATTAGAGACTGCTCCTTCATATCCATGATTGCGTTAGCAGCATGCTTCCCGTGACCAGGCAGCGGGTTGTTCATGATATTTGGATCCTCCTGCTAGAAAGTTATGCCTTTTTTGTCTATCAAGTCCTGCACCACTATCTTGAAGGCTTTGCAATCCTCCACAACGTGCCCAACTGCCCCTTCGTGGAAAGCACAGGTACTATTGGGGTTGTATCCTCTGAAGTAAGGTGGTTGAACAGGTTTCATGGGTCTTGTATTGATGAGCTTGTTGGTGATGAGGTAGTTGAATAGGTCTGTGTACGACATGGGAATTGGGTCAAAGGTTGTTCTGTTTTGATAGGTCCTTTGGTGGTTGCTTTGGTTGTTGTTTTGGAATGGATGGGCTGTTTGTGTGGGAGTGGGGATTGGGGTGTTGGGCGGCTGGTATGGTGGGCTGATAGTGATGGTATTGGTTTCCCCCTCTTTCTTTTTGGGAAAGCCGGGGAATGGCTTCTTTTGGGAACTTGTGTTACTTGTGGATCCCTGTGCAATCTTTCCACTTCTCAATCCGTTCTCCAATCTCTCTCCCACAATCACCACATCTGAAAAATTGGATGACGCACTGCTGATCAGACGATCATAATATAGCGGTGGTAAGGTTTCCATGAACATAGAAACCAATTCTTTGTCTAAAAGAGGAGGTGTGACTTGTGCGGCCAAAGCCCTCCATCGCTGGGCGTACTCCTTGAATGATTCATTTTCCTTCTTACTCATATTCTGCAGCTGTGTTCGGTCTGGCGCCATGTCCGTATTGTATTGATATTGCTTGAGGAACGCATCTGCTAAATCCTTCCAGCAGCGGACTTGGGATGGCTCTAACTTCATATACCAATTAAGGGATGCCCCGGCAAGGCTATCTTGGAAGAAATGGATTAGCAATTTGTCATCACGGGAGTAGGTAGACATCTTCCTACAATACATCGTCAAGTGACTCTTTGGGCAGGTCGCACCTCTGTACTTGTCAAAATCGGGGACCTTGAATTTTGGTGGCAACACCACATCAGGAATAAGGCATAGGTCTCTGGCCTCCCTAGCCCTGGAGCCAAAGTCTTCAATCATTCTTAGTCTTTCTTCTAACATCTGGAACTGCTCTCTGGTCTGTTGGTGCTCAGCGGAATAGACTTGAGGGGAATGACTTACACCATAAGGAGGTGGAGGCATTGAGTGTTGAACCTGAGGGTAAACGGAGTTTCCGGATACGAAACCTTGAGTCTGTGGAAAGGTAGCTGGCTGTGGACTGAGGTTCTGAGGAGTAGGCTGAGGTATAACAATTGTATGTGGGATCTGAACCTGGGGTTCACCAGCCATTCCTTCTGACCCGACAGACGTTGGCCGTACATTCTCGTCTATTGCCCCGGGACCAGCTCCTGGGTTAGCCCCTTGATTTGGAGGACTATAACCCAAAGAAAGGCCATAAGGAGGCCACTGAGCAGCTTGAAAGTCATTTCCATTCTTCAAGGACAACAGGAGTCTCATCATCTCGCTCATCTGTGCCTTCATGGCATTCATTTCATTTCTCAATTCAGGATCACCTTGACTGGAGCTACCAGGAGATGAATGGTTCTGATTCTGTACTTCGGGGCCTTGGCCTGTTCCATTTTCATTCTCTGAGCCTGAAGCTGGAGGATTCTGATTCTCTGGTTGAGGTTGATCGGGGTCACTTAAAATTGCCATTCCTCTGGCCTTTGAACGTGTCCAACACGGATGTGGTCGCACCAGCTTGCCTTATCTTCTGTTTGAGTAGAAAACATTTTTATAAGCAAATGAGCAAATTAATGAATGCAATGTAATGCACATGATTTTTCTTATTATTTTTTGTTATTTGTTGTTTATTGCCGGGAATCACAGTGCAACTTGCTCTTGTCGTAGTTGTATATTCAAATATTTTCAAGAACATAATGCGGCTGGGATCAACAAGTGAGATAAACGTACTTCATTCAAGCATCATATCATTCCAAGAACAAGATACAATAACACAACATTCTTTAAGAAAAGAAAAATTACAATTTCCTAATGAACATTCTAAAAGAGGGAAAATTTAAATCTAAAAACCTATTGCTTTCATCTTCTCTTGGTTCTTCTCCTTTTTGCTAGCTGCAGCAGCTTCTCTTGCCCTTTCCATGAGTTCCTTAGTCAGGGATCTGCAGTACTCCACGAATTCATATACTCGCACCGGAGTGTTGTAAGGCAGCATCTTAGCTTCTGCCTTTCTCAACCTCTTGGGAACATCCCTCACCGCCTGGTTAGCCAACCATGCCAATTTGGAGAACTTGTTCTTCCACTGCTGAATTTCTGCCCTCATCTCAACTATGACCTCTTGCTTTTCAATCCTACCCATTAGCTCGAGAAGACGGTATTCCCAGTACTGACTCTCCTCTCTTACCTGTCGGTAAGCATCACTGATGTGACTCAGATTCCTCCTTAGCTCATCTGAATTCTCTTGCTCCACCCTTAAAGCCTGCTGATACTCTCTAAGGATGTTCACAATTGCATCTCTATCCTGTCTGATGCACTCTATTTGACTTTCAAGCTCGCACATCACAGACTGAGACTTTTTCTTGAATTCCTCTAGTGATTCCTTTGTAGCTCTCTCACTTTGCGCAGACTTCTTGAACAACTTCCTCCATTCGTTTGCTCTAGCCATGGCCTCACCCACCTTGGCATTCAATCTTTTCAACTCATCTTTGGCACCTTTCAGATATTCCTTCATTTTTTGATTACTTTCCTCTTCTTTCTTAAGCTTCTTGCTGCTTTCTTTAAGGGCTTCGGCCTTGCGTTCATTCTCGTTCTCTAACTTTCTCTTCTCAGACATTACCTTCCCCAACTCATCTCGTAAGGCTTTCTTTTCTTCTTCTACCTTGAACAAAGCAGATTTGACCTCACTTAGTTCTTTGAGACTTGGAACGTGAAGCTCTGTGACTTCTTTCTCAACTGACGATGAATTCTGACGATGCGGGCTAACATTTTGAATTCTTTGGTGAAGCCATTGGTAGAAAGTAACATCACCCGTTTTCTTTATGATCTCCGCTTTATCCTTGTAAACCACACCTTCCCAAGCCTTTGAAATTTTCTGAAGCAAGCCTTGGTTCTTTGGATCTTCTTTATCGAGAAAGATTGGGGCCAACATGTCTTCAGTGGGTGCGTTCTTCATAGGATACCCAAGCTGTCTGATGGTGAGAGAAGGATTGTAATTGATGCAGCCTTGGGTTCCCATTAAGGGTACATTCTGGAAATTGCCGCACCGGAACAGTATTGAAGGCCTATCTTTCCAACACGGATGATTGAACCAACAGACTTTAAGAGCACTGAGATTCTCTAAAGTGTGCACCCATTCTTGTGCACTTCTGGCTTCTACGTCACAACACAGGGCATATTCTACTAAGTCCGCGGCTTTCGTCTTATGAGTGACAACATGGTTAAGGAACCAGGTGTAGAGAACATGGAAAGAGCAAGCAACCTTCTTCTTTCCTAACACACGGTGATGAGTAAGGAATAATAGGTATCTGCAAGGATTGCTGGCACAGGGTTAATCGGATTTTCCTTACTTATGAATGCTAGAAAAAGCCCAATAGCGGTCTCATCAATGAACTTCTCGACCTAAGGGAAGAGGACGATCCCAAAAATAGTTAGGGCTAACAGCTGCTTGAAAGGACCCCACTTCTTATTCTGGGCATAAAACTTCAATAAACCTTCGAAATAACATAGCGGGAAACCCCTGATATGGTTCTTCTTTTCCTTATGAAGCTCTAATTCCTTCACACTGACTTGCAACAACAAAGAGAGTCTCTGGTCTGAATACCGATGTTTCTGACATTGGTAAGGTGCTAACTCTGACTTTGAGAACCCCAGAATCTGCTCATACTCCTCGAGAGTTGGTGATAACTGAAAGTCTTTGAAGAGGAAGCATCGAATGTCCGGATCATAGAATCGACTCAGGGCCATTATAGCACTCTCTTGGACATCTAGTTGTAACAATCTGAGGAGGTTACCATAAGCCTTCTGGAATAGGTCCCTCTCTTCTGACTCCATCAAGGAAACAAACTCTTTCAAACCCTCTACATCTATTTTCTTGACAACC
Organism: Astragalus membranaceus; assembly: GCA_039519185.1. NCBI lineage: Eukaryota > Viridiplantae > Streptophyta > Magnoliopsida > Fabales > Fabaceae > Astragalus > Astragalus membranaceus. The sequence goes on from CM076849.1 coordinate 173,064,466, forward strand.
GGGAACCTTGAATTAAGTACAATCTCGCTTCTTGATCCCATGTTGCTTTACCTTTCCCACTTAAGACAAGATTCCAAGTTACTTTACAATCCCGGCAAACAACTCAGATGCATGACGAACGATTTTCAAAATTGGGTTTTATTTAATGCAGATGATGCAAATGATGTAATGGTGCAATGATGCCATGATGCTTCTTTTTTTGTTTTTGCAGAAAGAGGATATTTGCAGGTGGTAATTCGAAAATTTTCACACTACATGCCATCTCATATAGGCATTTATTGAAAAGGAAAAGCATATCTTTTTTGATTTTCGAAAATTCTGAAGGAAAAATTGCTTTGAACTGAATGCAACGATGCAGCACACAATTTGGAAAGCCCTTGTGACCTAAAAAGGGGTAGAACCTATGATCTAAGGCACTTTAGGGGTAATCTTCTCATGTAGCTCTATTCACACCCTCACAAAGGTCGTCAGAGCCACAGTCTCTTTTACGAAATTCCTTGAAAATGCAGCAAACTGCTAGGTACAAGGTATCACGAAAGAGCACAACTCTGATTGAAACTTTCGCGAGTAGCCAAACGGACAAAGGTCTTGATGGGCTCCCACTACTCGAATCCACTCATCCTATGGTATCCTAACAGACCTGGGTTATGGTCTCTTTCTCTAATCATATAATCTCAAGGTACAAGTGCGTGTGTGCGAAGGGCATTTCCTTAAAAACTACCCCACCTGCAAATGAAAATCCAGAACAGTCCAGACAATAGCATGTTGTCTACTCTAGGGTTCAATATCATGAGGGAATTAAGCATATAAGCAAAGAAGCAGCCATCTATTACTTTAAACAAAAGCAAACATAGAAAGAGAAGAAGAATGCACAGGAATGCAACATGAAAGTATGAAAAAGATGAAAACATAGAGGCAAAACAAGATATTCAAATCAGTCACACAAATCACACACTTAATTAATTAGGCTTGACCCACTTTTTTTTTAAAAAGAAAGTTTTCCTTTTTTTTTGTCCCCAGTGAAGTCGCCAGCTGTTGCGCCCGAAAAAGTCCCCGAGGGAGAACCTTCCTCGTTCACAACTTTTCCTAAGACAATGAAGCCGCCACCAATATTTATTAAGGAAAATATTAGGAAAACCTTTTTTGGAAAGCGATTGGTCTTGCAAAAACTGAGAGGTTTGGGTTCGGGGGTCGGTTATGCGTAGGGAAGGTGTCAGCACCCCACACGTCCTCTCTACTGAGAGGGAACCTTTAATTAAATGTGTGGTTTTAGTGTGTTGACTTGAAAATACTTAATTTTGCCTCTCTACTTCTTATTGAAAAATCCTTGATGAAAATCTTTACTTATTAAAAAAAAAAGGAAAAATGGGCTTTTAGAAAAAGCGCTTGACGGGACATGGCCCGCTCCTACGTATCTCCTGGTGCGATGGAGAACTCAAAGCTACGTAGTTCTTCTTTGTCCTGAAAAGGTTTTTGTCTTTTATCTTTTTAGTGAGTTTTCTAAATAGGACGAGCATCTAGTGAATGATTAAACTAACCAAGGTTATGGGTAATCACCGCTAAGTACTCTTGAAAATGGGAGTCACTACCGCCAGTCAGACGAACAAATGTTCTGATTGACTATTAGTGGCGACTCGTTTTTATTTGTTCTTTTGAAAGGGGTTTTCGAAAGAGATTGATTGGCACGAATGATCAAACTAACTAAGGTTATGAGTGATCCTCGCTTGTTGTTCTTTTGGGAAAAAGACATCGCCACCAATGGCTAGACGAACAAAGGTTCTGATTAGCCACTAACGACGATGGGTTGAAAATGTTTTTAGAAAGGAAAAGGTTTTCGTTCTGAAAATGATATTGGTTTGCAAAAGTGATTCTTTTTTGTTATGAAAATAACTCTTTTCTTTTTGTTATGCAAATGCTAAACCTTTTATGATTGCGCTTGACGAGAATGTGACTCGCTCCTACGTATCCCAAATGGGAATCAAAGCGACGTAGTTCTAACGAGCTTTGAAAAATCTTTTTGAAACGTCTTCTGAAAATGAAAGCTTTCATGATGATCAAACTACCAAAGATTATGATGGATCACCGCTAATAACATGTTTTTGATTCTTTGATACTTAGAAAAATGCTTTTCGGAATTGGACGCGTTCATGATAATCAAACCAACAAAGGTTGTGATGGATTATCACTAGTAGCTTGCTTTATGCTTACAAAAATTCTTTTGAAATTGAGGCTTTCATGACAATCAAACCAACAAAGGTTGTGATGGATTGCCACTAGTAACCATTTTTATGCCCGGTCATTTAGAAATGAAAACAATGAGTGCAAGAAAGAATTAGTGAATTCAAGCATAACACGATCATTGGAATCAAATCATTAAGCAACAACATTTGAATTCGCAAACAAAGATCAAGCCTAAACTATACATATTAGATCACAACACAAAGGTAGGCAAGGAAGGAACTTGAATTGGGCATTTAAGCAAGAATACAAGAGTAGGCAAGATTGAACCTAAATGCACATCTAATGGAAGATGCTAGGTGAGAACCATACTCAAATATTTCTACAAGACGCAAGGGAATCTAAATGCGCATCTATTGGAAGATGCAATGTATGGAATTGACCTATCTAAGTGTTGATGATATTCTTACATGAGAGTGGACAATGAAATTGTTAGCTTAAGGAAAAGAGTTGCCTCAATCACGATCATAGGCAAACATAAGCAAGCAAATTATTTAGCAACCAAAGTATCAAAGAATGTTGAATCACTTTGGTCAATCCTCACACTTAAGATTAAGTGCACAAGAGCACAAGTGTGAATCACCTTGCCAATCATCAACAAAAACAAGTTTATTAAAGCAAACCCAAACCCTAATTTTTCATGTTAAAACCTAGGAGCATACATACCCTAAATCAACTATTATTAATCCCCAAATCATGAAGTAAACAAAAGCATTCAAGAACCCTAAACCTAGGCCCATGGCCGAATGTTATCATGCTTGAAATGGGTTTCTTATTTTGTGAAAGTTATGCAAACATGAGTGAATATGCAAGGAAATGTGAGAAAACACAACAACAACTAGCAAATCCTATTTTTATGAGAGTATGTGAAATACAACATGCCATAAAACAACATTTTATTTCATGAAAGGCAAGGATTAAGATCCAAATCAATACAAATCAACATTTATTAAAGGGTGAGAAGCACCATAAGCACCCAAGCCTCCCTAAGTGCTTGTCAAAGTGCTTATGACACCTCTCACCAACAACAATCAACAATATGAGAATATGAAGATGATAGGATGAATGCTTTTTATATTTTTGAGGAAATACTCAAAGGTGATGCAAGGTTTTAAGGATTACCTTAGCTTTGAGCTAGAAAGTGAGATGAGAAGATGAAGCTAGACACAAATCAACAAAACTCCAATATTCTTCAAAGAAGTACCCACTTGATGATGAAGCTTGAACTTTGAATGAGAAATGGAGGGAGTATGTGAAAGAGGGATGCAAATGAGGTGAGTTGTATGTTAGGGTTTTTTGGTGTAGGAGAAATGGGAAGGTTCCTTTGAGATGAAAGAAAAACAAGAGGAAGTGAGGGAGAGGAGAGTGGCTACGGTTTTCTTGGGATTTTTGGGAGGAGAGGAGTGAGTTGTTCTTATTGAATTTCCTTGGGAGGCCAAAGATCTAATGGGTTTAAAGTTGTGAGAGGGAAGTAAAGAAATTAGTGTGTATTTAGTGGTGTGGATAGAAGGAAGGTAAAAAATATGTTGTGTATTGAATGTTATTGGACTCAAAGGTGTGCTTGTAAAAGAAATGATGAAAGGCTTGATGTGGGCTGATGGTGATGGTGGCGTGGAGCATGAGGATGGAGTGAGGGAGGTTGTTTGCTTGTAAAATTAGTGCTTACTTTAGCCAAAAATGGATAAAAGCAAAAAACACCTAAAAAGGAATTAGCCCTAATTCTAAAAATACAATAAGCATCCAATATTATTTTGTTATTCATTTTTATTTTGATTTCAGATTTCTATTTTTAATTATACATATTTTTGAGCCTTTTTGAAAGCGAGAAAAAAAAACGTTATAATTGACCAAAATACCCTTTTTGACTCTAAAACCCTAATTTGCCCGAAAAATGCGTTCCAACCCTAAAAATGATTTCAAGAACCTTGGAATGCCTTCTAGGATCCGAAATGCAGTGCATAAGGCTCTTCGCTCTTCAATTTATTTATTTTTTTGTGGAAAATTAGGGTTTTGACCTAAGCCGGACAAAATTGGGGTATGACAGTGGGGAATATACCTGCTTGGACCGTTCTCAAAAGCTCAGGGACGGGTCAAATTCTTGATCGTCGTCGTCGACTACTTCAGCAAATGGATAGAAGCGGAACCTTTGGCTACCATCATTGCAAAAAACTGCATAAAATTCTTCAGGAAAAACATTATGAGCAGGTTCGGGATCCCCGAGGTGGTAGTAACTGATAATAGAACTCAATTCGCAGATGCAGGATTTCGAAAGCTAATGTTCGAGCTAAAAAACAAACACTATTTTACTTCTGTAGAACTCCCTCAAACCAACGGGCAAGCAGAGGCGGCAAACAAAGTAATGCTGAATGGACTAAAGCGACATCTTGACGATGCTAAAGGAAACTGGGTAGAAGAATTGCCTTATGTCCTCTGGGGATATAGGACCACCCCCCAAAGCTCCACTGGAGAACGCCTTTTAGGCTCTCTTACGGCAGCGAGACGGTCATTCCTGTCGAGATTGGTGAACTTAGCTGGAGAACGGCAAATACTAAAACTCAAAGCAATAACGACCAAGCTTTAAGAGAAGAACTCGACCTCAACGATGAAATCCGAGATCGAGCTTCGCTTCGAGAAGTAATCATCAAACAAGGAGTAGCAACCAGGTACAATGCCAAAGTCGTTCACAAAGATTTCGATCCCGGTGATCTAGTACTCAGAAGAGCTGACGTCGGTCAGAAAAATGCTTCCCAAGGAAAACTCGCACCGAACTGGGAAGGCCCCTACCGAATTTTGTCTAAAACCGGTAAGGGAGCTTTTAAATTGGAGACCCTCCAAGGAAAAAAGATTGAAAGAACTTGGAACGCAACAAAGTTGAAGAGTTATTATCTTTAGAAAAAGGAATCATGTACGTTTCACATGAGGGACACTATAATGTACTCCGACCTTATGTAAACACAAAGCGAGTTATTTATAATGAAGAAGGTAACCTTTCAAGTGTTTTCACGAAAATTTCGTCGAGCTTGTAGTTGTGGAATTTATATACGCAAGTATACGTAGTCGCAACAAGTAATACAGTAGAAATACAGGTCGAACCCACAGGGATTGTATTTAATTTATAGTTGTCATAACTTAGCAAATCAGTGTGTAAGGTAAAACACAATATTTGGAAACAGTAAAATAAAGGTTGAAGTGCAAGGAAGTAAAAAGGAAAACTATATGGTGAAGGCCTAGTTGGATTGATTTTACTAAGTAATTTCTCTTCTGTGTTAGTGCTATAGCATTAGATGCTATAGCATTGAGTGCTGTAGCATATGTTGCGTGCCTTTCGGTCACTTTCACCAAGGTTTCGTGACAAGATCCTATGTCTAGGCTTCAAGTAAGTTCACCTTTGTCTATTAAAGAGCCCACAGTATTCACTCTATGAACTAAGCCCTTCTATGTATAGGTTTGGGCAAGGATTGTTCTAAGTGTCCTTAAAACAACCACTCACTCACATCAATCTTTGAGATCAATCCATGAACCATTTCTGAACCCATGAATCTACCTATTTTAGTTGATCAGTCCCAAAACAGGTTTGAAAGAGTTAAAACACAAAGATTAAAATGCATACATCATAATATTATATTACTAACACATAAAGATTCATTACAAAGCTTCAGCAATCCAACTACAAGGTGTTTAGCTCATGTTTAGCAATATCAACAACTTACAAATAATGGAGTTCATGTCACCAAAACAGAAAGTAGAAAAAGAATGCGCAAAAGATACACTCCTCCATCTCCTATGCATGAACTGGTGCGCTGACAGTGCTATAGCATGAGCCGAACAGAATCTTCTAATGGATTTGATGATGGATCTTCCATGGATGCAAGAGAACAGCTTATCACTGTATTTTTCCTCTTCTAAACCAGAGAATTTCGTGCTGGAAGTCCATGCTTTGGTGCTGGAAGTGAAGCTTTCCTTTATAGAGTGGTTTTCCTTTCTCTTTTACAAGTGGATGAGGCAAGTGGACAAGTGGGTATTTCTTTTTACCAACTAAAGCATGTTGTCTCTTGCAAGTGGACAAGTGGTAGGAGTGTGGCTGGATCAGCATGATTTGTGGTAATAGGGACGTGCTGTCTTGACAGAGTAGGGTGGCAGCATATTAGATCTGTTTCCTGCTGCTGTCTTCAAGTGGACCCCAGTTCTGCTGCACAGAGTGATGCTATAGCACCTGATGCTATAGCACCTGATGCTATAGCATCTGATGCTATAGCACTTAGACAGAAAACATTAGAAATTTCACAAGGGCACCATTTGTGCCAAATATATTCCAATTCAGTTCTTGATTCCCTTTTTCCTAATTAAACACAAATATTTACATAATTCCTAGCCTAAGCATCCAAATTCACAATGATTTACGAATAGAAATGCATAAATAACTCTACAAATAGAGAGTTATCACACCCCCAAACTTAAACCATTGCTTGTCCCTAAGCAATTAATGACAAAAAGACAAGTAAATCTAACTAAACAATCATGCCAAGACACTTCTTATATAAACAAGAAAGCATACTAAAGTCAGTTCTTCCCTAAGTTACAATTTTTCAAAGCATGCCCTTGGTTGGGTTATGATTTCAGATCACTCACACAAAACATTGTTTTTTCACAACATCCAGAGTTATTACTGCCCAAAGTGAGTGTGTGACCTCTAAACATAGTCTCATTCCTAGCCAGGTTCAGAATTTCACTTAGCCTAGGAAAGAATGGCCTTCTTTTGAGTGTGTCAAGAAGAGTTCAAAAGAGAGAGTAGACTAACAATTTTCACAAAAGACTTTAGGGGCTTCAAAGCACAACAAAGGGCTTGATTTAGGCATTTCAGACAGTGGTCAGTGTACTAAACTAAGAGAAATGAATGGTATTAATGCTATAGCATTTGATGTTATGAGTACAGATTTCTGCTTTATGTTTGATGACTAGTGCTATAGCATCCATTGCTGGACTCCAGTATTATGCTCTTTTTTTGAGCTTTTAGGCACAGTCACAACATTTTTGGTGAGGAGATGCTATAGCATTACATTGCTATACATTTGATGTTTACACTTTCTGGTACAACTAACTTACACTGACCTTCCTAAGTCTTCAAGCCTAGCCTTAATATAACCGATGCACCCCCAAACTTAGCTTCTAATGCTATTCTCAATTTTTATTGAAAACTTGACACATTCTTGGTCAACCAAGACTAACTTTAGCATCAGATCATTCTTAGCTAACTAAGTTTCTTTCTAAGCTTAGAGTTTGTGTGGGAGCAGCAATAAAATTGGTTATCATTCAAACAAGGCTACTTCACATAGTCACTCAATCATCATTAAACTTTTCACCCATTCAAGATGCAGACTTTTTATTATTTTGTGAACACTAAGGGAATTACTGACTTGACACAAAACAAACATTTAAACATTCAACAGAAAAATAACTAAAGTTCCTCCCCCAAACTTAAAACATGGCAGTGTCCTCACTGCCTTCATGATGAACAAGGGGAATTGGTAAAGCAAAACATCACAGCAAAACATAAACACAATTGGCATGATTCAGAAACAGAATTAAAACTAACACAACTGTTGGGTGCAGGACAGGTGCTATAGCACCCAACAGGTTTATTGAAAGCAATAAATTTAAAAGAGTTCAAGGAAAAGGGATCAATTTCTTGCTAACCCAGATTTGAGCATGTTGCTGGTCCTGCTAGGCTTCTGGGATGGTTTCTTGTCTGTTTTCTGTTTCTTCTTCTTGGGTTTCTAGGGGACTTCTTCCTGGCCTCAATGTGCCCCAATCTCCTTTTTGCAGCAGATGATTCCTTTGAGCTTTCAGTAGATGCTATAGCAGCAAGTGCTATAGCATCAGGTGCTGTTGAGGCTTTCTCAGCAACTGCTTCATTCCTTGTCTTTTTCTGATGAGATCACACAGATGCAACGAATGATGCTATAGCATATCATGCTACCACACCAAGTGTTATAACCACTTCAGCAGCTCAACTCCAAATTTCCTGCACAAACAAAAAGCCTTAAAAATAACAAAAAGGGTTAGTTACAAAAATTGTGGGTTGCCTCCCAGAAGCACTTGGTTTAAGAGTCTTCAGCCGGACTAAGTCTTGCGGTAGGTATCTCCCTTGGTGCATCAAATTTTGAAAAATAGCTTCTTGCATTGAATCTTTGGCCAATGGAGGCTCTGGTGGAGTAGGAGGGACCCAATCATCTGTTTTGGCCACAACAGAATCAAGTTCCTTCACAGGAGAATCAGGGACCCTTGACCTCTTTTTGGCAGCCATTTTTGTTCTTATATCTTTCTTTGGTGCTGCAGCACTGCCTTCTGATACTGATGTTATAGCACCACCTGTGACAGCATTCACTTTCTGCACTTCAGTTTTTTTTTTGGTGCTGCAGCAGATGCAGCAGCACTGTCTTTTGATACTGATGCTATAGCACCACCTGTGACAGCATTCACTTTCTGCACTTCAGTTTTTTTTTGGTGCTGCAGCAGATGCAGCAGCACTGCCTTCTGATACTAATGTTATAGCCCCACCTGTGACAGCATAAGTGTGGTGGAAAGATTTTGGGTGGGTGGTGTGGGTGGATGAAAAATGGAGGATTATTCCTTACTTCCCTCTTCTTCTTGCTCACTACACTCTCCTTCATTTTTCTCATCATCACCTTTTGACTATTTGAACTACATGTTCAACACCTCAGCCACGAGTGCTGTAGCACATGGTGCTACAGCATCAGAATTCTGCATAGTTGACAGCACATACATACCACAAGACCTCTTATCCATACCTGCAAAATTAAAAACAAAAACACATAGAAAACACAATTAGTCCTAAAAATCTGGGTTGCCTCCCAGTAGCGCTTAATTTATAGTCTTTAGCTAGACTTGATATTCAAAACTCAAGTTAGGGTGGATAATAGGACAAGAAGAAAATATCATCCTTCCGCTTTCTCCTTTTTGTTAGAAATCCCATGTATTTGGCATAGGAAAGCAAGTGTTCCCATGCCCCAACCAATAAGCAATTAGGATAGGAGTTCCCCCTCTCTTGAAAAAATTGATGCTCATTTTGCGGAGGACTCTTTTCTTCAATTACCAAGAGTTGAGTCTCAATTGTCACATACCTCAACCTTGGATTTTCTTCCTTGTCACCACTATTTTTGAAATTTTCTTGTTCTACAACTACACAATTTTTTTGATTTTCTTCCACTATTTCCAAATGACCACATTCAAGTTCACACTCTACACTCTCTTTTTCTTCCTCTTGCTCAACCACCTCTTCAATACAACTCTCTTCTTTTATATGCTCCATAATTGTCATAAGGTGAGCCTCTATATTCTTACATGACACTTGAAAGCTGTCACTAGCCACTTTTCTATCCTCAAGAGATTGAGCTACAAATTCATGGAAGTTGGAGATGGTCTCTTGGAATCCTTCGGTTTGAGCTTGACAAATTGGTTCTTGCTCACACACAAAGTTTCCCATGCCACAATCCATATTTGGGGTTATCATGGGCATGAAATTTGTCTCATAACAGCCCCTTTCAAAGTTGTCACGCTCCACCTTCATAAATTCAATGGATTGAACTAAGAGTTCTTTTAAGCTAGAGTTGTCCTCATGTAATATTTCGGTTTGAGCTTGAGAAGATGGATTTGTCTCATAACAGCCCCTTTGTTGTTCATTTCCATGAAACTCATAAGTGAAACATTGTTGTTGAGCATTCAATTCTTGCATAAAGGTAAAACTCCAATGGTCCATGGCATAAAGTGGGATTTTTTTTTTTTACAAAACACTAAACACAAATAGTAACACTAAAAACAACAAAGAGAACATATTACAAACACAAAGTACAATACAAATTAGAAAGAAAAAAAATTGTTGAAAAACAGAACACACTAAACAAAAGAATCTAAACTTACTAACTAAACAATAGAAATTAACTATCACAGGATCAAGTTGAAATTCCAGTGAATTCAACCTGTACATATGCTATAGCATCCTGTGCTGTAAAATCAGAAACAGACACCAGAGTAAAAGCGACACTAATATGCTTAGATATTCAACAGTAAAATTAATTTCAATCCCCGGCAACGACGCCAAAATCTTGTTGTGGAATTTATATACGCAAGTATACGTAGTCGCAACAAGTAATACAGTAGAAATACAGGTCGAACCCACAGTGATTGTATTTAATTTACAGTTGTCATAACTTAGCAAATCAGTGTGTAAGGTAAAACACAATATTTGGAAACAGTAAAATAAAGGTTGAAGTGCAAGGAAGTAAAAAGGAAAACTATATGGTGAAGACCTAGTTGGATTGCTTTTACTAAGTAATTTCTCTTCTGTGTTAGTGCTCTAGCATTAGATGCTATAGCATTGAGTGCTATAGCATATGTTGCGTGCATTTCGGTCACTTTCACCAATGTTTCGTGACAAGATCCTATGTCTAGGCTTCAAGTAAGTTCACCTTTGTCTATTAAAGAGCCCACAGTATTCACTCTATGAACTAAGCCCTCCTATGTCTAGGTTTGGGCAAGGATTGTTCTAAGTGTCCTTAAAACAACCACTCACTCACATCAATCTTTGAGATCAATCCATGAACCATTTCTGAACCCATGAATCTACCTATTTTAGTTGATCAGTCCCAAAACAGGTTTGAAAGAGTTAAAACACAAAGATTAAAATGCATACATCATAATATTATATTACTAACACATAAAGATTCATTACAAAGCTTAAGCAATCCAACTACAATGTGTTTAGCTCATGTTTAGCAATATCAACAACTTACAAATAATGGAGTTCATGTCACCAAAACGGAAAGTAGAAGAAGAATGCGCAAAAGATACACTCATCCATCTCCTATGCATGAACTGGTGTGCTGACAGTGCTATAGCATGAGCAGAACAGAATCTTCTAATGGATTTGATGATGGATCTTCCATGGATGCAAGAGGACAGCTTATCACTGTATTTTTCCTTTTCAAAACCAGAGAATTTCGTGCTGGAAGTCCATGCTTTGGTGCTGGAAGTGAAGCTTTCCTTTATAGAGTGGTTTTCCTTTCTCTTTCGCAAGTGGATGAGGCAAGTGGACAAGTGGGTCTTTCTTTTTACCAACTAAAGCATGTTGTCTCTTGCAAGTGGACAAGTGGTGTGGAGCAAGTGGTAGGAGTGTGGCTGGATCAACATGATTTGTGGTAATAGGGACGTGCTGTCTGGACAGAGTAGGGTGGCAGCATATCAGATCTGTTTCCTGCTGCTGTCTTCAAGTGGACCCCAGTTCTGCTGCACAGAGTGATGCTATAGCACCTGATGCTATAGCATCTGATGCTATAGCACTTAGACAGAAAACATTAGAAATTTCACAAGGGCACCATTTGTGCCAAATATATTCCAATTCAGTTCTTGATTCCCTTTTTCCTAATTAAACACAAATATTTACATAATTCCTAGCCTAAGCATCCAAATTCACAATGATTTACGAATAGAAATGCATAAATAACTCTACAAATAGAGAGTTATCACTTGTCAAGGTTCTTACCAAGTTTCCACACATTCTTGATTTCATTAAACAGAATGTACGGACCAAATTTCCCTCTGCGGAAGCAAGTGGGACCGATCTTAGATGATCTCCCCGAGTGACCACCCAAGGTCGCAAACTCTTTGAGAAACAGTTAAATTCGAGCCGAGTCTCAGTAAACTATCTCAAAGAGACCAGGTCTTTAAGGATCGAAACGTCCTAAGAACGACCATCGGCAACAGCTGCCAATACCCCTACAGGGCGAGTTAAATCTGGGCCGAGTCCTGGTAAACTGTCCTATAGGCTCAAACCCGGTAAATCGAGTTCCTCATTTACCGACGTTCTTACACCATACATGACATGCAGAATTAAAAAAGCATTCATAAAACTCGTAACGAGTTCCGAAAATAATCTCTACAAAAATGACGTACATGACATGCAGAATTTAAAAAGCATTCATTAAGCTCGTAACAAGGTTAAAAAGATGAAGATCGGGCCGAGTCCTGGTAAATTACCCTGTAAAACGACGTACATGACATGCAGAATTAAAAAAGCATTCATTAAGCTTGTAACAAGGTTAAAAAGATGAAGATCTTGTAAAACATGTTCCAAAAAATTACAAACATCTCGGATATGACCGAGCCCTCAAAAAGATCCTGAATTACATGTCAAAGTTCTGGATCTATGCAAAACCTACACGGATAAAAGCATATACCCAGAACTTCTGCAAAAAAGAATATACTTAAAATCATCAAGCAGTGGAGGTCGGAAAAATGACGATCTTCTCTTCAGTATGAGCATCGATCTTAACAATCTGACCCACATCAACCTCATGGTCGGCATCAATAAACACCCGATCCAAACAGATAGAAGGATTGACCAAAAAATCTTGCTGAAGAGCACACTCAAAACCTTTCCTGTATAGCTCGATTGCAGAATTGGCGGCTTCCCTGGCTTCCTTCGTAGCTTCATTCGCAATTCTCGCAGCCTCCTTGGCATTCTTCCTACTCTGTTGAAGGGCTGCTTGAAGTTCTGCGATTCGAGCTTCAGGATCCCTGCTAGTACCAATCCCTACCTCGGAGGCCTTTCTCAAATCATCTTCCAGAACGGCGATTCGATCCTCCAAGCTTCTGATTTTTCGATTAGCCTCGGCCACCTGCTCCTCCAGACCTCTCACCTTTTCTTCAAGCTCCTTCACACGAGCCTCTGCAACCTCGGCCCGACGTGTAATTTCCCCCTGTCCTTCCTTCAAAGTTTGAAGCTCTTACTTGGTACGAACCAACTCTTTTGATCTCAAGGACATATCTTCCACAAGCTTTACCCTTTTTGATTTCTCGAGCTCCAACAAATCTGCAAACACAAATAAAGAAAGTATCAAAACTGAGGGAAAAGTCATAAAGCAAATCAGCAAGAATAAACGACGTAAAGAAACGCATACCTTTAGCTCGCTTCTCATATTTTTCCTTTTCGATGCTCCAACAAATCTGCAAACACAAATAAAGAAAGTATCAAAACTGAGGGAAAAGTCATAAAGCAAATCAGCAAGAATAAACGACGTAAAGAAACGCATACCTTTAGCTCGCTTCTCATACCTTTACCTCGCCTAGGTTTACCAAGATCTGAACTGATGCTCCAACAGGATCCTCCAGCCATTGAGCATAGTTTTGCTCCAGGAAATTCTCCTCCAAAGGAACGACCTAATTTTTGTGTTTTCGTCTCCTCAAGGTTTTGCTCCTCTTCTCCGGTCTCGACTCTCCACCAGCATCAGTTTGCACCCTCTTCGCTGAGTTCCTTGCACCGGTATCGTGAGCAGCTGGGGGAGGAGAACCAGAGACAAGATCGATCCTATCGTGAGCCTGTGTGACAGTGTTAATCGGAGAAGCAAGAATAGCAGACTCGGCTGCGATCTCCTTTTGGGGAGACGTTGGAATAGGAACATCCCCCTCTTCAACATCGACCGGAATGTCGACAGTCTTCATTGCCAGTGCCTTCATCGCAGCGAGCCTCCTTGGCGCCATAGTATCTGAAAAAATAAAGAAAACTGGGTTATACAACTTACAATCAAAATCAAATACACAAAAATTGACCCCAAAAAGGCGAACTACCTAAAACTTGTTGCACTCGTTTTTGTTTTCCGGCCTGAACTATCTTAGCCGCAGGGATACCTCGATACTTATGTTTTGAAAACGAAATGCTCTCAGAAATAAATATCAGGATTCTCTTGGTAAGAAGATCGTCGGCATTTAGTCGATCCTCACCCACGGAAAAAGAATTGGTGGATCGTTCAAAATGGCCCTGACTCCAACCAATAGGAAACTTGGTGGACACCAAGGTCCGACCATCATCGCTAAGCTTCCCTACTTTCTCAATTGTTTCGTCGGTTACCGGCTCGACCCAATAGAATAACCCTTTTCAATTTCCCCTCAGTGAGTCCGCATAAGCTTAAAAAACCTTCGCCCCTCGCCTCGAGCGAAGACTGACGTGCTCGCGACCGGAGTTGTTTTCACTACTGTTCCGGTTAATCTCGAACAAGTGGAAGAAGAGCGAAGATGAGACCGGTCTCTCCAAATGAATGCACATTAACTCATAGGCTCGAAGGAAAGCCCATGCATTTTGATGTAATTGGGAAGGCGCTACGTCTAAACTCGCCAAGACCGTCTGCTCAAAAGAGGTAAAATGAGGCCGGATATTCATTTCATTAATCAACATATGGTACAGGGTAAACTTAAGCTCTCCGGGCCATAAAGCTACATGCTCTCCTTTCTTCATACCTTCGATCCTCCAAGCTCGTTTCGAGCGCCCAGAAGCCTTCCTACCGATCGCCTCCAAATTAAAACCATACCGATACAAGGATTCGATCTCCAAAATATTACTAGAAACCCAATCATATTGAGAGACCTCTCGTACCGGTACGTCATAATCCCCACAACCAGTACTGGAGTAACCATCAAAAGAAGCAACAGAAGCTCGACTGGAACCTTGTTGGCTCGAAGGGCGGAGTTCAGTTTGCTTTCCAGCGTCGCCTTGATCGGACCCATCATCAGGGTCAGAACTTGTCCCGAGGTCGATCTCGGAACCCTCTGGTTCCTCGAGTAAAACCTCCTCATCAGACTCAGAGGTGAAGGTCGTCGCATCCACCAAACGATCATCCACCATATCTTCAGCAGTACCCTCGTTTAGCTCATTGGCATCATTTACAGGTGAAGAGCTTCCACCTTCAAAACTATCCTCCGCCTTATCACTCGCAGGGGAGGAAGCAGAATGCTCTTGCACATCAGGAGCAGCGACTTCAATAGGATCGGTACGAACTTCAGGGATTTCGCCACCAGAGGCCATAACCTTCGTAAACTCCTTACGATACTGCGTAACGTCTCTCCGAGTTTGTTTTGTCCTCGCCAGGACGAATCTGCAGAAATGGGGGACGAAATGCCAGGGTATAGATCGAAAATGGGTTCGCGAGCAAGTTGGAACCCGACCTGACGACCCCCATTCTGAGTTCATAAAGGACTGGGGGAGGTCCAGACACAACAAAAAGAAAAGAAAAACAAACAACAAGAAACTAACCTCGAAACGGAGCTGCAAATTTGATCGTATCTGGAAAGAATGCAGTTGCCGATCTACAAAAACCGACCTTAACATGCTTTAAAGCTCTTCGAATTTGTTTCGCTTGAAAAGGAAGCTCGGGAGCTCTCGAAGACCGACAATCAAAAACAGGTAAAGCCAAGCAACAAATGAAACGGTGTGACCCTTTATTTATAGTGAGGCGAAATTGATGGGCTTGGACCGGGAAGTCGAAACGTCACGCCCAATCAGGGTCCATTGGTTCGCACGCTAGAAGACAAAACGTCACCATCTTGCGCCGCCAATTAATGCACGCCATGTCAGAAACATCAATACCTGACACTGATTCCAAAGCAGCATTGATTCCAAAGCGTTGTCTTCTCCACCAAGAAGCTCGGCAACTTGCGTTGCCTTCCTCGCCCAGAAGCTCGGCAAGTTTGATCATCAAAACCAAGATTTTCAATATCGACATCAGCTCAGGGCTAAGGGAACTTCCACTCAGAAGGTCTAAACAGCACAAGGTCGCACCATCTCATCAAGTCAAGATCGCTCCTCAAGCGACCAGACTTGGGAGGCCACTGTTATGGTAATTGTAATATCTGCTAGTTACACCCCCCTTCGCAAAGCCCAGTCAATTTAAGGCCCATTACTTGAAATCAGGGTCCAAATCATCAAGGGTCAAGATCACGCGACAAGATCGAACGGCCCAAAGCCATCAAGACAAGAACCACTAAAACTCTATAAATACAGCATTCAATGCTCATTAATGGTAAGCAAATTTTACAACTTAAACTTATTCACTCAAATACTGACTTGAGCGCCGGAGTGTTATTGCAGGTACAACCTGGCCATCTCAAGATCGACACCTCAAGCTCGAACAAGACCATTCTCTCCAAGATAGACCACCTCAAGCTCGAACAAGTCCGATCTCCTCAAGATCGACTATCTCAAGACCAAAGGACATAAACAGAATCAAGGATAAAACATCTACTAACTGCGTAATATCAATCACTAAGATCGGAAGCACAGTACCGAACAGGTATGTTCAAAGAAATTGGATTTGGGTATGTTCTATCACCTTATACAGATTCGACCACTAAAACTAATTGGGGTTAAATATGAAATCACTTCAGAAATCAAAATAAGTCACAAACTATGATTCTAACAATAACCCACAAAGCCCATCATGGAACATAGGACTTTAAATATTTTAAAAAAAAAAGTGGTTTATGTTTGTCGCGGTCACTTGTTCTTAATTCAAATGCGATTTGTTCTTCGCAATTCAGTAGTGTTAAATGAAATCATACGTTACAATGGTACGATGTTTAATTCAATTGAAACAACGATGCAAAATGCAATCGAAACAAAAACGAAGTCGCATTTTTTGTGTGCATAAACTAATCTCTCAAGTCGAGTAGGATCACAATGGGCGATAAAGCTCTTCTTCAAGAGTTTTAACGCCGTCACATTCCCAAGGTGGATGAAAAAATGAAGATGAAAAATGAGATAAAATGAGAAAGTCTTAGATGAGAGAGATAGATACAACATAATATAAAGACATGGTGATAGTGTATTTCTCTCGCTAAATTCATTGAATCCTTCCTTAATAAAACAACCATAACACAACTTTTGAGACAATGGCCAACACGATGAAACAAAATGAAATTACATAGTTCCAAGAAGTTAATTCAGTTTGCGAGCTAAGAGACATAAATGCGTTACAAAAAGAGGTCCAAGATACAAATCTTAAAAACTAACATTCCCCTATCCCAAGTAGGTAGCTCAGTTGACGAGCTAAATGATATCGAAGGAGTGCACCAAATGAGTACAAAAAGGAGGTCCCGAGTTCAACTCCCGGAAACTAACATTCCCCCACCCCACTAACATTGCTTATAAAAAAAACATTTGCATATAAAAAAATGAAATTACATAGAACCATAATAATTCAATAGGAAAAACTCCAATCGGTGAACAATCCATCAAGCTTAGATGATTTTGAAATATCCAAAACCATCTATAGTATTAAACCCTCCATACGAGTTCCTAAAACCTTACACCTCACCATGCTCCCAATACTATTCATAAAAAGCTTAACATCATCACACGCTCTCCCACGCGCCAACTTCTTATACAAATAGCTCTCAAATGTCATACGTTGCACATACTCATCCCCACAAAGCTCCACCAAAGCTTCCCTAGCCGCGTTACTACCGTAAAACACTCTCTGCAACAAATCCAAAAACCTAAACGTGCTAAGATACTTCGCATCCCACTCTTTAAGGTACTCCCTCTTAAGATCACGCTCGTCAATCATCTTTTCCCCACCCTCAGAAGCCTTTACGACAGCGTTTCCACAAACCCGGCCCGATTTAGCCGCAAAATAAATACCTTCACCCGAACACTTAGTAACGTAACCAGCAGCGTCACCTACGAGTGCCACGCGTCCTCTAACCCGAACCGGACGTGGATGCTCCGGAATCGGGTGGGCCTCCACTTTCACTACTTTCCCACCGTTGATCTTGGATCTTGCTCTTTCCCTGATTGCTCGCTGGTACATCTTAATATCTTGCTTTGATCGTACCGTACCAGTGCCCACTGCCACGTGGTCACATTTGGGAAAAACCCACGCGTAGAAATCTGGCGATACGTCGTTGCCTACGTACATCTCGGCGAGATTTTCATAGTACGCCATTTTCTCGTCTGGTAATTTGATTCGTTCTTGGAACGCGATCGCGCACGTGTAGTCACCGGCGTCGATCGACTTCGCGATGCGGCTGTTAGCACCGTCGGCGCCGATTACGACGTCTACGGCGAGGGAGCAGCGGGAGTTGTTTTTAGTTGTGTAGTGCAAGGTGTAGGGTTTGTTCGGCAAGGTTGGGAGATCGAGGCCGGTGACGAGACCGGGGATGACGGTGGCGCCGGCGGATTGAGCGCGGGATCGGAGGAACGAGTCGAGGACTTCGCGGCGGACCATGGCGATGAACTCGTTGGGTTTTAGGGTTTTACCGAAGTCGACGGCGATGTTTGAAGGGGAAAAGATGCGCATGTGAGTAACGTGGCGGTCGATGAGGTGGTGGGGAATGTCGAACTCTTCGAGCATGCATAAAGGAATAGCGCCACCGCATGGTTTCGGTACTGACGGCGGGTTGCGCTCGATTAAGAAGGTTTCCACGCCGCCTGCGGCTAGGGCCTCTGCAGCGGAGGATCCAGCAGGTCCGCCGCCGACTACCGCTGCTCGCAGCTTGCGGCCGGCGATGGATGGACTCGTGGAATTGGAAGCTGAAATAGTAAGTAATTTGAAGCGTGGTCTGGATTTTGAAGTTGGATTGGAGACTGAAGAAGGTAAACGAATTTGAATTTGAATTTGAATTTTCGATGCCATGGAAACTGATGAAGAGGATTTAGGGTTTTAGGTTAATTATTGTGATATGGGGCTTGATTAGGTTTCTTCGGCTTTAACTAAAGTTAGTATCTTTTTGGCAAAATATCTCTTCGGTGGTTAACTTATTCTCGGATAACAAATAAGTCTCTTAACTTTATTTTAAACGATTAAGTCCTTTAAGTTTTAAAAACATTGCAACGTTGTCATTTTTAACGTTTTGTTACTAACTCCGTTAAACAGTCTTTTAGTTGACTGTTTGACTGCTGAGTTGGCATGACGTAGACTAAATTAATATTTTTATATTCTATTGAAAAATAGAAATAAAAATCGAAATGTTCATCATCTTCTCATCCCCTTCCTCTCCCTCTCTTTAGAGAATCTTTCTAACTCTGGGGATAATAGATTTGTGGAATTTGATTTCTGTAATTCTATCTATTAGAACAACGTTTTTTTTAGTTGTCTAGCCTTGTGTGATTCAAGTGATTCTATGGTTTGAGAAATTTGTGGTACTCGCCTTGCCCGTGATTATGCAACTATATCTATAAACCCTCTTTTTTTGTGATTTTAATTTCTCAACAATGGTTCAGTTTTCTTGTGTTTTGGACTAGACCGATGGCCCAATCCTTGAGGGAGGCCCAACCCAATCCAGGGCACTGTGGCGTTTACACAAGCAGCGCGCCTAGAGAAGCAGCGCGTCTAGAGCGAAGTGGGTGCACATCAACGGCTGAGATCAAGCTGCCTAATCCGACGGCTAGGGAGCGCCGCTGAACTCTATAAATAAAGGTCAACCCCTCACGGAAAGGTACACAATCTATCCCATCTCATATTCTTTGCTTTGACTCTTTCCCCCCTGACTTGGGCGTCGGAGTGTCTTTGCAGGTACACCTGCCGGCTTTGCTCGCGACCTCATCATCCCACTAGAGCGATCTGCATCAACCCGTTCTAAACCTTGGGCGATAAAGGTACAAATCATTGGCGACCACAGTAGGAGCCCAGGCGCTATCCCACCTCTTCATTTTTTCATCTCCTCTCCTGAAATGGCCCCTCGAGGCACACCGTCCGGCAGACGGGCCCCGCGCTTACATAGCGTGGCCCAGATACCGACTCAGCCACAGCTTACACCAGAAGGCATCGCAGTAACGGCGGAGGCAACCATTCCTGTCGCTCATCCTGATCTCACTCCTCAGGCGAACATCACTATACCCGCAGTCGCTTTACTAGATCAATTGGTAGTGGGATGCATTGAGCATGTACCTAAGCCTCGGGGTACATGGTTCGATTCCCACAGAAGGCAAAAACTCTACATGGGGGGTAGAGAAGATCATTAGTGCATCGCTGGGTAGCCTACTAAGTAAGAAAAGGGCCCAGGATGTTACAAAAAAAGCACAAAAAGCAACTATTGGACTTACTTAACGGGTAGTGGCCTCGGCCCGGGTAGTGGCTACTCCTGTACCCCACCAGAATGAAACTCAATCCCCGCTCAGAAGAAGAACGCTCTCAAGGAGACATCGATCCCCTCCCAGGAGAAGGACGCGGAGAAGATCAGGGTCGCCCCCTCAGACGCCTCTTTCCTCCTCAGACTCGACCTACTGGCTAGAAGGGTCCCCAGGTCACAGTTCGTCATTCGCTTCCTCAGACTCACCCCGAAGGTCAAAAAGTCACTCGCCCACCAGAAGGCACTGCCGCTCTCCTAGTCGCCGGCGGAGGCCTCGAAGTCGGTCTCCGCGGCGAAGGAGTGGTGGTCGCACCCACATAGGCCCATTCACGAGAGAAATTGATGAGTTTCCTATCCCGACTTCCCTAGAGAAACCCTCGGTCCTGAACATGTATGACGAGATCGGCAACCCTGACAACCACCTCGATTATTTTGATTTAATGATGCAATATAGGGGCGCCAGAGACCCTGTGAAATGCAAGATCTTTCCTTTCAAAGATCTTAAACCAAACTCGGTAGGAACTAGGCGACAGCTGGCCCGACTTTTCTCCGTCAGGTTCGCCGCCTCCAGGATCAAGCCCAAGACAGTTGAAGTACTCAAGGTCGTCCGACAGGGTGAGAAGGAGACACTTCGAGAATATGTAGAACGATTCAACAAGGAGGCGTCTAATGTCAGGGATCTAGAGGATAAGATGCGACTCTACTTCCTGACAGACGGTCTCAAGCGTGGAAGCTTGTTTGAAGTCGAGATTGGCGTCAACAAACCGCAGAGCTTGGGTGACTTCCTCAGAAGATCACAGAAGTACATGGATTATGAGGAGGCCGGCATGGCAAACCAGGCAATTACAAAGAGCGCGGCCGAGAAGGACCAAGGAGGGCGGGAACATGGGCAGAAGAAGGACCAGGGCGGATCGTCCAATGACTCCCGCTTTCGAAGGTTTTCCGAGCGCACCAAACTCAATACAACTTGCGCCCAGATCTTCTATGAATGTGCCAATGCTGAGTTCAAAGCCATGAAAAGACCAGAACCCCTCGTCCTCAAAGAGGGACAGCGCCCGTCACGAAAATACTCCCGGTACCATCAGAGCAATGGGCACGACACCAATAATTGTATGGCCCTAAAAGACGACATCAAGGAATTGATTCGAAAAGGAAAGCTTACCCAGTACATAGACAAAGGTCAAGACAATGGCAAAGACGAGAAAGAGGAAGGGTCTGGTTAACGAGGTGACAAAAACCGGGAAAGACGATGATAGCGATATAGAAGAAGAAGCTGACACCCGAAAATCCAAGGGGCGACCCGTAGCAATGGTCATATCGGGCGGATGCACTTTGGAAGCAGGAGAAACGAATAAGAAAATGAAAAGGCATTGGAAAGAAATAATGATGGTCGCGTTGACCTCCATGCCCAAAGAAAAATCCAACCGGCCTCCCTTGGCATTTGGGGATGAAGACTTGTTAGATGGCAGGCCAAACAAGTATGTTCCCATGATCATTACAGCAGTTATGGCCAACGTTGAGGTCGGGAGAGTTTTGGTCGACCAAAAGCTCGGTCGACATCATCTTTGAAGATCTGTTGAAGGTACCAAAGATTTCTCGGCCGACATCATCAATGGGTCCTCGACCACCCTGTTAGGGCACCTTGAGTTGATGGTTATTTTCGGGGACGGCACTGGGAAGAAGCCATCATGCAAGACAGTCAAAACCCCGTTCCTAGTCCTCCCCTGCAAATCCGTATACCAGTGTATTGTTGGTCGCCCCACTCTAGGGAGATTGGGAGTCGTCGCCTCCACAGTACATCTAAAGATGAAGTTCTACTCGGACACGGGAGAAGTGGTAACCCTACAGGCAGACCTTCGGTCGGCTCAACGATGCCATTTCATGGGCTTAAAGCAGCAGGGGGAGGCCGAGCTAAAGAAAGAAGCTGCTCGCGACAGTCTCGAGATAGACTAGTCATCCCCAAGAAAAAATACTCTATGATACAGGGTGAGGGCATTCTTTTTCCCTCCGGGTTTTTTAATGAGGCCCGCCCTTGCTTAATAAATAAAAAGAAGATGTTTTCAAATGATTGAAATCTCTGTGTTAAGTAAATTTGGCGAATTGAACGAAAACAACAGGCTAAGATCGGGCCCCAAGTCGACCTACGGGACGAGTTAAATCCGAGCCGAGCCTCAGTACACTGCCCGATAGGAGGAACATGCTTGGTCGATCCAAGCAACATATCGAAGCGACCATAATCGAAGGTCGAACCCCCTTTTAGCGAGTTCAATCCGGACCGAGATCCGGTAAACTGCTCAAAGGCGGGCTCACAACGGCCACGGAGAGGCCGCGATAAAGACAACGAAGGCCACGAAGAGGCCGCGATAAAAACAACGAAGGCCACGATGAGGCCGCGATAAAAACAACGAAGGCCACGATGAGGCCGCGCAACGAGACGGTAAAAATAAAAGAAAGTGGTCGTACCACGATAAATAAGCAGTTAAATTAATTAAAAAGAAATTACAGACGAAGGGGGCGACGGCGGCTCTACGCAATCTCGCCGAGACCGCCCCAATTACACAAAGTCGTTCAACAAAATAAAGAAGTTCAAGGTTACAAGTATTCAAGATCGATCCACGATCACCACAGTGTCTTCGCCTTGCTTGACTGGCGGCTTCACGATCTTTCCATCTTGAACCAAATGGTCCTCGCGAACCACCAATGGGTCGACCGCAAGCTCAGGATGCAGAAATCGAATCTGCGCGACAACATTCTGGAACTGCTCCGAAGCAATATCTATAGCGCGAGCGGCGATCGACTTTACCGAATGCTCGGATTTCTTCTTTGCCTCTTCGAGAGCGATGGCTTTTGACTCCCAGCCCTCAATCTCGGTCCGCAGATCGGTCACCATACCCTAAAGCTCGCTCACTCTCAATTTTTTCTCTTTCACCTCGTTCTCAGCAGCAGCTAGGTCGACCTTGGCCTCCTCTCGCTCCTTAGTCAAGGCCTTGACCGACTCCTATGACTTCAACAAAGCCTCAGAGGTCGGCTTTAGGGCGTTCCTTGCCTCTTCCGCCTCCTTCTTCGCCGCATCTCGCTCTCTTCGCAGCACTGCAAGATATTTATGGCAGCTAGTCAGCTTGTCAGTTTTGTCAAGTAAATCGCTCTCCAACCATAAGTTTTTGGCTTCCAGGGGGTTACCTGCGGTTCGCTCCTCCTCTTCCTCCCTTTTCCACTTCTTGAAAAGGCTTGAAGCGGCTTTGCATACTTGGGCTATAGAGTCAAGAGGATCCTCCAGAAAATGCTCATAGTCGACCGCTGTCAGTGCCTCCAGATTGACCCTGGGTGACTTACCCTTCCGACCATCTTTGACCGCTCGAGCTTTCTTGGCCGGGGGATCGGAATCTCCATCGGACAAAGCCACGGTTTTATCATGTGCCCGTCTTTTCTTCAAAGAAGCGCCCGTTGGCTCGTTCACACCTTGGTCGGCCAAGGGAGTGCAAACCTCCTAGACGACAAGGGGAGCCTGGACCGGGGACACGTTCGTGGACCCCTGGGGCTCTACAGGCCCCTCCTGAAGCAACGCCTTCAGTGCTTGAAAACCCATCGGCTCTGCCATGGTATCTGCAGAAGTGAAAAACAGAAGCAAGTTAGCGTGCAAAGAAGAGCACGAAATAAAAGAAAAGACATCAAAATATATGTGACCATTCCTTAAGGAGCGGGTAAGATCCCGCCCACGCTGGCCAACACCTACCTAAAGCATCTTTAACCTCATTTGAATTCTTCGCAGCGACCAGTGGTCTCACCGAAATCGTTCCACCCTAGGTACCCAGGTTCTTGAGCAGCCTCAGTGTCTCATTATCTCATTGTCGACCTCGTCAAGGCGATCCTCTTTGACACTGTAAGTAGCCGGTCTCCGATTGTAATGACGCTTCGACCAGGCAAAAGGAAATTTAGTTGCTTTGACACCGCCTTTCTTATTCAAGACCGCCACCGAATCGATGACCTTGGAATCGATTGGAGCAACCCAGAGACAAACGTGCTTCTAAGGCTTCATGGAGTCCGCGAACGGACGAAAGAACTTGTAACCTGCGTGGGCTTTTAAGCTAAGATGCTCATGTCGCCTCATCCTTATTCCCCACTCCCCACGGCGACTTACTTCAAAGATGGTAAAAAAACAACCTCCTGGAATAAGGCCGACCCATCTCCTCCATTAACAGCTCGAACGCCCTCAAAAAAACCCATCCGTTGGGATGCAACTGCGAAGGAGCGACTCCAAGATACTGAAGGACCCGCCTTTGAAAGTCTATAAAGGGCGGCCGGGCCCGAATATGTAACAACAGAGTTGAATACATAGTGAACTTAAGTTCTTCAGGGCTAGTCGCAACAACCTCGTCCCGAGGCACTCCCTCGACTAACCAATCTTGATCGGCTTCTCCAGCCAAGTACCTATAAACTTCCAATGCGCCAGCTCCTGGTCTGATAATGGATCTTCTCTCTCGCAGCGCCTCAAAGGCCCAGGAATAGTCTACAATGCAGGGCGCCGATACCG
This sequence comes from Astragalus membranaceus, assembly GCA_039519185.1. Lineage (NCBI taxonomy): Eukaryota > Viridiplantae > Streptophyta > Magnoliopsida > Fabales > Fabaceae > Astragalus > Astragalus membranaceus. The sequence goes on from CM076849.1 coordinate 173,089,151, forward strand.
CTTGCTCGCCCCGTTCCACGTTCCCTTGAATAGGAACCACCTCTCTCGCCTCCTCGATATGGCCGACCACTAACCCTTCTTCCACCTCCGGGGGGGCCACTTGTGCGTCTTCCGATCCCTCCATCAATCCATCTCTCTGAGGCTGTGGCGAGCTCGCCACCTTAGGAGAAGAGGATCCTCTAAAGAGCTCTCGAAAGAAGTCTCAGTCAACGCCACAGACGACCGATCTATCTCCATGGTAGACCCTGTCTCTCCGACCGACATGGCTTCAGTAGTAGTCGGACTCGCACAAAGCTTTGCAAGTTCAGGGGATCCTCAACTGAGCAGTCTTCTTGGTCCTCGCCAGGATCGCGAACTTGTTGGAAGGGGGCATCATGTCAGGATTCGATACCTTAAGCCTAAGAAGGGGCGACAAGGTCGGGCCCGGTCTTGACACCCCCTCCCCGCCGAGCAGTTAAGCCCTAAACCCGTCCTCCGGACGACTCCGTCTTAGGGGGGCAACTGTTCTGGACTGGGTCGATGACCCAATCCTTGAGGGAGGCCCAACCCAATCCAGGGCACTGTGGTGTTTACACAAGTAGCGCGCCTAGAGAAGCAGCGCGTTTAGAGAAAAGTGGGTGCACATCAACGGCTGAGATCAAGCCGCCTAATCTGACGGCTAGGGAGCGCTGCCGAACTCTATAAATAAAGGTCAACCCCTCACAGAAAGGTACACAATCTATCCCATCTCATATTCCCTGCTTTAACTCTTTCCCCCCTGACTTGGGCGTCAGAGTGTCTTTGCAGGTACACCCGTCGACTCTGCTCGCGACCTCATCATCCCACCAGAGCGATCTGCATCAGCCCGTTCTAAACCTTGGGCGATCAAGGTACAGATCATCTTGAAAAATTGTTTGGGGTTATTATCTACCTATACCATTCTATCAAAACGCATATATGTTTGTAGTTTCTCGTTGCCTATAATTTATGAACAAATCGGATCCCATGAACAAACGGAATTGCAGTCAATCATGGTCGCGGGCCAAAGACGCGTTTTCTAATATGGGTGAAGAAGATCACCTTGTTTCGATTTTCTGGATGATTTGAGGATAAGTTTCCATGTTCTGTATTGAAGGCGGGGGAAGAAGAAAACAACTTTAGGGATTTCAAGTTTTTTTCTTTTAATTTTAGTTTTTTAAATTTATTTTTAATAAAAAATAATTATCAAATAATAAAATATCCTATGTGGCTTGTCAAATCAGTAGTCAAACAGCCACATCAGACGGTGGTTAACGGAGTTAGTGACAAAACGTTTAAAAGGACAATGGTGCGATGTTTTTAAAACATAAGGGACTTAATTGTTACAAAAAAAAAAATAAAAAGACCTATTCGTTACCTGAAAATAAGTTAAGGGGCCTCGAGAGATATTTTGCCTATCTTTTTTAATTAGTATATACTAATGCATGCTTTAAATAAAATCAAATTCAAAGGACGAAGACAAATCATGTCAGCAACAAAACCCATTTTATTATTATATATTATAATTATAACAATAAAAAACAGATCTTGTGCTGTAGTATTATAATATAGAAATGCCTTTCAAGTTTCAATTCAAAACTAGCAAATGGCACTTCTTATGTCTTTTGTACCGCAGGGTTAGATTATGGCTTTATTTTGCTTCTTCAAATTGGTGTGAAATGTATTCTGAAACTCAAGTTTATGAATCTTGTACATACATACTTCAAAACTTCAAAGCAAGCTAGCTATTAAATAGTATACACTGTGAAGCAATAGGAGTAAGAGTTAAATGCTAGACTTTGGTGTTTACCAATTCACGAATGGTGATGGGACGGCAAAGATCAGGAATTGGTTGACCAGACCAAGCTGAATCAGCTAGAATAGAGTTAACTGCTTGTGTAGGGTTGAACAAGTCCCACCATATATGAGTTGAACCTTGATTACAAGCCATGTCCATGGATATACACCCTACCATTGCACCATTGACACCAAGGCCACAACATGCATTTTTAAGATCTTCAAAACCTGTATATTAAATGAAAACTCTTAGTAAAATAACATGACAGAAACTTTGAAACTAGATTCACAAACAAATGTTTTTTCCATTCTACTATATAACTTTAACATGAAGTTATAAAGTGGGTGGGGGAAATGTACCATAAAACCTTTGTTTCTCTATAATCTCCATCATTCCACTGTATACATCACAGAACAGTATCTGAGCATCTGGAAATTGCTGATTAAGTTGGGATATACGTTCATCCAGCAATCTATTATATTCCAAGACCCAATCATTGACATGATCTACACAACCATTTCCACTATAGTCTCTAGCTGATGTATTATTATTAAATTCCCATGCTATGCGTGGTGTGCATCCCAGAGGCAAGATTCCTAAGCATATGATTTTCCTTGCATTTGCATCATATAGATATTTTGCAGCATTTGTCATCTGATTAACCAAAATGGTAGCAAAACTGGTAGCACCTTGGTTGAACATTTGGTAAGAAGAGTTGTTGTTGTGTAGGAATAGATCAATGTAATCTTCTTTTCCAAAAGAGAGGAAAAAGATGGAAGATTTTGTAAATTGGATTGCAGTATTCTCATTCATCTGCAGTTGCAGCAGCTGCATACTCTCAAAAACTTGGCGTAATTGTTGGTTAAGAGACTGGTGGCTATAGCTTCCTTGGTTAATGATTGTAGCCTGTGTTGATCCAAAATTGAGACCACCAAGAACATCCTCTAGAGATCCATTTTGGCTATAAAATGGTTGGATCGATGCCATTCCAATCTTCTCAGCTGCAACAACGATTTCAAATTCGTCAAAATTCAGTGTTAGAATTATAAAACTGAACTTGTTTATTGAACGAGGAATCAATCCCTATATATACAACAATGTACATAACTGAATCAGTTAAAGGAAGCTGAGCCAATTACTAAGACTAACAAGCTAAAGTAATACAAACTCATCTACGGGACTCATACCAAGTGAGCTACCGGACTAAGTATTTCAAAGTAAACTATACAATAAAATATTGCCTATTCTAACATTCAGATGTTCGAGAATGTAAAGCATCAAGAAAAAGGAAGGAAGAAAAGAGAAAGAAGAGGACCAATAAGTTGAGGAAGAAGGGTGCGATCCGAGCCGTTACATGGATAAAGAGAGAGGCGACCATGAAGCAGAGGGTAGAACAGAGTGTTATCTCCACAATCAACAGAAGAATCTCCTAATACATATAATGCTGATACGTGTGAGCCATTTCTACCATTAGCAGTAGTAATTGTTTTATTGGCTGCTTCAGTGTATTGTTGTTGTCCATCAACTATGCTGCTGAAGATGCACATTAGAATAATAACTGCAGGAATAGAATGAACTACAGATTCTCTTCTCATATTTCTTTCTCTTTCTCTTTTTGGTGCAAGAATCCAACTATGATGTTATATTAGACAAATTGTGTAGTTTTCTATTTTAAAAGAAAAAAGAAAAAACTGTCACATTTTTGGTATTTCTCAACAAACTAACTTCATCAGCCAGCCATATGTTTCGCCCATCCTTTTATTTATTTATTTACGGAAGGTAAAAAAAAATCAAGAGAAAAATGACAATCGCTGTGTTTGCAAGTTTACCAAAACTCTAATTTTCATCATTTCATGCCTCTAGTTATCGAATTTAGATTGATTTTTAATTTGTAGAATTTTTTAATTAAAATAAGTTTATGATTCCACACTTTTAAGTCCTTAGAGCACCTCCAATTGAAGGTTATTTACTTTTTTTTTGTGAGGAAGGAGGTTCTTTACATGTTCCTAAATTTAAGAATCAACTTTTGTATGATTCACTATTGAACTTCTTAGTTCGTTCTTAACATTAGAAAACAAATTTGTTCAGATAATTTAGGTTCTTATAATTATTATTTTTTTACTCCAATGTTTGAATTGAAAATAAAATCAAATATAAATAACCAAATTTAAAATAGATAAGTTATGGACCTTGTTTGGATCTTGAAAATGACCATTTGAATAAAAAATGAGATGAGTTGCTGATAAATGATGTGGCATAGTAAGACTCGCTCAAGCAACCCACATTTGGATCACCGTCGAAGATGATTTTACAAGGTTATAGATAAAGTAAATGGTTAAATATATGTTTTGTCTCTATAAAATTGAGCCTCACACAATTGTGAAAGTGAAGAAGATGAAGTGATTTTACACTCAATGCTTCAATGGTGAACCTCTTAAGAATTCACTTTGGGTCCCACAACTTATCCAACTTTTAACACTTTTTTAATCACATTTAATTTTCTCTCTTCAAAAACACAACAAAATATATTTTTTTTTTAAGTTGAGAACCGGGTTCTTTGGGAAAAACTCAAATTTGGGTCTCCAAACCTCTCTCCTCCATGTTGGCAAACTCCAACCATGAACCCAACGATAGTGGGTTTAGCCTTATGAATCCAATATAAACTAACCATTGGAGATACTCTAAGCCACATCAATTAGTAATGGCACATAGGAAAACCACATCAATAAAAAATGTTACGTGTGAAGACCATGTCACTAAAACGTTAGACTAAGCAGCAAGTTAACACGAAAGACTATAGTTGCAAACGTCAAATAAAAGGGATCAAAACGCCTATTAATAGAGATAAAACTTGAAAGAACTCAATTTTATAGACTAAAAACGTAATTAACCCTAAACTAAATAAGGGGTATTTTTAAAAAATTAGGACACCAAGAGGCTTTCATGAATGCTCTAGGAGTTCCTTTCACCCAGGGTGAAATGAGTCCCGGATCCTTTTGTTTGATTGCTTTTTTCCCTCGTACAAAAAAACATCTACTTTATTATTAATTTTAACTTTCAAAAATAATATTTTAAAAACTCATTTGATATAGTGAAATTTCATCGAAAACCTTTTTTCCATTTTCGAATACCTCATTGCTGATTGATTATATGGGTCCAAATTATTAGCTGATAGATTGGGCATTGTGTAGTTTTTTTTAGGCTTAAAGGTACTTTTAGTCCCTGCAAATGTCAAGATAATCCAGTTTAGTCCCTGCAATTCCAAAACTTTTAAAATAGTCCCTGCAATTACTAAACGTTACTACTTTTAGTCCCTGCTGTTAGTTAAGGGTTAACACTGTTATCTTTTGATGATGTGGCAAGCTGACTCATATTAATTTATAATATTTTGATGATGTGGCACACCCCCCACCCCCCCCCCCCCACCCCACCCCCCACCCCCCCCCACCCCACCCCCCTCTCCTCCCCTTCGCCCCCTCCTCCCCTTCGCCCCCCCTCCCCTTCGCCCCCTCCTCCCCTTCGCCCCCCTCCCCTTCGCCCCCCTCCCCTTCGCCTCTCCTCCCCTCCTCCCCTTCGCCCCTCCTCCCCTTCGCCCCCTCCCCCCCTGTTTCGTCACTACATGGATCTCTCAGAACTCCGTCACCCCCTTCGCCCCTGCTCGTAATCGCCGAAATCCTAGCTTCACAAATCTCTCCACGTGGACCTCGCGGATGTTGATTGCCTCCGATCTCGCTCACGGTCTCGATTACGTTCACAATTTCGCTGGTTCTGGTTCCGGTTTCGTCCATAATCATATCAAGAGCTCAAGTATCCTCGTCGCTGAGGAGAGTCTCGGCGCGAAGATCTGCCACTACGGTACGTCGGAGCTCTGTGGCGAGTCTGTCGCCGTCGATCCTTCTGGATCGGACTCTGGCGATAGGTTGAGGAGGTCCGGTAGCCGAGGGTGGTGGGGGGGAGGGGGCGAAGGGGAGGAGGGGCGAAGGGGAGGAGGGGAGGAGAGGCGAAGGGGAGGGGGGCGAAGGGGAGGAGGGGAGGAGAGGCGAAGGGGAGGGGGGCGAAGGGGAGGGGGGCGAAGGGGAGGAGGGGGCGAAGGGGAGGGGGGGCGAAGGGGAGGAGGGGTGGGGGGTGGGGTGGGGGGGTGGGGTGGGGGGTGGGGTGGGGGGGGTGGGGTGGGGGGGTGGGGGGTGTGCCACATCATCAAAATATTATAAATTAATATGAGTCAGCTTGCCACATCATCAAAAGATAACAGTGTTAACCCTTAACTAACAGCAGGGACTAAAAGTAGTAACGTTTAGTAATTGCAGGGACTATTTTAAAAGTTTTGGAATTGCAGGGACTAAACTGGATTATTGTGACATTTGCAGGGACTAAAAGTACCTTTAAGCCTTTTTTTTATTAGTTTGGATTATTTTTTGAATTTGATTTTAAAACCATCAAATTCAATCAAAATCAAACATAAATGACCACCATAGTTTCCCAAGCAAATTTCTTCCGTCTACGTTGGTATGAGAATTCTAAAACAGGTATCTTTGAGCTAGCTTTCAAGTTTCAAGATACAAGCATCAAGAATCTGTTTAAGCTGATACAAGTTATTATACACTAATATAGCATTCTAGTTCAAGTTATAATGGTAAATTTCTCAACACACCATAAATACCAAATTTTTATCACCGGAAAAACTATTCTCTGAAAGAAATGGTCTAGTCTGATAGCTGCCACTAATATTAATTAAGTTGTAATAATACATAAAGAGAAACTTCAAGTTGGTCATTTTAACCAAAATACATTTTTGTAAAAACATAAAATGATGGTACCAGTCACTATGCCTTCAGCTTTCAACTCATCCCACGTTTATTAGGCCAAATACAAGCCACTGAATTCTTCTTGGCCGCAACTGAACATTGATCACTCCTACCACCTTTATTGGTGAGCTCTGTTTGGAGCTTACGCCGCCTCATTCTCTGCTCTAATCGCATTCCTCTCTGTGCTCGTACTCTACGTTCAATTTCCAAAGCTTCTGTGAAATTCCAAATCCTGACAACACCTTCTTCACCTCCACACACAATTCTATCAGCTCCTATATTTACAGAGTAAAGATTGCTCTTAAATCCATGTAGCATCCTCTGGGGAGGCTCTACTTTAACTTCGCCTGAATGCTTTAACTTCGTTGCTCTTCTCCCTAAAGAGCATTTGCTCGCACGCAACAGCTTCCTCACATCAATTAGAGCCAGTTTTCCATCACTTGATGCAGAAACAAGCCATGGAAATTCAAAGGCAAGGGAATACACAGGACCTGAATGAGGAATCCAGGTAGCAACATGTGAAGCATTAGTCTCATGGCTATCTTTTACAATCTCATACATGTGTATAGCACCATCTTCACCTCCGGTAAAAATGAAATCCCCTGTATGGCTTCGTGCCAAAGCATAAGTATTACCAACATGAGCATTAAGAACAAAGGTCAACAAAGTACCACTATTAATATCCCAAACATACACATCTGAACCCGATGCGCTGGCTATTGTAGTGTCATGAGGAACAAGTCCCCAAACCCAGTCACTGTGCCTTAGCACTGTAGTACATTTCATTGAGTGACGGTCCCACACACGAACAGTCGTGTCCCAAGAACCACTATAAATCCTTGTCAAATCTAAAGCGAGTGAAGTTACCGGACCATCATGTCCCCAAAGGCGAACCTCAGTACTCTGGTTTTGTGAACCTCTAAGCTCAAACAAATGGGGCAGTCCCTCGACAGCCCTCCAACAATGAATGAATCCATCGGTACCCCCGGCAATCAGTAATCTTCTGTCCGCTACAACAGCACGAATGGTGCAGCCTAGAGGCCTTGATGATGCAATAGACAACCCATCCTCCATGTTCCACATCCTCACAATAGTGTCATACCCAGAGGTAAATATGAGCTTTGCAGAAACTAACAAGAAAACAGTACGAACCGCCTCAGTAGGGCCATACAGAACATCCATACTATAACGTCCCATAAAAGTCTTACTCCTAAAATCCCTTTCCACAAAAAGTTCCTTCCATGACTTATCATCCGTAACCGCAACCCCAGAATCCAATGCCACAGGTGTTGTTGGGAGTCCCCATCTTTCACAATAGAATTCCTTCCAAGCATGGTGCTCAGATGCAAGACCGCATAGAACTGTAGAGACACAGGAAACAATTCCAAGATCTTTAGGGTCAAGGCAATTGAGAATCTCAGATATCAATGCCGGAGGAAGGTCGGTGATGGACCGACAAGAAGCACAAACCACATCACCAGGAGAAAGATTCAAACTACCGGCAGAAACATTGATTCCTTTCTTAGAATTAAACTTTGATTTTCCCTTTAAATTTTCACCTTTTCCAGATTCACCTTTGGTATTTGAAACAAAATTAGGGATTGCAATTACTTCGGTGTTGGGTTTTGGACTAACCTGATTCACTTCAACTACGCCTATGGCTGGATTTTTTACCAAATTCTGAGAAACCTTAGTACTCTTAGGAAACTCAAATGCCATAAAAAAATGGGATCCTAAGCTATGAATCAAAAGGGTTGAAAATTCAAACCCCAAAACGTAAAAAGAATCAAATTGGTGACCGAATAAACGGTAAAGGAATCCTAAATTTGCCGAAAGAATCAGAATTTGACAATAAAATAAGAACGATTGAAATTAGAGGGAAAAAATTGGGGAAATAGAAAATGGAGATTGGAAATACCTTGAAATGCGAAGCGAAGGAGAAGGATTGAGATAAGAGTGTGAAAGGTTTGTTTGTGTGGTTAGGTTTAGGAATGAAAGTGAGATCCAAACGGGTCGGGAAAAGGAATATGCGTACCACCTTCTCTTGCCTAGCCAGCCTTTGAAGACAAGGCAGCTCTTTTTTTTTGAAAAAGGGCAATGCAACTCAAAGACAAAAAAAAAACAAGGCTTAAATATGGGATTTTTTTTACCCCCATCAGATGACAATCTACCCCATCGACCCTGCAAAAAGACGCAATTGCCCTTCACAAAATTTAAAAAACCCAAACGTATCCTGATTACAAATTTTTTTTTGGAAATCGGATTTATGTATCTATGAGGTAAATCCGATTTCCACTAAAAATTTTAAAAAATTAAAAGCGGATTTATTTAAGATGGGGGTAGATCCGCTTTTAAAAATAACAAAGCGGATTTACCTTAGGTGGGGTAAATCCGATTTTGTTATTTATAAAAGCAGATTTACCTTATATGGGGGTATATCCGCTTTTAAATAACAAAATCGGATTTACCCCCACTTAAGGTAAATCCGCTTTGTTAACCTAATTAATAAATAAATAAATCAGCTAAAAAATTAGATACGAATTTCGACCGTCGTTTGGTTCTGTTTAGTGTGTAGTTCGTTAACACGTGACGATGTTGTACGTCGAGCGAATAAATTAGGCTAAATAATCGATTTTCGGGCAACCTACTCAAATTGTAATGAAACCACACACATTAAATCTGGAAAAAATCAAGGATCAAAACTCCTCAAGAAGGGACTTGTTTTAGGATAGGGGAGCTCAAAATCCCAAATTCCATCGTTTACTATTTTTTATTAATTTTTTTTAATTTTTCAGAATTTCCAAAAAATCTAGGCTTAATTACAGTTGGTCCCCCTATTATGACCAACTCACAATTTTTTTGTCCCTAACGTTTTAATTTGACGATTTTGATCTTCCTATTTTCCCAATTTGTAAAATCAAGGTCCCCCTCTTAATTTGGTCAAAATTAAAACTGACTTTGACTTTCAATCCTACGTGGCAGTCCACGTAGGCGCACTGTTCCTCTCTGCCTTTTTTTTTAAAACTGTTCCTCCCTCACCCCTCCCCCCACCGTGAACCCATCCCCCCTCCCTCACCCCTCCCACCTCCTGAACCATTTCCCCACCGTGACCCCATCCCCCCTCCTGAACCCCTCCCCCATTCGCATCTCTCCCCCCTCGTTTTCCCCTTCCCCTTCGTACCTCCCCCCTCGTTTTCCCCTTCCCCTTCGCACCTCGCCCCTCGTTTTCCCCCTTCCCCTTCGCACCTCCCCCCCTCGTTTTACCCTTCACCGCCGCTCCCTCTCTGCGATCTCTCTCTCTGCGAACTCTCCCTCTCTGCGGTCTCTCTCTCTCTACGAACTCTCTCTCTCTGCGATCTCACGCTGGCGCCATCACCATCGCTCTCCCTTCTCTCTCTCTCTCTGCGAAGGTTTCTCTCTCTCTCTCTCTCTCTCTCTCTCTCTGCGAACTCTCTGCGATCTCTCTCTCTCTCTCTTTCGTTCCAGATCCGGTGAAGGGGAAAACGAGGGGGGGGAGGTGCGAAGGGGAAGGGGGAGGGGGGAGGGGTTCAGGAGGGGGGAGGGGGGTCACGGTGGGGGGAGGGGGTCACGGTGGGGGAAGGGTTCAGGAGGGGGGAGGGGTTCAGGAGGGGGGAGAGGTTCACGGTGGGGCCGGGGAGGGGTGAGGGAGGAACAGTTTTAAAAAAAAAAATGAACAGTCCGCCTACGTGGCAGTCTACGTGGACTGTCACGTAGGATAAGTCAGTCAAAATTGACTTTCAATTTTGACCAAATAAAGGGGGGGATCAAAATTGTCTAATTGGGAAAATAGGGGGATCAAAATCGTCAAATTAAAACTTTAGGGACCAAAATCGTGAGTTGGTCATAATAGGGGGACCAAAACTGTAATTAAGCCAAAAATCTAAAAAAATTTGCATAACCTTATTTTGGTTTTATTAGATTTTTAGTGGTGTTTTTATAATTTTTGGATTAGTTTTGACTCTTTAACAGATTTTTAGTAGCATTTTTATAACCTTTTTTAAAAATTTAAATAAAAAACAATTATTTTTAATAACAAAATCGGATTTACCTTAGGTGGGATAAATCCGAATTTCTTTTTTTAGGGAAATCAGATTTATCTACCCACTAGGTAAATCTGATTTTAAAAATAACAAAGCGGATGTACCCCCTATCTGAGGTAAATCCGCTTTGTTATTTTTAAAGTCGGATTTACCTATTGGGTAGATAAATCCGATTTGAAAAAATAACAAATCGGATTTACCTTGAATCCGAGCGAATTTTAGTTGGGCAGGGGTATTTTCGGGTTTTAGAAATTATGTGGGGGTATATGGAATGTGATGGGGGTATAAAAAAATCCCCTTAAATATATATTACCTTGCAAATATGTTCATTATCCATTTACCCTGCAATTTTTTTTTTTAAAATAAACCTTGCAAATATTAAGTGTTTCTAGTTACCCATGTTATTAGTTTTAGCTAACAGCGTTAAGTCTATACCGACTTGGCTGCCATTTGTAGGGGTAACTTGAAACACTTAGTATTTGCAGGGGTAACTAGAAACACTTAATATTTGCAGGGAGTAACTAGATCCCAAATGGCAGTCATGTCAGCATAGACTTAACGTTGTTAGCTAAAACAAGCAATAGGTAACTAGAAACACCTAATATTTGTAAGGTTTATTTTAAAAGTTTTTTTTTGCATGGGGTAAATGGATAATGAGCATATTTACATGAGGTAACATATATTTAAGCCAAAAAAGAAATTAGAATTTTTTTTTATCCGAAAGAAATTAGAAATAAGACAATCGAACTCAACACAAAAAAACTGTAAAAAAACTCAAGACAAAAAATAACCAAATAATAATATTTACAAAATATTCTGACAATTATAAATTTACAAAATATTTGATTACTTAATGAACCAAATTGTGATGTATTCATAGACCGACTAATGAACCAAATTGTGAGGAATATTCATTTTTTAAAATAATTTAAGATAAAAACAGTTTGTGAAAGAGAAATAATAAAAGTGGAATAAGTTGTGATTTTGAGTTTTTAAAAGATCACCATTGGAGCTAAAATAAAGTGAATTGCTTAAAAATGATATTGCATAGTTGAACCCACTTAAACAACCCGACTTGGATTTAGCATCGAAGACTATCTTAAGACTATTTACTATATTGTCATTGGGACTTTCCAAACTATATAAAATAATATAAATGTTGAGTTGTCAGTCTCATGGACGCCACATTATTTAAAATGTCTACACAGTAAGGTTGACATGGGTTTCTGTTAGCCTATTCGCCAAAACTTAACGATAAGGATAAGATTTAAAAATGCAGCTTAAAATCAAGATCATCACCATCATGATCGAGACGTTAACTTGATTGGTGCTGATGTGACAAAAACAAATGAAAACTAGTACGCATGTCTCAAATCTTCCTCAAAACTCATCCCTTATTAGTTTTTACTTGTTTTTTTATCCAATCGACATCAATTAGGTCAACATCTCAATCCCAATGACGAGGATGGTTGTCGACTATACTTCTGAGGGACGGTGTCACTTATTGTTGGAAATTTGAGTGATTTGTAAATACTTATGCACCCTCGAATCCACCTAAGTGAGAGATACCTATCTATAACTATATATAAAGTAAATAGGGAGTGGTAACCACCAATTTGGTTTTCTAATTTTCTTCACAAATTACCCTTATTTCAGCCAATCCTCACTAGGGATTATTTAACTTCTCATAACTTCTCATTAGTTTCTTTTTTTTATTATTAATTCATCATTCTGACCACTATTTTACAACATATTATTTCTTAAAAACATTTAAAAAAAGAGAGAGAGAAACGACAATCACAATAGTGCCCGTCTCTGCGCTAGTAACTTAATAAAAAAGGATTGTAGGGATTAAATTTGAATGCATGGTATTTTGTAGGGATTCAAAAATAAATAAATGAAACGGGAGACATGGGATGCGATAGGGGCGCACTTGAGAAATTCCACCTCAAAAGAACAAAAAGAAGTTGAATCAAGCTCCGAATTTAAATATAGTTTGATCTAAACAAACACTGGCCGTTTGATGTTAATCGAACGGTAGACAAGACGTGAGTGTACTTAAGGTCTATCATATCGAACCCTATGGTGTTTCGCGACACCCGGCACCCACTCTCTCCCACGGTCTCTTCCGATTCTGCGACCACAACTCCCCGGAGGTTTTGAACCCAAAACCCTAACTGCTTCCAAAACACGGTCGTTTTGTTCCCGCATTGTTCGCGCGCGTTCATTTCTGCCACCTTCAGGTTCATGCGATTCCCCAACACCAGAAACAGAAGATTCTGAAATTAATTTACGGCTCCCTTTGTTTTCATTACTGTAAGTTAGGAATTCCAATTTCCCATGTTAATTTGTACAGTGGATTATGTAATCCTTGCTGTTTTTATGAGTTAATTCTTTTCCTTTTCTGAAATAGGTTTTGATCAGCTTATTTTTCACTCAATATAAGCTTAGTTTATTTTTAAAAAAAAATTAATCTGAAGATCATTTTTGTGTTTTTTTTCTTTGTTTTGCTACATTTCATTATTAGGAATATTTGAGGTGAAATTAAATTTACATGTGCTAAGAGGAACAGGGAGTGGCAGTGTTGTTGAAGTATTGGGCTTGTTGTAAGCTTCATCAGCTCTGTTGTTTAACTTCGGATTTATATTGTACATAGGAAACTTAGACAATACATACAAATTCCTAGTTGGTGGGATTAAAGCATGAAGTACAGTTACTCTCAAAGTAGGCGCTAAATGATTTAGCGGTATAAATTGTTTGTAATGGATGTTTAAGTGATAGACATGGGAGAAGAAAGTAGTGATCAAGCTATGGCAAATGGTGGGGATTCTGAGCCTGGTGAAGGTGAAGTTAATTATGCTGGAAACTCTGGATCTCATGTTGAGGATATGGTTTCTGAGCCGTATGTCGGTATGGAATTTGATTCTGAAGACACTGCAAAGATTTTCTACAATGAGTACGCTAGAAGTTTGGGTTTCAGTACCAAAGCTGGCTTGCATGGTCAATTTCAAGCTGATGGGACAAATATGTACCGGGAATTTGTGTGTAGCAGGGAAGGTTTGAAAAGAAAGCTTACTGAAAGTTGTGAGGCAATGATTAAGATTGAGCGGAAGGGTCAAAATAAGTGGGTTGTTACAAGATTTGTGAAGGAGCATAGCCATCCCATGGGGATTCTTGGTAAGGTGAATAATTTTCAACCACTCAAGCACTTTTCTAGTGTTGGAAGAACCATGCCTGAAACTTACAAAGGAGTGGGGCTTGTTCCAAGTGGTGTCATGTGTATATCTATGAATGGGAATCACACTTCCTCTGAGAATATTCACAATATTAGGACTAATCCCGCTGCTGCTGTTGCCAAAATGAGTCATCCGATTAAAAACCCCCCATCGATGACTTATACTGTGAGGCATCCTTTTCAAAAGAGGACGTTGGGGAGGGATGCTCAAAACCTGCTGGAGTATTTTAAGAAAGTGCAGGCTGAATACCCTGGTTTCTTCTATGCAATACAACTAGATGAAGATAATCGTATGTCTAATGTGTTCTGGGCAGATGCAAGATCAAGGACAGCTTACAGTCATTTTGGTGATACAGTTACCCTGGACACAACACACAGAGTAAACCAATACAGGGTGCCATTTACCCCATTCACTGGGGTAAACCATCATGGTCAGATGATTTTGTTTGGTTGTGCACTCCTTTTTGATGATTCTGAGGCTTCTTTTGTGTGGCTCTTGAAGACATTTCTGGCAGCGATGAATGACTGCCACCCTGTCTCTATAACTACCGACCAAGACAGGGCCATACATACAGCAGTTTCACAAGTTTTTCCCCAAGCACGCCACTGTATAAACAAGTGGCATGTCTTGAGAGAAGGCCAAGAAAAGGTGGGCCATGTTTGTCACATGCATCCGAATTTTCATACTGAACTTTATTATTGTATTAACCTAACAGAGACAATTGAGGAGTTTGATTTGTCTTGGAATTCTATCATCGATAAATATGAACTCAGAGGGAATGACTGGCTTCAGTCCTTGTATAGTGCTCGTGCTCAATGGGTTCCGGCATATTTCCATGATTCATTTTTTGCTGTAATATCTCCTAACCAAGGATTTAATGGTTCTTTTTTTGATGGTTTTGTCAACCAGCATACAACATTACCACTGTTCTTTAGGCAGTATGAAATAGCTATGGAGGAATGGTTTGAAAAAGAAATAGAATCAGATTTTGAGACAATTTGCACCACACCAGTTCTAAAGACACCTTCACCAATGGAGAGTCAGGCTGCTAATCTTTATACACAGAAAATATTTTTGAAGTTTCAAGAAGAGCTAGTTGAAACTTTTGCTTATACTGCAAACAGAATCGAAGAGGATGGGGGAAATAGCATATTTAGAGTTGCAAAATTTGAGGATGACCAAAAGTCGTATGTTGTCACATTAAACCATTCCAAGTTGAGAGCTAACTGCAGTTGCCAAATGTTTGAGTATTCAGGAATTCTTTGTAGGCATGTATTAACTGTTTTCACTGTGTCTAATGTATTTACCATTCCATCCCATTACATCTTAAAACGGTGGACAAGGGAAGCAAAAATCAGTGTTCGATCAGATGAATGTGTTGGTGAACCGCATGGACATGAGTTTTTGACATCACGGTATGCCGATCTGTGTCGGCAAGCCATCAGATATGCTGAGGAAGGGGCCGTAGCCGTGGAAACTTATGATGCTGCAATGAATGCTCTTAGAGAAGGTGGAAAGAAAATTGCTGTCATGAAGAGAAGCATTGCCAAAGTTGCACTACCTAAACTTCGAGTCAGCGGGAATGCTAATACCGACAAGAAAACCCCTACTTCAACATCAGATACAACCCCTCTTTTATGGCCTCTTAAAGATGAAACAACAGTGTTTAATCTTAATGATGCTAGTGCTCCTGTTCAACCAGTTGCAGATCTGAATTTACCACAAATGGCCTCAGTGCCTCGTCAGCGAGTTGATGGTCCAACCACAGTGCCTCATCAGCAACTTGATGGTCCAACCACAGTGCCTCGTCAGCGAGTTGATGGTCCAACCCCAGCACCTTTTCAGCGAGTTGATGGTCCAACCCCAGCGCCTTTTCAGCGAGTTGATGGTCCAATCCCAGTGCCTTTTCAGCGAGTTGATGGTTCAACCCCAGTGCCTTTTCAGCGAGTTGATGGTCCAACCCCAGTGCCCTTTCAGCGAGTTGATGGTCCAACCCCATTGCCTCGTCAGCGAGTTGATGGTCCACCATCGGTGCCTCATCAGCGAGTTGATAGTCCACCCTCGGTGCCTCGTCAGCGAGTTGATAGTCCACCCCCAGTGCCTCGTCGGCGAATTGGTAGTCCGTCCCGAGTGACTCGTCGGCGAGTTGTTGGTTCACCTCCAGTGACTCGTCAGCGAGATGATGGTCCACCCTCAGTGTCTCTTCAGCAAGATGATGGTCCACCTGAAAACACGGTATGTCAAGAACCATTTTTTTTGTTTTCGTTGCCTTTTATTTGATATGATCTTGAGATTAGAATAGAATGCATGGCATTAAACCAGTCCTTTAATGCTGTCACACAGGTGGTTCTTCCATGTCTGAAATCAATGACGTGGTTAATGGAGAACAAAAACTCAACCCCAGAGAATAGAGTAGCTGTTATCAATCTTAAGGTATGCTGACAACAAATTAAATGCTGGTAGTAGTATTCTTGATATAAGTTAAAATTGGTTTACATATGCTTTGCTTGAGAAACTTCTGGCACTCAATTGACCATATCCCATTTTTGGGTATAAATATTTTCTTTTACATTAAATAATGGTAGTGTACTTCGTTCTTTTATCCTCTGCCAACATTTTAACAAACTACTAGTGAGGACAGTTAGTCATTTAACCTATTTCAATTGCAGTTGCAAGATAACAGCAGGGGTCCATCAAAAGATTATGAGGTTAAGTTTCATCTCTCTAGAGTTACGGTGGAACCTGTTTTGAAGTCTATGGCTGAAGTCAGTGAACAGATTTCAACAACAGCTAACAAGGTTGCTGTAATACATATCAATGTATGTGATTTTCTTCTTTAACTTATCTTTCTCTAATATGCCCTATCTGTATGCTTTGTTGCTTTATTAATTATTACTCTAGTACTGGAAGTGCAGAGATCAATGCAGTTCTCTTTGTGCTAAGGGGCTGTAGAACAAAAGGGGGGGGGGGATACTTATATTTTGATTCATATTTAAAGGTAAGAATTTATGCTCAGGAGCACTTGCTGTTGATTAGGTTACTGAGCAAGAGAATTTTAACTCTAATTAGATTGACAACACACAAAAAGGGAACAGAACTAGTCTCGTGGCCTTCAGAGGCTGGTGGTACGGGGAAGTGATATTGATAATTACGGGGAAGATTGTTAAGAGGAGCATATTAACGTTGGCTATTTATAAAGTGTCTGTGAACAAGATACTGTTGAGAATGTAGACTTATCGAATGACATGATAGTACTGTTAAGGCAAATAACTTGTAATATCATGGCAAGGCATTAAATTTGAATTTGACTTCGATATCCTGCAATTGGTTTTCACCAAATTCAACTTATATAAGCAACACACAAAGGGAGATATACCTAGCTTCGTTCCTTTGTATCCCAAGACTGAAAATGAATTGACATTTTAACCTAGAAGCCATATTTTGATACAACTAGCATCCTGCGGGGTTACAATTGTGTTAAAGACGATGTGTCGGATATTTTTCTTTGGTTGGGTGAAATCTTTGTGCATATGATGTAAGACCTATTCATTGTTAGGTTTATATTAGAGTATGCATCTTTCTTTCTCACTGACTTGTGTCTCCCCTTGCCCATGGCTTTTTGTTTCAAGAGAAAAAATAATGCAAAGAAGGAAGTTGGATGGAAAATGAGTTATATACCATTTTCTCTTGCTTGGTAATGGTTGTGGAGAGCATATAGGGAAGAAAAGTAATTGATGCGGGGACCACATTAAAGTTTTCTATCCTCAAGTGGAGAGAAAAAACAATTTCGAGAGATTACATTGGTTATTCATTTTCTCTTCCCACTTTTCCATCCAACCAAATAAGCAAAGAAGAAAATTTTAATTTCCTCTCTCCCCATCTGTCCATACGAACAATAGACAGAACTTCTAATTTTCTTCCAGCATCCAACTTCCTCTTCCTGTTTTAGTTATCGTCTGGAAATGCCACTTCCTGAAAGGGCTTTCTTTGATTATTTATTTTTCTGTGTGCTTTGACCAACTCTAAGTTTGTTGAAATTCTGTGAACTGTTTCAGCATGAGGATGCCCAGGCAACTTCTGGTGAGACTGAAGTTAAATTTCAGGTGTCCAGGGATGCATTGGGTGCTGTGCTACGATCAATGGCCTATATCCGTGAGCAACTTTTTTGTGCTGTAAGTTTACCTCTGTTACCTAAATATGGACGTGTCATCCATACAAATCAATTTGTTTTAAAAAGTAAGCTATTAGCCCAACTATCTTACAAGAAAGCTAACTAGCTTTCCATCTGGAGACATAATAATCATGTTAAAATCTAGTCTGTAGTTGTATGTTACAATTTACGTTGTAATTTGAGAATGATATATTGGCATGTATTTATTTCGTTACTACATTTCACCTTGGTATTTAAAATCTCATCTCAATGAACTGCTTTTATTGCAGATATTAATATTTTTTTATATGCAAAAACTTGGCAGGGCGATGCGCAGTCAGAACCTATATTGAAAAGGCATAAAAACTGAAGCATCAGAGTTTTTTTTATACCCTTCTGGGTATGTGAGTACTTTCTTCTTGATTCAGAAATGAATTAGAAAATGTAGTGTCTCTCTTTTGGGCAAACCTCTTTCTCTGTGTAAGCTTGTTGTGCTATATATCTATACATGTATCATATCGTAGGCAGCAGATTTTAGGAAGCATTATGGAAAATTCTCTCCCCTGCTTCCAGGTGGAGGGGGCAGGGAATTTTCCAAACAACCAATAACAATGAGTAGAAATGGGTTTGAGAATTTGAAAAAAAAATAGAGTTCTTGTTTAGTGTCATTCCCAGAGTCATATCCCAATTTTGGTGACCTAATTACCGTATGAATACTAATTACCAAAAAAATCACAATTATAACATGATTTTTTGATTATTACGTAATAAACTTATGTTATAGATATCTAAACGGGATAGTCATTATTTTGTTGTGATCACTGATCACCATATCCTGAAAAATCTGAAGGGTTTTTTCAGAAATGAAATTATAACACGTCAAGCACCAACCTAGAATACAAAGTGATATTTGGTAGTTAAAATTTGTGTCTAACTACCAATACAGACAAACAAAATTTCGATCATATTAGTCATGGACGCCGTAGATTGGCAAATAAAGGTGTAGATTAAGCCATTTTTCATTATTAATGGATTGATTTTCACTCATTTTATATTGCTTCCCCCTTATTAAAATGTTCAAACATATGATTTCATAGTAATAACATTATCAAAACTTGCTTTAAAAGATTGCTGAGTAGTTTATGACAAGTATGTTTACGCAAGTAATTTTATTTCTTAAATTGAAAGGCAACAATTCATAGAGCCTTGGACTGTAAAATGGTTCTAACAAAATCGTCCATTGCTCTCACTGAAGACCCCTTTTCTTCACCTCTCTCTGTTATTGCCTCTCTCATGTGTACTGCAATCTCATTTGCCTTCTCCTTCATCTCCTTTCCCTTCCCATCTCGGTCCATAACAATCTCTATAACCTTCTTCACATCTTCCCTAAAAATAACACTTTCCACCGTCCGCGTGAGCTCGACACTCACGCCCATTTCTTCCACCAACATCTTTGAATTGTACCCCTGCTCTGCTGCAAGTGGCCACCCAATGATAGGAACCCCATTGCCAAGGCTCTCCAAAACTGAGTTCCATCCACAATGGCTAAGAAATGCTCCTGTTGATTTGTGTGACAGAATCTCCAACTGGGGTCCCCATTTGTGCACCAACAAACCCCTTTTACTTTCCTTCATTCTCTCTTCAAAACCTTCTGGCAACCATTCTGCTTTAAACTCGCCATTAATGTCAAAACCAAAAGGTGGTCTAATGACCCAAATAAAAGGTTTCTCACTCTCTTCCAACCCCTCAGCCAATGCCATCATTTGTGAAGCACTTATAGTATTCTGAGATCCAAAAGAAATGTAAACAACAGAATCCTCATCTTTCAAATCTAGCCACTCATTGCATGCTTCAAGAGCTATGCCAGATTCTTTTCCAGCACGATACTTAGAATTAGAATAACCCTTCAGTGCAAGTGGTTGCAGAAGAGGACCTACAGTCCAAACAGGAAGTTGAAGATACTTTTTCAGTAGTTGCAACCCCAAAGGCTCAATCTCCTCAACAGTGTTGCAAATCCATCCATCAGATTTCATAGAAAGTGCAATCTGTGGTTGGAAAAATTTAGACCAGCTGTCACTTCCATCAGCTACTCTTAGAAATTTATGCATCTGAGTTCTGTGGAATCTGTAACTTTGAGGAAACCCTGGAACCAAAAACTCATCAGAATCTGTTTTCCTATGAGGGAGGTTTGACCAAATAGAGATGTAAGCCAAAGTTCCATAAGCACCACAAGTGGTGAAACTTATATTCCTAGTGCCTAAACTCTTTGCAACATTGGTAACCCACCCAAGAAACACATCTGATATAATACAAAGTGGAGGGTGACCCTCTTTTTCTGTGATCTTAGATATTAAAGAGTGAAGAGGAGCTTCAAGACCTTGTGATGCTTGAAATAGTTTGATGATATCAGTTAGAGGCAACTTCTCTGTGTTCTCTATGTTGGGTGGTAAACCATATTGGCTAGAATTTAGAGGTAACTCAGCTAGATGGATATGGTTAGAGGAAGAAAAGGAGTTGGAAATAGCAGATTGGAGATATTGAATGTTGAGGGGAGTAGTGGCTATGGTGATTGTGAAGTTAGTTCTTTGTTGTATTTGTCTTGCTAGTGCTAGGAATGGGATAATATGGCCTTGTGCCATGAATGGTACCATCACTATGTGCTCTTCTTTCTTTGCTGTCTCTGCCATTGTAAACCGTGCTGTTTTTTGACAGAAGACTTCTCTTTTTATATTTTGGATTCTGATAAGAAGAAAATCTAAAGCATATTAAGAAAAAAGGTAAAGTAGTGAAGTGTTAGGTGTCTCGAAACAACATGTGAATAAGTTCACTCCACGTGTAGGTTGTGGTATCTGATCAAACTTGTAGGCGGTGTGGGGCGGGCTTCAAGTGAAAATAACCAATAACTAAATATACTTTTACTTCATTTGAATGTCAGAAAATATATTATCAAGAGTTACTCTGATGGGTAATTTCAATTCCGAGTCTTAGGTGTGCCAAAACCTCTATTGAGATAGGAGAATTATACGAACCGACAAAGCTAAGTACACGAAGCCAGCCAAATTCTTGATGTAGATTAGTCATTGGCAAAGCCGTTTGATACTCCGCACCGATAACACGGTAACCAAAAAAGAACATTTAGTATACTTTTTGTATTTTTTATGAGAAAATATTAATTACTCCATCTAGTCTCATTTATAAGCAAAAATTGTATTTTATAGGTTCATTGAATAACCGATGTATCTAAGATACACTGAATAACCGATGTATCTAAGATACACAAGTGATTCAATGAACCTAGAAAGTGCATTTTTTTGCTTATAAATGAGATTGGATGTATTATATTTAATATCATTTTTATTTTAAGTGTATTAAATATTAAATATACAACTTCTTATACATATATTTAAAACAAAAAAAAACAACATTATTATTAATAACTTAAGTACACTACTATTAGTACCGTTCAAACAATTCTTCACTAAAATACACAAGTTACTTTTTCAATGCAACAGTTGAGAATTTTTCAAGCCAGTTATTTTGATTTTTAAGTTAAGAGCCTGTTTAACACTACAAATAATGGTAGTGCGCATAAGCTTTTTTCAATTATTAATTGCACATTTAAAAGAAGTGTTAAAAAGAATTTGGTTGAAGTATATACTATAATTATTACATAAATTAGATTGTTGACAAGGATAACTGTTAATAGATATATCAAAATTAAAATCACTAAACATAAATCTATACAATTATCTCTATAGAAAACCTCTCTATATTCTTTTTTGGTTCGGATCATTGGTAGCTTTCTATGGAGTGTTCCAACGTTTTAAACGCAAAATTAATCTTTGTTCGTGCTTAGAAGCAAATTCCGCACTAGCCAACAGCAGATTTCTATCTATTCTATTATCACTATAAAAAACCTGGTCCTCTTTTTGTCTTTTACATGGGTCAAGCTCATATAGAGACAGGTCCCGCCCAATGTTTCTCTTTTTTTACCCTCAAAAGCTTAAATGCTACGGTAAACTGAGTTTTACAGAATATATGCTGATTAATAGAGCGAGAATTCCAAACAAAATAGATTTTTCTCAAGTGATTGATTGTGATTCCAATCTATATAGAAAGGAAATGATAGTTTTTCTCAAAATAGATTTTTCTCAAGTGATTGATTGTGAATCAGAATAACAAATACATATCCCAACAAATAGAGATACCATGCAGAAGTCCCATTATCTCTGTTTGAGACACATCCGTTGTTCCAAGACAACCATGAAATCCACGAATAAATTTCACAACTGGTCATGAATCAAGCCTTCAAAACCAGCTTTACCAGCATTTTTGTGTGCGGACCCGTCCACATTCAAGCAAAAGTAACCATTAGTTGGTTTTCTCGAAGTAAAAAACCGAGGCTGCCTATCAGGTGTATTACACCCTTCACAATAGCTTAAATGCTGTCTAATGATATTGTTACGGATTGGCCATTGTGGCCAATCCACCCAAGAGGCCCACTAGCAAAGGATCAAATCCATTCAACGGAGGAGATTGCAGACCTAGATCCAATGGCCCTCCTCCACTCCAGATACCTATAAATAAGCATTGATTGCTAGCATTAATGGGACACATTTTTCTCCAATACTCTTACTTGTTATTGACTCACGCACTGACTTGAGCGTCGGAGTGTCATTGCAGGTACCACCCTACCTCGGACCGGAGCACCAACCCGGACTGACCAAGAACTTAAGTACCAACTATCCCAGACCGAGCTACTTATCCAAGACCGGATATCTAGTCAAGGATACGGTACCGAACAGATATGAAGATTTTTTTTGGTGAAAATGATATTAAGAATAGATTAATTTCACTTATAATAAAAATATTTCACATATTGCTATATAAAAATTTATATAAAATCTGAGTAAAATTATAATTAAAACTTAATTAAGAACCAAGTTATTAGTCATACATTTATCTTTTCATTTCAATAAAATTGTGTAAAGAATATCATCACATATATTACTATTATCTATATATATATATATATATATATATATATATATATATATATATATATATATATATATACTAATATGTATGACCCGTGCGCTGCACGGGTATACATGTTCTTGTTATATGTGTCATTTTAAATTATTTTATCTTCGCATGAAATTTTATCTATATATATATTTAAAAGTGTTTTGTAGGTTACTATGACTATGAAGTTTTATTTATTTTTTTAAAAATGTATTTGTAGGCTGACCTATTGGAATAATAACTTTTTTCAAATATTTTATGAGCACGCCTTCAATATTTTACAAATTTCTATATTTATAAGCAAACCTTCAATAATAACTTTTTTCAAAGAATTCATTGGCATAAAATTATTTTTGTTTATTTTCAGGATTATGAGCACGCCTACAAAAATGATATATATATATATATATATATATATATATATATATATATATATATATATATCATTTCTTATAAAAAAAAAACTTGAATGGAAATGTAGATATATTACTTTAGTTGCTAATTGAACTATATAAGATATTATCATAAAATAGTTCTTATACGATTTGGGAAAGTAGAGAATTAAAATATTACTTAAAATAAAAAAAATAAAAGTTACCATTCGTACTTGTCCTTTCACCACAATATAAATGGCTAAAAAATATTTATCACGATATTTTAGTAATTGAATATGTCCTCAAAAAGATAAAATAAATTTGCATGATAAAATTGTGTACAACTTATATATTTAAATTCAATGAATACAATATACATAATGATATAAGTAGAAATGTGTATATATATATATATATATATATATATATATATATATATATATATATATATATATTGTTAAATATCATAGCTTTTAAAATAATTTACTAAATTTTGTCAATTTTTTTTACTAATAATTATGTATATGGAAGTTGAATTTGACTCAATACTTGAGATATATTAATGATAATATTGATATATATTTTCCTTAAGTAAAAAACTTTTAAAATGAAAATTGTATCCAAATAATCAAAATATTAAATATTAAGATTTATTTATCACAATACTAATTACTACTAACCATTTTTTCACAAAAAAAATATTTTCAGGTTAAATATAACATTATACAATATCAAATTTCTTTTTTGTTTTTGGTTTCCCACAGGTTTCCTCCACCAGAGGTAATATTGTTTGAGGCACTATTGTGAATTTGAATTTTGATTCGCCACTTTGTAGCCCATTCCGCTAGACTCTCGTTGATAATATTGAATTTAAAAAAATGCACAACAATTTCAATTATCGTACGTAGCAGACCGACATGTCGTATTAGTTGAACCTAGAGCTGGCAGGCCGAGCCCGCCGGGCCGAGCCGGGCTATCCCGAAAAAATATAGGGTTTGGGTTTACAAAATTGAGCCCATTTTTATATTCGGACTTTTTGGCCCTATCCATAAAAGCCCAAGCCCGTGCCGGGCCGACCTGATCGGGCTATGGGTAGTCCGGAAGCCCGCAAGTGCTATATGTCACGACATAATTCCCTAAAGAATATCCTATAGTGATTAATTTGACACTAAATATTTTATGTTTTCAATATATAAAACATAAACTACACGGTCCACTGTCCATGTATATTATAAAAGCACTCGCATGATGAGTTATCTATATTCTAAAACATGTTTTTATTATGTACGCACCTAATATTAACAAGTTAACATGTAAGTACTTTTCTTGACAATTTATTATATACGTATCTGTTATGTTTTTAATATTTACTTATAGTTATAACAAGTTGTTTGTTTTGTTTTGTCATAAAAAAAGTTGTTTGTTATGAATGTTGATTATCAATGTATATTGCAGTTTTGAATTAGGCAGTAAACATAAGTTGCAGCCACAGTTTAAGTTTTAATGTTTTCACTTTCTTATTTTAAATTACTCTATTCCTAAAATATAAATAATAAGCATATTTTTATTTTATTTTTTATAAAAAATAATTTTTTTAATTAATATTGCATATAATGCGGGCTAGCCCGAAAAGCCCGTGGCCCACATAATTTATCACAAAATTAATTTTCATCTTCATTAACTTATAGATCTAATTTTTTTTCTAAATAAAAAAATGAAAAGAAAGGGAGAGGGGGAGGGGGGTTGGGGGTGTGTGGGTGGGGTGGGAGGGGTGAGTTTTGGAGGGAAAGTGGAATGGGAGACTCCCTAAAATTTATATTCTTAAGATTAGGTTTTTGGAACGAGTGTTTTAAGAGCAATAAAATAAATAAAAAATGTTTTTGGGGTGTGGGTAGAAAATTGTAGAGGTGCATATAACAACTTTGAAGTCTGGGACAAGTTGGGCCAGCACATAGTTGGCTCGAGTTAAAATAGGGCCAACCTGTATAGAACTAGCCCATCTCAAACATACCTACACGTTCCATTGACAGAAAAAAAAGTACTTTCAGATTATTCAAAAAAAAATACTTACCTACACAATTTCCATTTGGGTTCCATTTTTTGTACCCCCACCTCTATACATCATACTCCGACGTTTTTTTTATTTCCAGATTGCCCCTGATAATTTTAAACCAACAGATTTATCTAATTGAATGGTAAATCCGTTTTGGTAAAAAAACCAAAACGGATTTATCATTTAATCAGATAAATCCGTTTTTAAAGAAAAAGAATAATGGAAGTAAGTTAAAAAACATAAATCTGTTAAGGAAATATAAAACGACACCTCAGAGAAATATAAATCCGTTCTGTTATTTTACTGTAACGGATTTATCTATTTATTAGATAAATTCATTTTGAAAAAAGCCAAAATAGATTTATCTAATAAGTAGAAAAATCCGTTATGTTAATTTGTGACAACGGATTTGGTTTTTTTCAAAACGGATTTATCTGATAAATAGATACATTCATTGTCACGATTTTTAAAAAAATAAAAGGCCAGGATTCCACTGACACTTTTGATCAACGGTCCATATTTGTTCGTCTTGGTAAATGTGCCCCAACGGATAGATTTGTAACGGTGCAGATCGCACCGACAATATCAACGACACATAATCAATGAACATTGCTATAAATACCCACACTCACCCTCATTTCTTTCACACCAACATTTCACTCTGTTTTTCTTCTTTCACACCCACACACCAAAATGAACACTGATTCCACTCAGTACTCAAGAGACAGCACACTAACCGCTATTCATCATGGTGGCAAAATAACCACAAGAGAAAATGGTGTCTTCTTCTCAAGTCCAAAACCTATCTTATGCAGGCTCAATGACAACAACACCTTCGAAGGTTTGAAAGATAAAATAGAGCTTAAGGTTCAAGTGAGGGGTGTTGATCGAGAGGTTACTAAAATCACTTATTGCAAACCCACTTTTGGAGATGATGGCTGCATTCATTGGTCGTCCATGAATATTAAGACTGATGACGGCGTACGAAGCATGTTGAACATGCATGACATGTTTCAGTCTCGTAGTTTGTTGGAGCTGTACGTGGAGACTCAATGGAGCGTCAATGAGATTATACGTCGTTGTTATGCTGGAGGGCCAGGATTTTAAGAACTGTATTTGTTGATGTTATGTTTTAGTTTTTATGTTCTATCATGTTTTAGTTTTTATGTTTGTTTGTGTTGTTGTAACGCTGTAATCTGCTTTTGCATCAACGAAAATACATTTTTAATTTAACAAGTATAATACTAACGGAATAATACTACATGCAAATAGATAAATCCACAATAGTTCAAATAGAACAATAATACAAAAAAAAAAAACTCAAGAATCGGAGCCAGGATCGAGGTCGCCTCCCTCTGCATAGTCAATCAATCCCCAGAGTGTGGCATACGTTGGAGAGCGTCGACGAATGTCTCCAGACTGTAGCAAACTGCCTAATTGCTGACTAATATGCATCAGTCTCTCTTCAGGTCCAATCACTCCTGGTGTTGCTGGTGCTGGAAGCAGTCGGGGAACTGAAACCCTAAAGTACCAGGGCAAGTAAAGGTGGATGAAGCTCATCGATCTCTCTGGCTGCAGTAGTCGTGCTAAGAACTTCCTGCACGCTGTCGGCCCATCTGGTCACTCGCATCATCACATCTATATAAGAGGGACGACCCTCAAGCGGAGGACGATGGATGGTCTGAACGTATCCAAATTGCCGGAGGCACCTATCCGGCATGTAGGGGACAGTGATGTCCTCCCAGCTAAGAAAGCCCTTGTATAATGAGAATTGGTCCTCCGGCCTTTCACAGCATCAATCTTTCCTCCTCTTCCAAAACCCACAACGTGGTCCCTCCTGCTCCCCAGTGGTACCCTGCACACATATGTAGGGGAAGTACTCAAATATCCATGTCTGAAATAACAAATAAAAAATCTCGTTAAATATAAAATACTAAAAAAAAATAAACCCGTTAAATGAACAAATAAACAATCGTACCAAGATCAGCGTCGCATAACCCTTTAACTGGAAGCTATCCTTTAAACATGCATAGTTCAGCTGGTCATACATATATGCCAAACAAGTTGCACCCAGTGGCGAACCCAGGACCCCGGGGTCAGGGGTGTCAATTTTTTTAAGGCCAGTGTCAAATGGGTGCAAAACTTGGTCTACTAGTACAATTTAAAATTTTCAGGGGGTTCAAAATGAAAATTTCAGGAGATTTGGGCTATTTATATAGGGCGGTAAGTGCATTTTTTCCCCAGGGGGTTCAATTAAACCCCCTGGATACAAGGTAGGCCCGCCACTGGCTGCACCCCCACGCCCATTGACTAAGTGTGTTGACGTCCACTAGTACATACAACCACTTAGTCTCAACTCTGGTTCCGGTCTTGCTTGTAAATATAGACATCCCCAGTAAAGGCAATATGAATGCCCTGGCAGCAAGAATATGGTTGTGCTGACTAATGGACGTCTGCAGACCTCCACTAGCCACTCAAAGCAGAAATATGCCCTCCTACTGGCTATAGTCTCCTCGGTAGCCTTGGGAAGAGTAACCCCCAACATATCCACAGCCAGCTGAATGGCATCGTCAATAGTAACAGAACTGGGGGGGATTTGTATAACCTGTCTATCAATGGTAGATGAAGCAGACATGACAAATCATCTAAAGTGATCGTCGTTTCACCAAATGGTAGGTGAAATGACGATGTCTCTGGGTGTCATCTCTCAACAAATGAAGAAATGAGCTCATGATCCACAGCGGTAAGAGTTGAACGGACGAGGGGCGCTAAACCTGACCTCTCAACGATAGGATAGAAGCCACGAGCCTTGCATAGAGGAGACACCAATTTATGAATTTTGTTGCCATGTGCAACTATTTTCAATTTTTCCGGCGACTGAATAAATTTAAAAATAAACAATTATTAGATTAAATTCATATAACAAGCATAAATATATTCAACTATTTGTATAGTTTTTACCTGGCCTCTGAGAATATTAGATGCTACATGAGCATCAAATCCTATAAGAAGTGAGCCATCCATAGGTCCAAGATGCTGCTGGCCCGCCTGACTAGGCTGCTGCTCCTCCTCCTCATCATGAGGAGGGTAGTCCTGATGATACTGCTGCTGGTAGTCATGATGCTAGTAGTACTGACCAGCAGCCTTCTCCATGGCCTGCTGAGAAGCCTGCTGTCTATCTCGCTCCCGGGCACGTCTATCTCGTCGAGAAGCATGGCCGGCTATCCTGATCTGTGTGCGTGTACTGACTGGAGTTTCTTCCGGTTCACCTATACCACCAGCCTGTGACGATCCACCTCACATCACGAAATCCCTGCTCGAATCTATAATTATGTTGTGTTGCTAAGCACCACTGTAAATACAAAATAAAAGAAATTAAGAAAAATTAATAATGAACTGCAGATTTATGGTAAATCCGTTAGTTAATTTTTGGAAAAAATTGAACTACGGATTTACCATAAATTCGTTAGGCATTTTATGGAAAATCATCAACCGCGGATTTACATAAATCCGTCTGATGTACAGGGGTATGATGTATAGAGGTGGAGTACGAAAAATGGAACCCTTTTCATTTATTTTCAACTCATTTGTAAGTTGGCGACGGGAGTTATTTGCAAATTGCTTTTCAAATTTATCAAACTGCACACTTTCTCCATCCCTACCAGAAATGGATCTTCTTGTCTTAAAATTTTATAGGCTAAAGTGCTCCCGGGGTCCCTTATCTTTATTTAAAGTAACGAATTAGTCCTTTATGTTTTTTTTGTCCCAAATAAGTCCTTTATCTTTCAAATTTTTGACACATAAATCCTTTTCCGTTAACAGTGCTGATTTATGTGTCCAAAAAAAGGATTTATGTGTTAAAATTTTGAAACATAAAGGACTGATTTGGGACAGAAAAGGATTTATGTGTCAAAAATTTAAAACATAAAGGACTGATTTGGGACAAAAAAAAAGATAAATGACCAAATCGTTACTTTAAATAAAGATAAGGGACCCCGGGAGCACTTTAGCCAATTTTATATTATTCTTCATAAATAAATATAAAGTAGTTGGAATTCTGTGAATAGTTATTAATATTTATAAAAAAATAACTATAAAACATTTATGTAAGATAATTATGTAAAATTACGACACACAAAAATTCCATTTCTATCTCTCACCTCTACCCGCCACCAAAACCAAAATATAGTACATACTACTAGAGTTAATAAAGAAAATGGGATTGGGTTGTTTGCAGTTGTAGGTAATCAAAATGCATACAATAATTTAGGTAGACGACTTTTGCTCCTTATCAAATCTTATACCGGTAAACATAAAAGTAGGTAGTAGTTTGTTAATAAATGCATTGCTATTTCATCATCCAACTATTTCTTAATACAAAGTCAGCAAGGGTAGTACGATATGGCACGAGTGCTAAATACTTAGATCTCTTAACTATTTAATTAGTTTTGAGTTCGATCCATAGAAAAATATTTATTGGGAGAGGTCAACCCCTTAAATTGATCTCTGTTAACTCGAAATATTAGTCTCTACATGAGTTACATGTGGAGTATACATTGTTTTTTTTAAAAATTATAGCAAGGGGGAGGAATCAGACAGGCTTTGTTATAAAACTCAAGCTAAATTTCCATTTGACCAGGATATTACAAATTTTTAAAATTTCATCATGTGTACACTTCTAATTTGTGAATATCAATTTTGGTTCTTGCCAAAAAAAATTGATACCTAATTGAGCCCTAAAACCTAATACTAACTAGTCATGTGATAGTTTCTCTCTTAGCCTCCTTCAAAAAGAATTCTTAAGGCACTGATGTGTACTATCGACTTGCTTATGAGTCCGTTAACAAATGTCAATGTGTAAGGTTATGAATACGTGTAAAATTATCGTCCCTTATATGCTTCTAAGTATAACAAAGAAGTAAAATGGTTAAACGAGTCCCTTCATGACAACCCAATTTAGACATCATTTATCTTTAAATCTCCTTCATCTTCAACCTCCAAACCGTAAATCCCCATTGTTGGAGCTGGAAGTTTCGTCCCTCTCCCCCTCATTGCTTGAAGTTTAAGGGGCACTAACACAAAGACAACAATAGTAAAATATTCTGGAAACATATAAAAATGAAGAGAAATGCATTAAAAACCACAACGAACGAAAATCGGGGTGTTACAGATGCTGCTAGGGCTTATCTGCTTTACTTTAAACTAAGAAAAACAACTGAAATCATAAGTAAAATATAGAGTAGGATGAGACCAAAAAAAACCCTAAACCTTTTAATGGACAATGAAAAACCAACATAAATAAAAAACAACATAAAACAACCGAAAATGACAAAAGCTAATAAATATCGCACCCTCGACCAATAGAACACAGAATAATCGCAACAAAAAACTAAGAAAAGCCACAATTGACCTTTTGCACAAAGTGATGATGATGATGATGATGATGATGATGATGATGATGATGGAACTATCGCCATGGGACGATGATCAAATTGTCACAGAACGATGATTATCGGGCTGTCATTGAGCGAAATCAAGGAAGACACTATTAGGGTTTTAATGGAGGATTTGTATTTTGCATTTGGTGATTTCCATGGTGAAGTTAAGGTGTTTGATAATACGCTTGTTAAACCTATGTCTTGTTGGGATACGATTCTACATAAGTTTGCAACAAAGAATTTGGGAGGTCGTATTTTGGATTTGTGATGTGTTAGGGGCAACTTGCCTTTTAGTGGTTTCGTATCATTTTGGTCCCTAAAATTTGCCTACATGTAGGATATATAACAAATCAGCTAACACGACACATCATCAAAGTTAACTCTGTTAACCAAAAGAGTTTGACCGAAAGACTTAACTAAATAAATGGGAATTGGTATGGAATGAATGGATGATGAGCCCATATTGTTAGTTAGTTGTCCTACCCTAACCATATTCCATTAATGCATGCATATGCATGGCCGCATCTCCTACTTACTGACCAATCCATACCTCACACATTAATTTATCCTCTTCCCATCTTAAATTCTCTATTCTCACATCACAAATTTTGAAACCCACACATTTTGCTCTCTGTCTGTGAGGAACTAGCAAAACACACAGACATTGTCGCATTACATAATACATACACACTCTCTATTCCCCCAATTTAGGTAATTCCCTTCCCTTCTCTCTTCTCGCTTCTGTTTTTTTCTGTCCAATTTGCGATGACCCAGATTCCTTGTTATTATCGAATCACGATTTTTTTTCTCAAAGTTTGTATCTTTTGCTAGTTTATTCATCAAAAACCCTTAGTACTTGTCATTTCATTGAAATTAAATGTAGGGTTTTTTTTTTTTTGTCATGTTGCGTGATTTTATTTTATTTTTTCGATTTTGAATTTCAGCTTGTAATTATTCTATTGGATCTTGCATATAATCCTTCAGTGATTCGCAAAGTGTGTTGCTGACACTGCTCCGTTAAGTGGGTCTGCTTTAAAGATGAAGCTCGCTTTGGTTTCTAGAAGTGGAAGAGAGATCGTTAAAGGTGGCATTCAGCTCAGCGATTCTGTATGTTTTTCTTTAAATTTCTTATCTTTTACTTTTATTTTCACTTTTTTTGTTGTTTTAATCAAAAGGGTAGTTTTGATTTCTTAGATTGCTTTCTGAGAGCAGGATTTTATTTATTGAATTCAGAGTTTCTTCTTTTTGAGTTTTCCTTTTAGTTTAGGAATTTGAGATTTGTTAGTAATGATTTATGGTTTATTTTATCCCATTGTTTCTTTGTCATAGGCTACTGTAGCAGACCTGCAAGAGGCAATTCATAAGCGAAGTAAGTGTACTACTTTTTCTCTATTATACCTAATTAATAATTATAAATTATATTTTCTTAGAGTAAAATTTGAGAACAGAAATGGTTAAAGTTTTGTTGATCTTAGGCGTTTAGCCGTTTATCTTGATGGTTCTAAGGTATTTCATATTTCTATATATGGTTTTAGTTATTTTTGTGATATACTGTGTGATGATAATTGATAACAACCTCATAGTAGGTTCATTGTTGTTAATTGTTAACAGCTTCATAGTAGGTTCATTGTTGTTTTCCTTTCTTAATATTTAGAATTGAATGAATATTTCTCTTGTAGTTCTGTTTAGTGATTTAACAGTGTGTTCTAAATAAAGCGTGTTTCAAAATATGTTCGGGAGTCTCAAATTTATGTTTGAAAGTCTCAAATATGTTCTAAATAGAGCGTGTTTCGAAATGATCATGAAATTTTGGTATCTTGTTTTGGTGCTAAATAAATTTTTAGTATCATTTCTTAGATCTGAAAGGCTTTTTCTGTAGTTTCTTATTTAAACCTATTCCAGGTTGTTCAACTTGAATATTAGAATGAAAATGTCTTCTTGGCTTTCGACAGTATACCGAAATTTTGTTAGATATGGGTGACAAATGTAGTTCAATCCATTGCATTCAATCCTACTATTTAAAATCCGTATCTCTGTCTCTATGCTGCATTGGATTTCATTGATCATTAACATGGTTTGGATATTTTACTTAAACAGCCAAGAAACATCCGTCGCGGCAGCGCTTGACACTTCCTATCCAACCAGGATCAAAGGAAAAACCTGTTGTTCTCAACTATAAAAAGAGTCTGAAAGACTACACAAAGGGAAATTCAGATACCTTAACCGTAGTATTCAAGGATTTAGGTCCACAAGTTTCTTACCGTACGCTTTTCTTCTGCGAGTATTTGGGACCTTTGCTTCTCTATCCAGTCTTCTATTACTTCCCTGTCTACAAGTATTTTGGCTACAAGACTGAACGTGTCATCCACCCTGTGCAGACATATGCGTTGTACTATTGGTGTTTCCATTACGCGAAACGAATTCTCGAAACATTTTTTGTGCATCGCTTTAGCCATGCAACGTCGCCACTTTCCAATGTTTTTCGTAACTGTGCTTATTACTGGACTTTTGGCTCTTACATTGCTTATTATGTGAACCATCCATTATATACCCCAGTAAATGACCTACAAATGAAGATTGGGTTTGGGTTTGGGATAGTTTGTCAAATTGCAAATTTCTTTTGCCATATCATACTGAGGAATCTTCGCGGACCTGGGGGCGAAGGTGGATATCAAATTCCACGTGGCTTTCTATTCAATATTGTTACTTGTGCGAATTATACAACAGAAATTTACCAGTGGTTGGGCTTTAACATTGCAACGCAAACCATTGCTGGTTATGTTTTTCTCGCGGTTGCTACTTTTATCATGACCAATTGGGCTCTTGCAAAGCACAGGCGTTTGAAGAAGGTTCGTTTCATTAACTTTTCTTTCACAGTTTACTAATCCAGTTTATAGTCTATATTTATAAAGATATAACTGTTGGAGCAAAAATGTTTATGGTTAACCAAGTAATTGAGCGCAAGTGGTTAAGGCGCTTTAGTTAAGGACCAATCGTTCGGGAGAACCCGAGTACACGATACTTGGCTGGAATAATCCTTGGTCAGATTTTACTTACCTCTGAGCCGAACTATGGATTAATCAGGGTGCCTTTCCCCCGAGAACCAGAGGGTCAAAGACTTTTAGAGGATATACAGATCTAATCTATAAAAATAAATAATAGTTTAGGATTTTAGATTTTGAAATGTTTGAAGAAATTGATTGTTTGACTCCATCATGATGTTATCATTTGTACAGGATGAAGCCTTACCTTATCAAATATCAAATGACAAGTACTATGAAATGAACATATAATGTTAATCTATTCTCCTCTTTGCATATTTTAATAGTGACTCTTGCATCTTTATCTTTGGTGTAACTGCAGTTATTTGATGGAAAGGAAGGGAGACCGAGGTATCCTCGTCGGTGGGTAATATTGCCTCCATTCCTATAGACGCCGAAGCCACAGATGGCGTCACCACTCTGTGCTAAGAGGATTCTGAGAGATTTAGATTTGTAGCTTAATGAATTTGTTGTTGTCTATTTTTGTTAGTTATACTTATGAATGTCTTTCAATGTTTTGACTATGAATTTGATTTCCAAGTTATTGAAGCAGGATTTTATGGAATATTTGTAACCATTTCCAGTTTGTTGTGCTGGAGATACTTGTTCCTTCAGAATCTTCATCTTGTTTTGATTGTATTTGATGTTGCTATTTTGTTTTGGTTGGCTGGATTGCCTTTGCAATAATTCATTCTCATATTGAGAGTTAAATTTCTTTCTCATACACACAGCAATGCCAAAGGTTCAAGCTATTAGTCTTGGTGCATGTTTGGATTTACCTTTAAGAATCAAAAGTGATTCTAGAGACAATAGGTTGTTTTTGGCATTTTTGAGTAAATTTGATTTTAACTCTAGAATTGTTTCTAATTTGTAGTTTTTGTTTCCAAAAGTAATTTTTACTTGCAGGTTCATTGTCCAACTTACTTAACGTGAATTCATCTAAATATAAACCACTTTCAACTAACTTTTGATTTAAATCAATTTTACAAAATCAATTTATTCAAAATTCATATTTATCACGACATAACCAAACACACATGCTCCATATAAACGTGATTTTTTTTGGTTACTTTGTTTTGGAATTCATTTTGTTTTCAAACTCCGGTCTGATTAGGGTAGAACATTTGCATATAAGAAGCGAATTTAAGCTTTGAAAGCCCATCCCAAGTAGGTACTTCAGTTAGCGAGCTAAGAGATACTAAAAAAGTGCACCAAAAGAGTGCAAGCAGGAGGTCCCTAGTTCAAACCCGGAAAACTAACATCTCTCATCCCCCACTAACATTGCCTATAAAAAAAACTTTGAAAGCCCTAATGATATGACAATATAATAAACAGTCTTAAATAAAGCCTTCAAATACGATATGGCGTCCACCATAGGTAACTTGCAAGTAAAACCCATTGGATACCTAAACAGATGCTCTAAAATATAATTGGATGTTTTTCTCTACCTGCATCTCAGGGGATCAGTATGATATTCACACTTGTGGAGTATCTACAATTATTTTTATCAATACTCATCAAAATTATTGAGTTAACTAAGTTTAATTTGTGCTTTAATCCCAAAATTGTTGAGTTAATTATGATCCGCCCAAGCCTATTTTCATCCCAAGGGAAGATAACCCCCAAATTTAGTGTCCAAAATGAACCCAACCATGCGTTGAGATTTTCTTTTCATATTACTGACAAAGCATCAGCCTCATGTCTTTTGTACCTTTATCATCCCTCCAGACTCGCAAACAATAGCTTTATCTTCCATCTAGGCAATTGGGTCATAATTTAATCGATTCATTCAAGTCGACTATAACATTGACTAATAGATAAATAAATAAATACTTTTGAGGAAAAGTAAATAAAACAACCAGGAAAAATAGTTCAACAGTTCAACACAATTCAATTACAGTTCAATTAGCTGTGTAATGCAGTAGTAGTTCAGCTGTGCTTTAACCAACCGTCGAACTGCAGTTATAGTTTAGCTGTGTTTGAACCAACCATCAATCTGATTGGTTCCTAGTTCAATCTTTAAAACACTACTCGAAAGTAAATATGTACAAACATTTCACTTTCGATCGAATCAATTTGAATTGTCAATAATCAAACTAGTTGGTCCAATTCTGAAAACACTAATCGAAAGATCAATTTGGCCAATATTAGAGTGGTCTAATTAACCAACAGAGCGGTTTGTTCTCTGCCTACCTGTTTTTGCAATTTGTAAGCTATTTTCCTACATTTTCCCACAGATCACTCGGTAATATTACACAAAAATCACATGCTTATATGAATGCCTGGTAATAAAAATACTTGAGAAACGATGAACAAGGGGAAGCAAAATTTCACACTACATCCACTGAATAGATTCAAACCCTCCAACATATAAAATTAACAAATGTCAGAAAGACAACGCCCCAAAATTGCTACCAACAAATCCTAGTTTTCATCAGATGATGCTACCAGAATCCCCATTACAATTTCATATCATCTGTCAGTCCAAAATATGGTATGCTTCTGGCAAACATAATAGCAGAAACATAGATACATTGGCCTTCCGTGTATTAGACAGACACTCGATGCACAAGACAAATGCTAACCCATTAGAACGCACTGCTCATCATCATCTACGCATTCCTCTTCCACGACCACGGAAACCACCTCCACGACCTCTACCTCCCATGGCACTTGCAGCAGCCTCTCCTTGTGCACTCTCGGACTACATACATTAAATAAATAAGACAAGCAAAATCAGTTCGATAACAGAAGTTTCTCATGGTTGGTATGACATCACATAACATAAGGTTGTGGAAGATCGTTAACGTATAGTAGACATGTAGTCGATATACATGATTCAAAACAAGTTACATTTATTGCGGGTCACTTGGGAATGAAAGAAAGAATCCATAACTAACAAGCTAGAATAAAATGAACACAATTCTTATCTATACAAAAAAAATGTTCATCCAGACATTCACAACATAACTCGGCAATTCGATATAAATTTCAAGGCTTAAATATCATTTACCCCCTGCAAA
Organism: Astragalus membranaceus; assembly: GCA_039519185.1. Taxonomy (NCBI): domain Eukaryota; kingdom Viridiplantae; phylum Streptophyta; class Magnoliopsida; order Fabales; family Fabaceae; genus Astragalus; species Astragalus membranaceus. The sequence continues at coordinate 173,126,152 of CM076849.1, forward strand.
TATCATGTTTATCCATTTACCCCCTGCAAAAAAAAACCTTCAAAACAGCAGAGAGGTAACTAGAAACACTTAATATTTGCAGGGGTAACTAGATCCCACTTAATATTTGCAGGGGGGTAAATGGATAAACGTGATATTTGTAGGGGGGTAACTAGATTCCAAATGGCAGCCAAAACTAACGTTGTTAGCTAAAACTAACAGTAGGGGGTAACTAGAAACACTTAATATTTGCAAGGTTTGTTTTGAAAGTTTTTTTTTGCAGGAGGTAAATGGATAAACGTGATATTTGCAAGGGGGGTAAATGATATTTAAGCCAAATTTCAAAAATCACATGGTGAGACCCAAGTAGATCATTGTAACAATATCAACCAAAATTATCACGATTATGTTTATATATCCACCAAATAAGTATAAATATGGCAAAAGAAGCTTATGGTATTACTACCAAAGGGAACTAGGAAGCATATCAGAGACCTGACACAAGGTATAACCACTTCATTGATGCAATATGCATATAGCTGCTTCACCGATTAAGAGAGGAAACAGAGAGAAGGCACAATAAATATGAAACACTAAAATAATATATTACAGTTAACTCCAGTGAGGCACCTTTCTTGTTGTATAAAAGGAATAAGTGCAAACTCGTATGAGGAAAAAAAACTACTTTGGTTGCCTACCAATAATGGCATTCCCACACCTAGAAGATTTTTTTTTTTGCTTCCTGCCAATATATCATAATTCTATCTATTTCCATACCAAACTACGAAATCCCAATCCCCGAGGTGTGGAGTAAGGGAAGAACTAATCCACATTCCCACACAACAAATGTGCTATATATGCAGGAAAGAATTGACATGGTACTGCACAATCCGAAGGTACAACTTTATATAGCATTACCCTTCCAAAGTAGGAAATCCTTTACTAAGGGAATCTTGTCAAACAGGAAATTAAATTTCAATATAACATATATCATTATTTTCTTTAGATTGAGAAAGTCGACGAAAAATGTTTTCCAAAACAAAAGTATAGTCTTCAGTAAATATACAATGATAGAACTAGTCAGATATTTATGTACCTTGGGATTTTTAACTGTTTCATCCACACTTAAGACAAGGCAAGCTGCCTCGGTAGCAGCATTTATAGCATTGATCTGCAAGTTAATTACTTACTTAAACACCATCCTCATAATAAAACTAGAATCAGAATACAAAACCATGCAAATAAATGTAGGCAACCTTCACAACTGCAGGTTCCCAGACAAAGTTGGCAAAAGAATCAGCAATGCCACCAGTGGCTATGTCCACTCCAAATGGTGCCCCCTCACCTTCAACAAGCAGGAAATGATAAGATTTTTATCTTCTGATATATCAAAAGAACTCTGCAAAATTTACTATAGCAAATGCATAATTAGATACATTGGCAAGTAAGCCCCAAAACGCGGGCATACATTCAAGTTTCAAAGAATCAACAAATTAGGAAAACTTTTTCATTTACATGCTTGAAGCCACCCATGTGCTAAGGACATAACAGTAACATGCAAAGAGAAATACAAATGACAGCACAAATCCAATCCTAACTACATTATCGTACATTAATTATTTTGAATAGGGGTTTGGATGAATCAATCTGTTTGTAATCCAATGAGCCCCAAATATATAAAAACTTGGTTTGGTTGTTTTATTAAACGTCCTTGAGTAAATTCTCTAGACTAATGGGGTGAGGCACGACTAAGGAAATAAATCCACCACCGCTTAGTCAGACAAACATACTCTTGCTGTCACATTTCATTGAAGTTAATATATTCTATAAGTGTATTAAATTACTCGAGCTTATGTGGATGAAAATTTAACCAATACCGCCTACAAAACAGTTGCCGAGGACTCTGGCTCGGTCATTGTCCTTATAATTTGAATAAAGGTGCTTGAACTTGTTTGACCAGTTGAGCCAAACCCAACTATCTTATATTCAGCTAGGCTCGGCTAAATTGCAGCCCTACTTCCCAGTGGCTCTGCATGTAAGTATATATGTAATCAAGTATTCACATAAAACAACAGCCAACCAACCCGAAGGAAGCGCGTGTTTCTGCCTTAGTTTGTTCAGCACATCAGTTGCATCAAATCCAGCATTGTCACATAATTGGCGAGGAATAACCTGCAACAACACCATAACTTCTGCATCAAAATACAATCTAGTAACTATACTCGTTGAACAGAAGAACATCTCAAACATTCATGTCTCAATTCATACAGTTCCAAGCCAAGTATGCATGTTACAACAGATACTTAGCAATGTCATTTCAAGATGAGCACATCAATACACAAAACAAGTATATCCTCCAAAAATACTGCATTGATATTCCTATGCTCACTGGCTTCTGAGTGCAAATATAGAAATTAAAGCTTCAAGTCCAATGAGTGGATGCACAAAGTTCAAACACACAGCATAATAGGGTAGCAACTTTTGGGTTGAATAGCAACATGAAAAATGCACACACAAGAAGGGTGGTTTTGCTGCCACTCCCTTTCTCCACAGTAATGCAGTAATAAAGCATGCGATTAACAGAGCCTGACCAGCAGATAAAATGTCTACAAGAAACCTCCGGAAATTCTCCAAATGATGTTACATATTGAAAAACTACCAAAGACATCTGTTTTTAATGATATAAATATTAATATTCGATTTCAAAATTTGCAAAGAAACACAATGTTGGTTTGAACTTATGCTATACTGAGAAGTTCTTTGGCATCATTTACCACTTGTGTCAAACAAGTGCAGCTGCTGCATCCCATTACATTTGAACTTATTATATGACTAAAATAATAGATTAGAAAATATACCATTATAGATCATATTCAATTTCAAACCCACTTACCTCAAGAGCCTTTGCGTAGGAGTTGATGAAAAGTTGGGACTTTCCAGCTATTGTACGTGCATGCTGCCTCAGGTACCGGCTTATTTCCATCTGTCAACAATAAGCAGAAGTTAAGATTTAACTAATTGTCACCATCATAATGCAATGAGATCTACAACAAATTTTTCAGAGCAGAGACATACATCTATAGCACCTCCACCAGCAACTACAGTTGAATTCTTCAAAGCCCTTCTAACAATCATGATTGCATCATGCAAACTTCGCTCTGCTTCTTCTATGAACTGTGTTAAATATGGGCTCCTAACATCAGATTTATTAAATGTGTAATTATAAACTAAATGAACATTGCAAGACATCTGACAGACCTGATCAGCACCACCACGAAGTACTATGGTGGCTGTTTGGCCAGATGGACATCCATTGAATATATTGAACCTCTCATTTCCTACTTGTTTTTCCTCAAAAATCTCACAAGTTCCAAGGATCTTCAAGAGCAAATGCATCACAAAAATTTCAGCTGCAATATATAAAATTAAAAAATGTGCAAAGCGTGCAGAATCCCACAAATAATGCACAACCTCATCAATAATGTTGTTGACAGATGTTTGTACGGTTCCACCACTTGCAGCTGCAACCCTTTTCAAATCTTCCTCTGCTACACGACCAGCGCAGAAAATGTCTCGATCGGCAAAGTACTGTTTCAAGGGAAAGTTATTAAAATAAAAACTGTGAATATACATGAAAGTTTTTAACAAGCACAACGAAAAGAAAAAATTTCTGGCAATATAATGAACCGCTGACAAGGATGCCAAATTACACTTACTATAATGAAGAGTTAATGCAAAAAAGAAAATAGTTAATTAAAAAATAGAAGCTAATAGCTGTATAATACATGCAAGTACAACATAAGAGGCTACCCATATAATGCCCCACAACCCTGTTTCAGAACAGGAAGGCACACAGCAAATTTTGTATATGCTACTCCCAAAAAAGGTTCAAGATTTTGTGGATTGAGGAAAGGCATACAATAATATGAAACAAAATTAGATTTGATAAAAAAAATGATAATCAAAACCTGTGTAGCTAGATCACCGATAGCCAGTCGTGAAAGAACAACTTTGGCACCACTTTGGACACATTTATCCAACTTGTCATAAATAATGTTCCATTCTGCATCAACAATTGACTGATATTGTGTTGGATCTGATAATCTGTAAAGAATAAGAGAAGGAAGTCACGTGAACTGAACAACCCTCCAATAGAACTCTATCAACAAAAGCAAGACAAAATTTTTTTTGAAAAATATTTACACCTTATTTCAGCATTTTCTTTCTCAGATTTTAGCTCCAACTCAACATTAAGTAATAATATTTTTGGGTTGAGAAACTTCTTGGGCTGCTGCTCAAATCCAGCATATGAAAACGTTTTCTTAAACGCCACACCATTTACAAGAAACGAGTCGCGCATAGTCCCACCAGGAACCTGTACCAAAAAACTGAATCTCTATCACATCATTTCCAAAAAAAAAAGTATCTAAAACAACAAAATTGGTTTACAAAGTTAACACTAACTTTAAAAACAAAAACCTATATGAGAGTAACACTCCTACTTTGGTGGGTCAATTGTTCTTACTTCCTATCACAACTTTTGATTTATCACAAATTTTTTACAAATTCCCAGGAATAGTATTATGCAAATCAATTGTAATACAACTACTACAGAATCTGTGAAGAAAAGCAGATGCATGAAGCATCTAATTACAACATAGAAATTAGGCAAGCTTTATTAGGGGGAGGGAAAAACAACATCATGGCTGAGAATGCCGTTCCACTCTTATAGCAAAAGAAAATCTTTTAAATGACAAAAAAAACTATTGAAACTTAAAGATGGTAGGTAATGGGAGGACTAACAACTACATTGAAATATAAGTACATCCCCAAAAAAATTCCTATTGATGGAAGTAAAGAGAAATGTACAAATAATAATGATTAGGGGAATTGCTTCTCAGCGTGAGTTTCATAATTCCCTGCATGATTATGTCAACATCTGGAAATTGGAACTGAAGTTACATTACAGGCCCAATCGACTGAGGCTTTTGGCTCATTGCTATGATGTTTATATGACGTGCCACTACATACACAGATCAACTTCTACAGGACCTCAAACGCAACTTGCATTTACTAAAATAACATCTATTCCAATAAACAATTGGCACTCCCCAATAAAATACATCAGAAAGAAAAGAGGTAAAAATCAAGATCTCATCAAATGTTTGTTGCACTAAGAGTGTTTAAGGTGACCCAACACCAACTAATGCTGTTGTATAACAACCAAATATAAAATGATAAGCAATCAACATTTTCAGCAACAAATCATTTTGAAATGATTTGTTCAACTCTTTTAGTTATCCTAAACTTTGAACCTCTGAAAGTACACTCACAATACTGCAAAGTGACTGGAGAGCCTTACCATACTGATGAGCTATTTTGGTGTGTTTTATTATTTAAAAGTATCTCTGATCCTCCTTTATCACTTAGTTTTGCACTTACATTCTTTTCTATTGAAAAACATTATGCATACCAATATAAAAGAGAGAATGCAGTTATGCAGCATATGGATACAAGGTTGTAAAAGAAGTAATACAGGTACCTTCTTTATTCCAATCATGTTCAGCCTGTCATCGGTCCCAATTGCAATTACAGCATCCACAACCATTGTTGCAAAGAACTCTTTTTCTCCACCAATAAGCTTTGAAGAAAGTGTTGTAGCAGCACACTTAGCGAGCAAGCTTTTCTTCTCTTCCAAACTTTTTCCTTCAATGCTAGTAGCTAGCTCTTTGACCTTCTCAATTGCCAACGAACATGCAGTCCTATAGCTCCGTATTAAATTTTGAGAGTGAACACCATCTTCAATGAAAGGCTTGGCCTCTCTTAAAAACTCAGCCGCAAGCAACACCACAGTGGTGGTTCCATCGCCAACCTTCACAATCACAACAAGAATAACAATACAATAGGTATTTACAAAAAAAAATATTGCAATTCCACAATTTCATGCATCTTAGGTCCTGTTACTTTGTTTTCAAATTTTCATTTTCTGTTTTCAATAAGATACACATGTATAGATGATATACATAATCAAGGAGTCACATATTTGGAAATAGTGAAAATGCTATAAAGTTGCTTTCACCATTTTCAAATATGCTATTGCATCTTGCACAACTAATCTCCACATTAGATATAACCTTCTTGGCTATGTGCATATTAATATGTATCTTACTAAAAATTTGAAAACAAGTAAACATGTACTTCGTGATCTCTAGTAAAAAAAGGCATCTGAATAATCAAAAAGACAATTACCAAAAATGAAAATCACATTTCAGTAAACCGATCTCAAAACAAGGCCATAAAATGAATAAATAAATAAATAAATGAAAAACAGTTACAATACAAATGTGAATCTAAGAAATGGACGAGATCGAAGGGAATGAGTGAGTTACCTCAGAGTCCTGAGACTTAGCAATATCGACGAGGATTTTAGCGGCAGGATGGACAATATCGAGAAGCTTCATGATGGTGGCGCCGTCGTTAGAGATGGTGACGGAGCCTTTGTCATCGTGAATGAGTTTGTCCATACCGCGAGGACCTAAAGTAGTTCGAACGACGTCGGCGACGGCGGTGCAGGCATTGATGTTACTCACCAGTTGTGGTTTCCCTTGCGAAGTGTCTGTTCCTTCTTTTAGAAGTATGATCTGTGGTTGCTGTTTTCTCCCGCATTTTCAAAAAGATGAGTTAGGTTAGAGAAACGTATAACAGAGTTCAGAGAGAGAGAGAGAGGTGGAGTGAGAGAGAACTTACCAGCATAGCTGACATGGTTGAAGATGAGAGAGAAAGAGAGAGTTAGGGTTTAAGTTTGAAGTTCAGAGTAGGTCTTGAAGAAGCAGTTTCTGGCTCCTTCTTTTTCGCAGTGAATGAATGTCCGAATGAATGAGTGAATGATTTTCACTGGACTGTGTGATTGTGTCTATTTCGAACCGAAGATTCATTTTCATTTTCATTTGGGCCGAAGGCCCATGGACTCTTTTGTACCCAAAACTACCACTCTCTAACTTTGGAATTTCTCCCAGCACCCCATCATTTGGTTGTTCATACCCCCCAACCCCATTTAATGATGAGTAAAAGACCAAACTGTTCATAACTAAACAACTTCATACCCCCTCTCCTTTCCCTAACCCTACACACCTCTCCTTTTAGTAAGCTCTCATGGTCGCATCCCTATACACTGTACCTTACGGATTGGGATTAACTTACATCCGATGCGATGTAAGTTCCGCAAAAACGCTAACTATCGTTTAACTGTATTATTATATTAATATATCTTATAAAGATCTAGATATTTTTACTTTTATGTTGATTAAAAAAATAAAACTACTCCTTTAAATTGCCTACGGTGGACACTCTTCCATCCCTCTTTTCTCTTCACTTTATTTCTCTGGATTTTTCTTGGTTGAAATTCTTCAAATTAAGTTAAGTTAATTTCCTTATCTCCCCAAAAGCTCTGCACAGACCCAACCACCAAATTATCTCCAATCCTTCCATCACCCAAATATGCCTTACTAAAACTAAAGTTCCAAAACCTTCATTTTATCACCTTACGAACCATTCCCTCTCCAATCACCACACTTCATCCAACTTGATCAAATTCAAGCTTCCTTCAAGTGAGAGTACTCCTTCCTGCTAGTCATCTTCCACTTACAAGCTTGGTAAGAAAATATATATTCTCTCCCTGATTCAAGTTTAATAGATATATTTTGTTACTTTATTTTTCTTGTTTAAAAACTTTCTCATATATATGTATTTGATCATGATCAACATGTTATTCTCCATCACATCCATTTTATTGGGCCGAAAACTCTTTTCTCAGGAAGCATACAGAAATTGGTTTTCTTTTTGATCTAAAATGAAATGATTTTTTTAAAAAAAAAAGTATGAGTAGTTAAACTTTGAATAAAAGTTTTAACAGCTTTTCATCTAGATTCCCATTATTATTTTTTCAAACAAGCGTCACTTTGAGTTTGAAGAAAAAAAAAAAAACTTAAGTTTAATATGGAGGAATATACAGGTTTTGACAAAAGTTATGGTATTGAGAAAAGCGTTGATCTTAAAGCATTAGAAGTTGTAACAAGATATGTTGTCAAACAAATGGAGTAGTTTTAAAAGAAAAAAATTCAGCTTTTATGAAAAAGGAGGATGAAGATTTGTGTAGAAGTTTGAATTTTAGTAAAGTTTAAAATTTAGAGTCACCAAAAGTTTTCATAATGTTCTTCGAGCACTTTTGATCATCATAAATCGAATCTTTGATATAAAGGAAAAAGATTTTTCGCTTTTCTTGTTCAAATGTTTTTTTTAAGGATATAGCGTTAGGAAAAGAAATATCGAAAACGGGACTAGTAGCTTATCACGCTCTAGTTACCACCCTTAAAGCGAGTACTAGTATTGTAATCTAAGACCTTTGGACTTTATGTTTATGCGTTGAAGGTTCTGCGACATCTGGACCGGCCCTTGCTCGGATACCTCGCTACTCGTCAGAGCACGTTTCAGGTAAGGGGAATTTCTGCATAATGAGTTTTAGCTTCATGGGTGTTGTGTGATTGTTTGAACTGTGTGCTGGATTGTTTTGCCTGATAATATTTGTAGTATTATTATGTGAGATTTTATATTGAATATCCCTGTGATTGATTGTGAAGATGTGAATGACTGGTTGTGCTGAATTGTCTGAGTGTTGGAGTCATAACTATTGTTATGACCAATTGTTTTGTAACTTGAGTTGAATTGGACTCGAGCAGAGGAGTCGTAACGGTAAAAAGATAAAGGGAACGTGACATTTTAGTGACAGATCGTGGGAGGTTCGAAAATAGGAAAACTGAATTTCGAGAGTTAATAGGAATTAGTCATGGTAAAACAGAATAAATATTTTTGACAGAATAAAAAGAAAACAGACTTTATGAAATAGCGTATCAATTGTGAAAACCCGAATTTCTCCAATGGATCTTCGGTGTAACCTCATTTGAACAAACACGCTCGTATTTTGAAAATGAAACCTTAGGCATTTGAAAAATGGAGAACAAAGAGTTGATTTAAGAGTTGTGGCTAACAATGAAAGTATGTTAGTAAAGATAATAATTGAGTATTCCGACTTTATAAAAGAGAAACGTTTTCGAAAACTCAAAGTGGTACTCTCGTCTGTCAAAAGATAAGAATACCCGGAAAGCTATGCTAAGTGGAATGGGACGCTTAGTGTGGTTCTCTAAAACTTTGAGCGCATCATGTTAAAAAGAGAATTTATGAAAATGGGATACTCGATGATTAATAATATGTAATGAGACTTTCAAAGTTAAGCGTTGTTTTGAGATGAGAACTTGGGGACGAGTCTCAATCTAGATGTGAGAAAATCTAGCAAAGATTCGTATTGATTATCTAGGTACCATCGAGGACCTAGAGCGTTGAGAGTTTAGAACGTTTTTAGGGCGTTGTTCCAACCTGGATGCTAGATGGTCCTGTGTTGAAGACTGCCTGAGTAATTGCTGTAGGTCTGACGGGGAATCCAGATCTAGGTTACAAGGGACACAGAGACATATGTAAATGTTATGTCTGTCGGTGTTGATCTAACGGAGAATCTAGATCACAGTATTGGCCTAGGTGACGATCTAGTGCTATTCCATTTCGTATGGAAATTTTGATGGTATTGATAATCGATGTGAGGAACGATTACTAACACGGATCAGAATACCTTTGATTGACTAACTCCATTATGTTGAGGTGCTGAGATTGTTTATGAATCCTATGTGTTATTTTTTTTGATTTTGGAATGATATCTAAAGATAAGTAAGTAATGCATGGTATCTGTATGTATGTATTATTTTGGTTTTACCTATGTATAGCTTATGATGAACTCGTGGACGAGGAATTCACCCTTGCTGTGTTTTATTTTGTATGTGGTATATTTAAAATTGGGTTTAGAAGATGGCTTCGAAGGACAAGATGGTTTTGAAGGATTTGCAGGAGATGGACTTGCCCTTGGATCTCAAGGGGGAACAAGTTCTTGATTTCCCTAGTGGTGGAAATTTGGATGATTGGGAGTTCGACCCCGTCTCCCAAAAGATCCGGTTTAGGGGAGTAGTAGTATCGACCAGTATAGATGATGAAGGTAACCGTCTCTCGCAGTTACGTTACAAGACTAAGTACACTATTAATATGCCGTTCGACTTTTTCTGGGATGTACCTTGGACCCCTCCTGTGCGAAAATTCTATTCTGGGACTAGGCGTCCATTTCAGCCTACGCGTGGAGGTAGGAGTGGACCACGTAGGATAACCACTCTGAAGAAGAGCGCCATTCCTAGGAGACTTGCTAGATCATCAGTGACCCGGGATTTTTCTGAACCTGTTGACCCCGTCCCGGTGATTCAGGTACCCTTTGCCCCCATTGCTGAGGGTGGTGCTAGGGATTTTGTTGATACTGATGTCCATGATGGTACTGCTGATGACATTCCAAAGTCACCTATCATTCCAGAGTTTGCTCACACTTCTCCGCCACCTTTGCACATGTTTTCACCTCATCCTGTACCTGCTCTTCCAGTCTGGACGGCAGTGAGTGAGTCTCGTAGTGCAGGATCATTCTCTGGAGCTCATGAGTTGATCTATATTTCTAGTGATGAGGAGTTCGACGATGAGGATGACCCGGAGGTGAGTCCGTCTTATTATCTTTGGTGAGATCAGTTGAGCAGAGGTATAGTGTTGGTGTGTGTGTGTGTGATATTGTCAGGTATTGGGATGGCGTAGGATAGTGGGTTGTGACGTACTGACAAGAGAATGGAAATGTCAAGTAAGTCTTTTTGAGGATAGGTATCCTTGTACATAGTTCTTTTGCATCTTACCTCCCATATGTATTTAGGGATGGAGTATACCTCTTCATGTAGATATGATGCAGCCTGAGTGCGTGTCTTTTGTATTAGCGTTGACCATGCCGCTTGTGAGCGTGCCCTGTAGTTTGTTGTAATTATGATGCATATGTTTAATATATGAGTAACCTTTATGTTGGACCTATTTGGAGTCATTCTTGATAGTGAGTCATACTCTAGCTCATTTTTAAGTTCTTATCCAAAAAAAAACATTTTCAAATTCGTTTTAAAAAAAAAAAAATTTGGTCCATTTTTCTAAATAAATACAAAGAAATAGGAGTTTAAGTTAGAGAGGTGACACTTCAGAAATGGGGTGTTACATTAGATGTAACACCCTCAATTTTCTATTTAATTTCTTTTATATGTTTTCACTTGTGTGTTTTCTCACGCTAGCGCGTGGTGAATTTAGCCCCAGAATTTGTTTGTGTTTTCACCAAACCGAAAGTAGATATAGGACCTAATATATTATATTAGGTTGAGGTTTAATTTTCGTTCCAAAATTCCACCGGAATTTGGACGCGTTTTGGACCTGCCGGACGAAAGTTACCCGCTTAAAAACCCTAACCGTGACCCGAATCTGAAAGCGTTCGACGTCAAGGTTTTAATCGACAGTTGGAGTAATTTAGTTAACATCCGATGCGATGTAAGTTCCGCAAAAACGCTAACTATCGTTTAACTGTATTATTATATTAATATATCTTATAAAGATCTAGATATTTTTACTTTTATGTTGATTAAAAAAATAAAACTACTCCTTTAAATTGCCTACGGCGGACACTCTTCCATCCCTCTTTTCTCTTCACTTTATTTCTCTGGATTTTTCTTGGTTGAAATTCTTCAAATTAAGCTAAGTTAATTTCCTTATCTCCCCAAAAGCTCTGCACAGACCCAACCACCAAATTATCTCCAATCCTTCCATCACCCAAATATGCCTTACTAAAACTAAAGTTCCAAAACCTTCATTTTATCACCTTACGAACCATTCCCTCTCCAATCACCACACTTCATCCAACTTGATCAAATTCAAGCTTCCTTCAAGTGAGAGTACTCCTTCCTGCTAGTCATCTTCCACTTACAAGCTTGGTAAGAAAATATATATTCTCTCCCTGATTCAAGTTTAATAGATATATTTTGTTACTTTATTTTTCTTGTTTAAAAACTTTCTCATATATATGTATTTGATCATGATCAACATGTTATTCTCCATCACATCCATTTTATTGGGCCGAAAACTCTTTTCTCAGGAAGCATACAGAAATTGGTTTTCTTTTTGATCTAAAATGAAATGATTTTTTTAAAAAAAAAAGTATGAGTAGTTAAACTTTGAATAAAAGTTTTAACAGCTTTTCATCTAGATTCCCATTATTATTTTTTCAAACAAGCGTCACTTTGAGTTTGAAGAAAAAAAAAAAAACTTAAGTTTAATATGGAGGAATATACAGGTTTTGACAAAAGTTATGGTATTGAGAAAAGCGTTGATCTTAAAGCATTAGAAGTTGTAACAAGATATGTTGTCAAACAAATGGAGTAGTTTTAAAAGAAAAAAATTCAGCTTTTATGAAAAAGGAGGATGAAGATTTGTGTAGAAGTTTGAATTTTAGTAAAGTTTAAAATTTAGAGTCACCAAAAGTTTTCATAATGTTCTTCGAGCACTTTTGATCATCATAAATCGAATCTTTGATATAAAGGAAAAAGATTTTTCGCTTTTCTTGTTCAAATGTTTTTTTTAAGGATATAGCGTTAGGAAAAGAAATATCGAAAACGGGACTAGTAGCTTATCACGCTCTAGTTACCACCCTTAAAGCGAGTACTAGTATTGTAATCTAAGACCTTTGGACTTTATGTTTATGCGTTGAAGGTTCTGCGACATCTGGACCGGCCCTTGCTCGGATACCTCGCTACTCGTCAGAGCACGTTTCAGGTAAGGGGAATTTCTGCATAATGAGTTTTAGCTTCATGGGTGTTGTGTGATTGTTTGAACTGTGTGCTGGATTGTTTTGCCTGATAATATTTGTAGTATTATTATGTGAGATTTTATATTGAATATCCCTGTGATTGATTGTGAAGATGTGAATGACTGGTTGTGCTGAATTGTCTGAGTGTTGGAGTCATAACTATTGTTATGACCAATTGTTTTGTAACTTGAGTTGAATTGGACTCGAGCAGAGGAGTCGTAACGGTAAAAAGATAAAGGGAACGTGACATTTTAGTGACAGATCGTGGGAGGTTCGAAAATAGGAAAACTGAATTTCGAGAGTTAATAGGAATTAGTCATGGTAAAACAGAATAAATATTTTTGACAGAATAAAAAGAAAACAGACTTTATGAAATAGCGTATCAATTGTGAAAACCCGAATTTCTCCAATGGATCTTCGGTGTAACCTCATTTGAACAAACACGCTCGTATTTTGAAAATGAAACCTTAGGCATTTGAAAAATGGAGAACAAAGAGTTGATTTAAGAGTTGTGGCTAACAATGAAAGTATGTTAGTAAAGATAATAATTGAGTATTCCGACTTTATAAAAGAGAAACGTTTTCGAAAACTCAAAGTGGTACTCTCGTCTGTCAAAAGATAAGAATACCCGGAAAGCTATGCTAAGTGGAATGGGACGCTTAGTGTGGTTCTCTAAAACTTTGAGCGCATCATGTTAAAAAGAGAATTTATGAAAATGGGATACTCGATGATTAATAATATGTAATGAGACTTTCAAAGTTAAGCGTTGTTTTGAGATGAGAACTTGGGGACGAGTCTCAATCTAGATGTGAGAAAATCTAGCAAAGATTCGTATTGATTATCTAGGTACCATCGAGGACCTAGAGCGTTGAGAGTTTAGAACGTTTTTAGGGCGTTGTTCCAACCTGGATGCTAGATGGTCCTGTGTTGAAGACTGCCTGAGTAATTGCTGTAGGTCTGACGGGGAATCCAGATCTAGGTTACAAGGGACACAGAGACATATGTAAATGTTATGTCTGTCGGTGTTGATCTAACGGAGAATCTAGATCACAGTATTGGCCTAGGTGACGATCTAGTGCTATTCCATTTCGTATGGAAATTTTGATGGTATTGATAATCGATGTGAGGAACGATTACTAACACGGATCAGAATACCTTTGATTGACTAACTCCATTATGTTGAGGTGCTGAGATTGTTTATGAATCCTATGTGTTATTTTTTTTGATTTTGGAATGATATCTAAAGATAAGTAAGTAATGCATGGTATCTGTATGTATGTATTATTTTGGTTTTACCTATGTATAGCTTATGATGAACTCGTGGACGAGGAATTCACCCTTGCTGTGTTTTATTTTGTATGTGGTATATTTAAAATTGGGTTTAGAAGATGGCTTCGAAGGACAAGATGGTTTTGAAGGATTTGCAGGAGATGGACTTGCCCTTGGATCTCAAGGGGGAACAAGTTCTTGATTTCCCTAGTGGTGGAAATTTGGATGATTGGGAGTTCGACCCCGTCTCCCAAAAGATCCGGTTTAGGGGAGTAGTAGTATCGACCAGTATAGATGATGAAGGTAACCGTCTCTCGCAGTTACGTTACAAGACTAAGTACACTATTAATATGCCGTTCGACTTTTTCTGGGATGTACCTTGGACCCCTCCTGTGCGAAAATTCTATTCTGGGACTAGGCGTCCATTTCAGCCTACGCGTGGAGGTAGGAGTGGACCACGTAGGATAACCACTCTGAAGAAGAGCGCCATTCCTAGGAGACTTGCTAGATCATCAGTGACCCGGGATTTTTCTGAACCTGTTGACCCCGTCCCGGTGATTCAGGTACCCTTTGCCCCCATTGCTGAGGGTGGTGCTAGGGATTTTGTTGATACTGATGTCCATGATGGTACTGCTGATGACATTCCAAAGTCACCTATCATTCCAGAGTTTGCTCACACTTCTCCGCCACCTTTGCACATGTTTTCACCTCATCCTGTACCTGCTCTTCCAGTCTGGACGGCAGTGAGTGAGTCTCGTAGTGCAGGATCATTCTCTGGAGCTCATGAGTTGATCTATATTTCTAGTGATGAGGAGTTCGACGATGAGGATGACCCGGAGGTGAGTCCGTCTTATTATCTTTGGTGAGATCAGTTGAGCAGAGGTATAGTGTTGGTGTGTGTGTGTGTGATATTGTCAGGTATTGGGATGGCGTAGGATAGTGGGTTGTGACGTACTGACAAGAGAATGGAAATGTCAAGTAAGTCTTTTTGAGGATAGGTATCCTTGTACATAGTTCTTTTGCATCTTACCTCCCATATGTATTTAGGGATGGAGTATACCTCTTCATGTAGATATGATGCAGCCTGAGTGCGTGTCTTTTGTATTAGCGTTGACCATGCCGCTTGTGAGCGTGCCCTGTAGTTTGTTGTAATTATGATGCATATGTTTAATATATGAGTAACCTTTATGTTGGACCTATTTGGAGTCATTCTTGATAGTGAGTCATACTCTAGCTCATTTTTAAGTTCTTATCAAAAAAAAAAACATTTTCAAATTCGTTTTAAAAAAAAAAAAATTTGGTCCATTTTTCTAAATAAATACAAAGAAATAGGAGTTTAAGTTAGAGAGGTGACACTTCAGAAATGGGGTGTTACATTAGATGTAACACCCTCAATTTTCTATTTAATTTCTTTTATATGTTTTCACTTGTGTGTTTTCTCACGCTAGCGCGTGGTGAATTTAGCCCCAGAATTTGTTTGTGTTTTCACCAAACCGAAAGTAGATATAGGACCTAATATATTATATTAGGTTGAGGTTTAATTTTCGTTCCAAAATTCCACCGGAATTTGGACGCGTTTTGGACCTGCCGGACGAAAGTTACCCGCTTAAAAACCCTAACCGTGACCCGAATCTGAAAGCGTTCGACGTCAAGGTTTTAATCGACAGTTGGAGTAATTTAGTTAACATCCGATGCGATGTAAGTTCCGCAAAAACGCTAACTATCGTTTAACTGTATTATTATATTAATATATCTTATAAAGATCTAGATATTTTTACTTTTATGTTGATTAAAAAAATAAAACTACTCCTTTAAATTGCCTACGGCGGACACTCTTCCATCCCTCTTTTCTCTTCACTTTATTTCTCTGGATTTTTCTTGGTTGAAATTCTTCAAATTAAGCTAAGTTAATTTCCTTATCTCCCCAAAAGCTCTGCACAGACCCAACCACCAAATTATCTCCAATCCTTCCATCACCCAAATATGCCTTACTAAAACTAAAGTTCCAAAACCTTCATTTTATCACCTTACGAACCATTCCCTCTCCAATCACCACACTTCATCCAACTTGATCAAATTCAAGCTTCCTTCAAGTGAGAGTACTCCTTCCTGCTAGTCATCTTCCACTTACAAGCTTGGTAAGAAAATATATATTCTCTCCCTGATTCAAGTTTAATAGATATATTTTGTTACTTTATTTTTCTTGTTTAAAAACTTTCTCATATATATGTATTTGATCATGATCAACATGTTATTCTCCATCACATCCATTTTATTGGGCCGAAAACTCTTTTCTCAGGAAGCATACAGAAATTGGTTTTCTTTTTGATCTAAAATGAAATGATTTTTTTAAAAAAAAAAGTATGAGTAGTTAAACTTTGAATAAAAGTTTTAACAGCTTTTCATCTAGATTCCCATTATTATTTTTTCAAACAAGCGTCACTTTGAGTTTGAAGAAAAAAAAAAAAAACTTAAGTTTAATATGGAGGAATATACAGGTTTTGACAAAAGTTATGGTATTGAGAAAAGCGTTGATCTTAAAGCATTAGAAGTTGTAACAAGATATGTTGTCAAACAAATGGAGTAGTTTTAAAAGAAAAAAATTCAGCTTTTATGAAAAAGGAGGATGAAGATTTGTGTAGAAGTTTGAATTTTAGTAAAGTTTAAAATTTAGAGTCACCAAAAGTTTTCATAATGTTCTTCGAGCACTTTTGATCATCATAAATCGAATCTTTGATATAAAGGAAAAAGATTTTTCGCTTTTCTTGTTCAAATGTTTTTTTTAAGGATATAGCGTTAGGAAAAGAAATATCGAAAACGGGACTAGTAGCTTATCACGCTCTAGTTACCACCCTTAAAGCGAGTACTAGTATTGTAATCTAAGACCTTTGGACTTTATGTTTATGCGTTGAAGGTTCTGCGACATCTGGACCGGCCCTTGCTCGGATACCTCGCTACTCGTCAGAGCACGTTTCAGGTAAGGGGAATTTCTGCATAATGAGTTTTAGCTTCATGGGTGTTGTGTGATTGTTTGAACTGTGTGCTGGATTGTTTTGCCTGATAATATTTGTAGTATTATTATGTGAGATTTTATATTGAATATCCCTGTGATTGATTGTGAAGATGTGAATGACTGGTTGTGCTGAATTGTCTGAGTGTTGGAGTCATAACTATTGTTATGACCAATTGTTTTGTAACTTGAGTTGAATTGGACTCGAGCAGAGGAGTCGTAACGGTAAAAAGATAAAGGGAACGTGACATTTTAGTGACAGATCGTGGGAGGTTCGAAAATAGGAAAACTGAATTTCGAGAGTTAATAGGAATTAGTCATGGTAAAACAGAATAAATATTTTTGACAGAATAAAAAGAAAACAGACTTTATGAAATAGCGTATCAATTGTGAAAACCCGAATTTCTCCAATGGATCTTCGGTGTAACCTCATTTGAACAAACACGCTCGTATTTTGAAAATGAAACCTTAGGCATTTGAAAAATGGAGAACAAAGAGTTGATTTAAGAGTTGTGGCTAACAATGAAAGTATGTTAGTAAAGATAATAATTGAGTATTCCGACTTTATAAAAGAGAAACGTTTTCGAAAACTCAAAGTGGTACTCTCGTCCGTCAAAAGATAAGAATACCCGGAAAGCTATGCTAAGTGGAATGGGACGCTTAGTGTGGTTCTCTAAAACTTTGAGCGCATCATGTTAAAAAGAGAATTTATGAAAATGGGATACTCGATGATTATTAATATGTAATGAGACTTTCAAAGTTAAGCGTTGTTTTGAGATGAGAACTTGGGGACGAGTCTCAATCTAGATGTGAGAAAATCTAGCAAAGATTCGTATTGATTATCTAGGTACCATCGAGGACCTAGAGCGTTGAGAGTTTAGAACGTTTTTAGGGCGTTGTTCCAACCTGGATGCTAGATGGTCCTGTGTTGAAGACTGCCTGAGTAATTGCTGTAGGTCTGACGGGGAATCCAGATCTAGGTTACAAGGGACACAGAGACATATGTAAATGTTATGTCTGTCGGTGTTGATCTAACGGAGAATCTAGATCACAGTATTGGCCTAGGTGACGATCTAGTGCTATTCCATTTCGTATGGAAATTTTGATGGTATTGATAATCGATGTGAGGAACGATTACTAACACGGATCAGAATACCTTTGATTGACTAACTCCATTATGTTGAGGTGCTGAGATTGTTTATGAATCCTATGTGTTATTTTTTTTTGATTTTGGAATGATATCTAAAGATAAGTAAGTAATGCATGGTATCTGTATGTATGTATTATTTTGGTTTTACCTATGTATAGCTTATGATGAACTCGTGGACGAGGAATTCACCCTTGCTGTGTTTTATTTTGTATGTGGTATATTTAAAATTGGGTTTAGAAGATGGCTTCGAAGGACAAGATGGTTTTGAAGGATTTGCAGGAGATGGACTTGCCCTTGGATCTCAAGGGGGAACAAGTTCTTGATTTCCCTAGTGGTGGAAATTTGGATGATTGGGAGTTCGACCCCGTCTCCCAAAAGATCCGGTTTAGGGGAGTAGTAGTATCGACCAGTATAGATGATGAAGGTAACCGTCTCTCGCAGTTACGTTACAAGACTAAGTACACTATTAATATGCCGTTCGACTTTTTCTGGGATGTACCTTGGACCCCTCCTGTGCGAAAATTCTATTCTGGGACTAGGCGTCCATTTCAGCCTACGCGTGGAGGTAGGAGTGGACCACGTAGGATAACCACTCTGAAGAAGAGCGCCATTCCTAGGAGACTTGCTAGATCATCAGTGACCCGGGATTTTTCTGAACCTGTTGACCCCGTCCCGGTGATTCAGGTACCCTTTGCCCCCATTGCTGAGGGTGGTGCTAGGGATTTTGTTGATACTGATGTCCATGATGGTACTGCTGATGACATTCCAAAGTCACCTATCATTCCAGAGTTTGCTCACACTTCTCCGCCACCTTTGCACATGTTTTCACCTCATCCTGTACCTGCTCTTCCAGTCTGGACGGCAGTGAGTGAGTCTCGTAGTGCAGGATCATTCTCTGGAGCTCATGAGTTGATCTATATTTCTAGTGATGAGGAGTTCGACGATGAGGATGACCCGGAGGTGAGTCCGTCTTATTATCTTTGGTGAGATCAGTTGAGCAGAGGTATAGTGTTGGTGTGTGTGTGTGTGATATTGTCAGGTATTGGGATGGCGTAGGATAGTGGGTTGTGACGTACTGACAAGAGAATGGAAATGTCAAGTAAGTCTTTTTGAGGATAGGTATCCTTGTACATAGTTCTTTTGCATCTTACCTCCCATATGTATTTAGGGATGGAGTATACCTCTTCATGTAGATATGATGCAGCCTGAGTGCGTGTCTTTTGTATTAGCGTTGACCATGCCGCTTGTGAGCGTGCCCTGTAGTTTGTTGTAATTATGATGCATATGTTTAATATATGAGTAACCTTTATGTTGGACCTATTTGGAGTCATTCTTGATAGTGAGTCATACTCTAGCTCATTTTTAAGTTCTTATCAAAAAAAAAAAACATTTTCAAATTCGTTTTAAAAAAAAAAAATTTGGTCCATTTTTCTAAATAAATACAAAGAAATAGGAGTTTAAGTTAGAGAGGTGACACTTCAGAAATGGGGTGTTACATTAGATGTAACACCCTCAATTTTCTATTTAATTTCTTTTATATGTTTTCACTTGTGTGTTTTCTCACGCTAGCGCGTGGTGAATTTAGCCCCAGAATTTGTTTGTGTTTTCACCAAACCGAAAGTAGATATAGGACCTAATATATTATATTAGGTTGAGGTTTAATTTTCGTTCCAAAATTCCACCGGAATTTGGACGCGTTTTGGACCTGCCGGACGAAAGTTACCCGCTTAAAAACCCTAACCGTGACCCGAATCTGAAAGCGTTCGACGTCAAGGTTTTAATCGACAGTTGGAGTAATTTAGTTAACATCCGATGCGATGTAAGTTCCGCAAAAACGCTAACTATCGTTTAACTGTATTATTATATTAATATATCTTATAAAGATCTAGATATTTTTACTTTTATGTTGATTAAAAAAATAAAACTACTCCTTTAAATTGCCTACGGTGGACACTCTTCCATCCCTCTTTTCTCTTCACTTTATTTCTCTGGATTTTTCTTGGTTGAAATTCTTCAAATTAAGCTAAGTTAATTTCCTTATCTCCCCAAAAGCTCTGCACAGACCCAACCACCAAATTATCTCCAATCCTTCCATCACCCAAATATGCCTTACTAAAACTAAAGTTCCAAAACCTTCATTTTATCACCTTACGAACCATTCCCTCTCCAATCACCACACTTCATCCAACTTGATCAAACTCAAGCTTCCTTCAAGTGAGAGTACTCCTTCCTGCTAGTCATCTTCCACTTACAAGCTTGGTAAGAAAATATATATTCTCTCCCTGATTCAAGTTTAATAGATATATTTTGTTACTTTATTTTTCTTGTTTAAAAACTTTCTCATATATATGTATTTGATCATGATCAACATGTTATTCTCCATCACATCCATTTTATTGGGCCGAAAACTCTTTTCTCAGGAAGCATACAGAAATTGGTTTTCTTTTTGATCTAAAATGAAATGATTTTTTTAAAAAAAAAGTATGAGTAGTTAAACTTTGAATAAAAGTTTTAACAGCTTTTCATCTAGATTCCCATTATTATTTTTTCAAACAAGCGTCACTTTGAGTTTGAAGAAAAAAAAAAAAAAACTTAAGTTTAATATGGAGGAATATACAGGTTTTGACAAAAGTTATGGTATTGAGAAAAGCTTTGATCTTAAAGCATTAGAAGTTGTAACAAGATATGTTGTCAAACAAATGGAGTAGTTTTAAAAGAAAAAAATTCAGCTTTTATGAAAAAGGAGGATGAAGATTTGTGTAGAAGTTTGAATTTTAGTAAAGTTTAAAATTTAGAGTCACCAAAAGTTTTCATAATGTTCTTCGAGCACTTTTGATCATCATAAATCGAATCTTTGATATAAAGGAAAAAGATTTTTCGCTTTTCTTGTTCAAATGTTTTTTTTAAGGATATAGCGTTAGGAAAAGAAATATCGAAAACGGGACTAGTAGCTTATCACGCTCTAGTTACCACCCTTAAAGCGAGTACTAGTATTGTAATCTAAGACCTTTGGACTTTATGTTTATGCGTTGAAGGTTCTGCGACATCTGGACCGGCCCTTGCTCGGATACCTCGCTACTCGTCAGAGCACGTTTCAGGTAAGGGGAATTTCTGCATAATGAGTTTTAGCTTCATGGGTGTTGTGTGATTGTTTGAACTGTGTGCTGGATTGTTTTGCCTGATAATATTTGTAGTATTATTATGTGAGATTTTATATTGAATATCCCTGTGATTGATTGTGAAGATGTGAATGACTGGTTGTGCTGAATTGTCTGAGTGTTGGAGTCATAACTATTGTTATGACCAATTGTTTTGTAACTTGAGTTGAATTGGACTCGAGCAGAGGAGTCGTAACGGTAAAAAGATAAAGGGAACGTGACATTTTAGTGACAGATCGTGGGAGGTTCGAAAATAGGAAAACTGAATTTCGAGAGTTAATAGGAATTAGTCATGGTAAAACAGAATAAATATTTTTGACAGAATAAAAAGAAAACAGACTTTATGAAATAGCGTATCAATTGTGAAAACCCGAATTTCTCCAATGGATCTTCGGTGTAACCTCATTTGAACAAACACGCTCGTATTTTGAAAATGAAACCTTAGGCATTTGAAAAATGGAGAACAAAGAGTTGATTTAAGAGTTGTGGCTAACAATGAAAGTATGTTAGTAAAGATAATAATTGAGTATTCCGACTTTATAAAAGAGAAACGTTTTCGAAAACTCAAAGTGGTACTCTCGTCCGTCAAAAGATAAGAATACCCGGAAAGCTATGCTAAGTGGAATGGGACGCTTAGTGTGGTTCTCTAAAACTTTGAGCGCATCATGTTAAAAAGAGAATTTATGAAAATGGGATACTCGATGATTATTAATATGTAATGAGACTTTCAAAGTTAAGCGTTGTTTTGAGATGAGAACTTGGGGACGAGTCTCAATCTAGATGTGAGAAAATCTAGCAAAGATTCGTATTGATTATCTAGGTACCATCGAGGACCTAGAGCGTTGAGAGTTTAGAACGTTTTTAGGGCGTTGTTCCAACCTGGATGCTAGATGGTCCTGTGTTGAAGACTGCCTGAGTAATTGCTGTAGGTCTGACTGGGAATCCAGATCTAGGTTACAAGGGACACAGAGACATATGTAAATGTTATGTCTGTCGGTGTTGATCTAACGGAGAATCTAGATCACAGTATTGGCCTAGGTGACGATCTAGTGCTATTCCATTTCGTATGGAAATTTTGATGGTATTGATAATCGATGTGAGGAACGATTACTAACACGGATCAGAATACCTTTGATTGACTAACTCCATTATGTTGAGGTGCTGAGATTGTTTATGAATCCTATGTGTTATTTTTTTTGATTTTGGAATGATATCTAAAGATAAGTAAGTAATGCATGGTATCTGTATGTATGTATTATTTTGGTTTTACCTATGTATAGCTTATGATGAACTCGTGGACGAGGAATTCACCCTTGCTGTGTTTTATTTTGTATGTGGTATATTTAAAATTGGGTTTAGAAGATGGCTTCGAAGGACAAGATGGTTTTGAAGGATTTGCAGGAGATGGACTTGCCCTTGGATCTCAAGGGGGAACAAGTTTTTGATTTCCCTAGTGGTGGAAATTTGGATGATTGGGAGTTCGACCCCGTCTCCCAAAAGATCCGGTTTAGGGGAGTAGTAGTATCGACCAGTATAGATGATGAAGGTAACCGTCTCTCGCAGTTACGTTACAAGACTAAGTACACTATTAATATGCCGTTCGACTTTTTCTGGGATGTACCTTGGACCCCTCCTGTGCGAAAATTCTATTCTGGGACTAGGCGTCCATTTCAGCCTACGCGTGGAGGTAGGAGTGGACCACGTAGGATAACCACTCTGAAGAAGAGCGCCATTCCTAGGAGACTTGCTAGATCATCAGTGACCCGGGATTTTTCTGAACCTGTTGACCCCGTCCCGGTGATTTAGGTACCCTTTGCCCCCATTGCTGAGGGTGGTGCTAGGGATTTTGTTGATACTGATGTCCATGATGGTACTGCTGATGACATTCCAAAGTCACCTATCATTCCAGAGTTTGCTCACACTTCTCCGCCACCTTTGCACATGTTTTCACCTCATCCTGTACCTGCTCTTCCAGTCTGGACGGCAGTGAGTGAGTCTCGTAGTGCAGGATCATTCTCTGGAGCTCATGAGTTGATCTATATTTCTAGTGATGAGGAGTTCGACGATGGGGATGACCCGGAGGTGAGTCCGTCTTATTATCTTTGGTGAGATCAGTTGAGCAGAGGTATAGTGTTGGTGTGTGTGTGTGTGTGATATTGTCAGGTATTGGGATGGCGTAGGATAGTGGGTTGTGACGTACTGACAAGAGAATGGAAATGTCAAGTAAGTCTTTTTGAGGATAGGTATCCTTGTACATAGTTCTTTTGCATCTTACCTCCCATATGTATTTAGGGATGGAGTATACCTCTTCATGTAGATATGATGCAGCCTGAGTGCGTGTCTTTTGTATTAGCGTTGACCATGCCGCTTGTGAGCGTGCCCTGTAGTTTGTTGTAATTATGATGCATATGTTTAATATATGAGTAACCTTTATGTTGGACCTATTTGGAGTCATTCTTGATAGTGAGTCATACTCTAGCTCATTTTTAAGTTCTTATCAAAAAAAAAAACATTTTCAAATTCGTTTTAAAAAAAAAAAATTTGGTCCATTTTTCTAAATAAATACAAAGAAATAGGAGTTTAAGTTAGAGAGGTGACACTTCAGAAATGGGGTGTTACATTAGATGTAACACCCTCAATTTTCTATTTAATTTCTTTTATATGTTTTCACTTGTGTGTTTTCTCACGCTAGCGCGTGTGAATTTAGCCCCAGAATTTGTTTGTGTTTTCACCAAACCGAAAGTAGATATAGGACCTAATATATTATATTAGGTTGAGGTTTAATTTTCGTTCCAAAATTCCACCGGAATTTGGACGCGTTTTGGACCTGCCGGACGAAAGTTACCCGCTTAAAAACCCTAACCGTGACCCGAATCTGAAAGCGTTCGACGTCAAGGTTTTAATCGACAGTTGGAGTAATTTAGTTAACATCCGATGCGATGTAAGTTCCGCAAAAACGCTAACTATCGTTTAACTGTATTATTATATTAATATATCTTATAAAGATCTAGATATTTTTTACTTTTATGTTGATTAAAAAAATAAAACTACTCCTTTAAATTGCCTACGGCGGACACTCTTCCATCCCTCTTTTCTCTTCACTTTATTTCTCTGGATTTTTCTTGGTTGAAATTCTTCAAATTAAGCTAAGTTAATTTCCTTATCTCCCCAAAAGCTCTGCACAGACCCAACCACCAAATTATCTCCAATCCTTCCATCACCCAAATATGCCTTACTAAAACTAAAGTTCCAAAACCTTCATTTTATCACCTTACGAACCATTCCCTCTCCAATCACCACACTTCATCCAACTTGATCAAATTCAAGCTTCCTTCAAGTGAGAGTACTCCTTCCTGCTAGTCATCTTCCACTTACAAGCTTGGTAAGAAAATATATATTCTCTCCCTGATTCAAGTTTAATAGATATATTTTGTTACTTTATTTTTCTTGTTTAAAAACTTTCTCATATATATGTATTTGATCATGATCAACATGTTATTCTCCATCACATCCATTTTATTGGGCCGAAAACTCTTTTCTCAGGAAGCATACAGAAATTGGTTTTCTTTTTGATCTAAAATGAAATGATTTTTTTAAAAAAAAAAGTATGAGTAGTTAAACTTTGAATAAAAGTTTTAACAGCTTTTCATCTAGATTCCCATTATTATTTTTTCAAACAAGCGTCACTTTGAGTTTGAAGAAAAAAAAAAAAACTTAAGTTTAATATGGAGGAATATACAGGTTTTGACAAAAGTTATGGTATTGAGAAAAGCGTTGATCTTAAAGCATTAGAAGTTGTAACAAGATATGTTGTCAAACAAATGGAGTAGTTTTAAAAGAAAAAAATTCAGCTTTTATGAAAAAGGAGGATGAAGATTTGTGTAGAAGTTTGAATTTTAGTAAAGTTTAAAATTTAGAGTCACCAAAAGTTTTCATAATGTTCTTCGAGCACTTTTGATCATCATAAATCGAATCTTTGATATAAAGGAAAAAGATTTTTCGCTTTTCTTGTTCAAATGTTTTTTTTAAGGATATAGCGTTAGGAAAAGAAATATCGAAAACGGGACTAGTAGCTTATCACGCTCTAGTTACCACCCTTAAAGCGAGTACTAGTATTGTAATCTAAGACCTTTGGACTTTATGTTTATGCGTTGAAGGTTCTGCGACATCTGGACCGGCCCTTGCTCGGATACATCGCTACTCGTCAGAGCACGTTTCAGGTAAGGGGAATTTCTGCATAATGAGTTTTAGCTTCATGGGTGTTGTGTGATTGTTTGAACTGTGTGCTGGATTGTTTTGCCTGATAATATTTGTAGTATTATTATGTGAGATTTTATATTGAATATCCCTGTGATTGATTGTGAAGATGTGAATGACTGGTTGTGCTGAATTGTCTGAGTGTTGGAGTCATAACTATTGTTATGACCAATTGTTTTGTAACTTGAGTTGAATTGGACTCGAGCAGAGGAGTCGTAACGGTAAAAAGATAAAGGGAACGTGACATTTTAGTGACAGATCGTGGGAGGTTCGAAAATAGGAAAACTGAATTTCGAGAGTTAATAGGAATTAG
Source organism: Astragalus membranaceus (assembly GCA_039519185.1). Classification (NCBI taxonomy): domain Eukaryota; kingdom Viridiplantae; phylum Streptophyta; class Magnoliopsida; order Fabales; family Fabaceae; genus Astragalus; species Astragalus membranaceus. Next base: position 173,152,090 of record CM076849.1, read on the forward strand.
TCATGGTAAAACAGAATAAATATTTTTGACAGAATAAAAAGAAAACAGACTTTATGAAATAGCGTATCAATTGTGAAAACCCGAATTTCTCCAATGGATCTTCGGTGTAACCTCATTTGAACAAACACGCTCGTATTTTGAAAATGAAACCTTAGGCATTTGAAAAATGGAGAACAAAGAGTTGATTTAAGAGTTGTGGCTAACAATGAAAGTATGTTAGTAAAGATAATAATTGAGTATTCCGACTTTATAAAAGAGAAACGTTTTCGAAAACTCAAAGTGGTACTCTCGTCCGTCAAAAGATAAGAATACCCGGAAAGCTATGCTAAGTGGAATGGGACGCTTAGTGTGGTTCTCTAAAACTTTGAGCGCATCATGTTAAAAAGAGAATTTATGAAAATGGGATACTCGATGATTATTAATATGTAATGAGACTTTCAAAGTTAAGCGTTGTTTTGAGATGAGAACTTGGGGACGAGTCTCAATCTAGATGTGAGAAAATCTAGCAAAGATTCGTATTGATTATCTAGGTACCATCGAGGACCTAGAGCGTTGAGAGTTTAGAACGTTTTTAGGGCGTTGTTCCAACCTGGATGCTAGATGGTCCTGTGTTGAAGACTGCCTAAGTAATTGCTGTAGGTCTGACGGGGAATCCAGATCTAGGTTACAAGGGACACAGAGACATATGTAAATGTTATGTCTGTCGGTGTTGATCTAACGGAGAATCTAGATCACAGTATTGGCCTAGGTGACGATCTAGTGCTATTCCATTTCGTATGGAAATTTTGATGGTATTGATAATCGATGTGAGGAACGATTACTAACACGGATCAGAATACCTTTGATTGACTAACTCCATTATGTTGAGGTGCTGGGATTGTTTATGAATCCTATGTGTTATTTTTTTTGATTTTGGAATGATATCTAAAGATAAGTAAGTAATGCATGGTATCTGTATGTATGTATTATTTTGGTTTTACCTATGTATAGCTTATGATGAACTCGTGGACGAGGAATTCACCCTTGCTGTGTTTTATTTTGTATGTGGTATATTTAAAATTGGGTTCAGAAGATGGCTTCGAAGGACAAGATGGTTATGAAGGATTTGCAGGAGATGGACTTGCCCTTGGATCTCAAGGGGGAACAAGTTCTTGATTTCCCTAGTGGTGGAAATTTGGATGATTGGGAGTTCGACCCCGTCTCCCAAAAGATCCGGTTTAGGGGAGTAGTAGTATCGACCAGTATAGATGATGAAGGTAACCGTCTCTCGCAGTTACGTTACAAGACTAAGTACACTATTAATATGCCGTTCGACTTTTTCTGGGATGTACCTTGGACCCCTCCTGTGCGAAAATTCTATTCTAGGACTAGGCGTCCATTTCAGCCTACGCGTGGAGGTAGGAGTGGACCACGTAGGATAACCACTCTGAAGAAGAGCGCCATTCCTAGGAGACTTGCTAGATCATCAGTGACCCGAGATTTTTCTGAACCTCTTGACCCCGTCCCGGTGATTCAGGTACCCTTTGCCCCCATTGCTGAGGGTGGTGCTAGGGATTTTGTTGATACTGATGTCCATGATGGTACTGCTGATGACATTCCAAAGTCACCTATCATTCCAGAGTTTGCTCACACTTCTCCGCCACCTTTGCACATGTTTTCACCTCATCCTGTACCTGCTCTTCCAGTCTGGACGGCAGTGAGTGAGTCTCGTAGTGCAGGATCATTCTCTGGAGCTCATGAGTTGATCTATATTTCTAGTGATGAGGAGTTCGACGATGAGGATGATCCGGAGGTGAGTCCGTCTTATTATCTTTGGTGAGATCAGTTGAGCAGAGGTATAGTGTTGGTGTGTGTGTGTGTGTGTGATATTGTCAGGTATTGGGATGGCGTAGGATAGTGGGTTGTGACGTACTGACAAGAGAATGGAAATGTCAAGTAAGTCTTTTTGAGGATAGGTATCCTTGTACATAGTTCTTTTGCATCTTACCTCCCATATGTATTTAGGGATGGAGTATACCTCTTCATGTAGATATGATGCAGCCTGAGTGCGTGTCTTTTGTATTAGCGTTGACCATGCCGCTTGTGAGCGTGCCCTGTAGTTTGTTGTAATTATGATGCATATGTTTAATATATGAGTAACCTTTATGTTGGACCTATTTGGAGTCATTCTTGATAGTGAGTCATACTCTAGCTCATTTTTAAGTTCTTATCAAAAAAAAAACATTTTCAAATTCGTTTTAAAAAAAAAAAAATTTGGTCCATTTTTCTAAATAAATACAAAGAAATAGGAGTTTAAGTTAGAGAGGTGACACTTCAGAAATGGGGTGTTACATTAGATGTAACACCCTCAATTTTCTATTTAATTTCTTTTATATGTTTTCACTTGTGTGTTTTCTCACGCTAGCGCGTGTGAATTTAGCCCCAGAATTTGTTTGTGTTTTCACCAAACCGAAAGTAGATATAGGACCTAATATATTATATTAGGTTGAGGTTTAATTTTCGTTCCAAAATTCCACCGGAATTTGGACGCGTTTTGGACCTGCCGGACGAAAGTTACCCGCTTAAAAACCCTAACCGTGACCCGAATCTGAAAGCGTTCGACGTCAAGGTTTTAATCGACAGTTGGAGTAATTTAGTTAACATCCGATGCGATGTAAGTTCCGCAAAAACGCTAACTATCGTTTAACTGTATTATTATATTAATATATCTTATAAAGATCTAGATATTTTTACTTTTATGTTGATTAAAAAAATAAAACTACTCCTTTAAATTGCCTACGGTGGACACTCTTCCATCCCTCTTTTCTCTTCACTTTATTTCTCTGGATTTTTCTTGGTTGAAATTCTTCAAATTAAGCTAAGTTAATTTCCTTATCTCCCCAAAAGCTCTGCACAGACCCAACCACCAAATTATCTCCAATCCTTCCATCACCCAAATATGCCTTACTAAAACTAAAGTTCCAAAACCTTCATTTTATCACCTTACGAACCATTCCCTCTCCAATCACCACACTTCATCCAACTTGATCAAATTCAAGCTTCCTTCAAGTGAGAGTACTCCTTCCTGCTAGTCATCTTCCACTTACAAGCTTGGTAAGAAAATATATATTCTCTCCCTGATTCAAGTTTAATAGATATATTTTGTTACTTTATTTTTCTTGTTTAAAAACTTTCTCATATATATGTATTTGATCATGATCAACATGTTATTCTCCATCACATCCATTTTATTGGGCCGAAAACTCTTTTCTCAGGAAGCATACAGAAATTGGTTTTCTTTTTGATCTAAAATGAAATGATTTTTTTAAAAAAAAAGTATGAGTAGTTAAACTTTGAATAAAAGTTTTAACAGCTTTTCATCTAGATTCCCATTATTATTTTTTCAAACAAGCGTCACTTTGAGTTTGAAGAAAAAAAAAAAAACTTAAGTTTAATATGGAGGAATATACAGGTTTTGACAAAAGTTATGGTATTGAGAAAAGCTTTGATCTTAAAGCATTAGAAGTTGTAACAAGATATGTTGTCAAACAAATGGAGTAGTTTTAAAAGAAAAAAATTCAGCTTTTATGAAAAAGGAGGATGAAGATTTGTGTAGAAGTTTGAATTTTAGTAAAGTTTAAAATTTAGAGTCACCAAAAGTTTTCATAATGTTCTTCGAGCACTTTTGATCATCATAAATCGAATCTTTGATATAAAGGAAAAAGATTTTTCGCTTTTCTTGTTCAAATGTTTTTTTTAAGGATATAGCGTTAGGAAAAGAAATATCGAAAACGGGACTAGTAGCTTATCACGCTCTAGTTACCACCCTTAAAGCGAGTACTAGTATTGTAATCTAAGACCTTTGGACTTTATGTTTATGCGTTGAAGGTTCTGCGACATCTGGACCGGCCCTTGCTCGGATACCTCGCTACTCGTCAGAGCACGTTTCAGGTAAGGGGAATTTCTGCATAATGAGTTTTAGCTTCATGGGTGTTGTGTGATTGTTTGAACTGTGTGCTGGATTGTTTTGCCTGATAATATTTGTAGTATTATTATGTGAGATTTTATATTGAATATCCCTGTGATTGATTGTGAAGATGTGAATGACTGGTTGTGCTGAATTGTCTGAGTGTTGGAGTCATAACTATTGTTATGACCAATTGTTTTGTAACTTGAGTTGAATTGGACTCGAGCAGAGGAGTCGTAACGGTAAAAAGATAAAGGGAACGTGACATTTTAGTGACAGATCGTGGGAGGTTCGAAAATAGGAAAACTGAATTTCGAGAGTTAATAGGAATTAGTCATGGTAAAACAGAATAAATATTTTTGACAGAATAAAAAGAAAACAGACTTTATGAAATAGCGTATCAATTGTGAAAACCCGAATTTCTCCAATGGATCTTCGGTGTAACCTCATTTGAACAAACACGCTCGTATTTTGAAAATGAAACCTTAGGCATTTGAAAAATGGAGAACAAAGAGTTGATTTAAGAGTTGTGGCTAACAATGAAAGTATGTTAGTAAAGATAATAATTGAGTATTCCGACTTTATAAAAGAGAAACGTTTTCGAAAACTCAAAGTGGTACTCTCGTCCGTCAAAAGATAAGAATACCCGGAAAGCTATGCTAAGTGGAATGGGACGCTTAGTGTGGTTCTCTAAAACTTTGAGCGCATCATGTTAAAAAGAGAATTTATGAAAATGGGATACTCGATGATTATTAATATGTAATGAGACTTTCAAAGTTAAGCGTTGTTTTGAGATGAGAACTTGGGGACGAGTCTCAATCTAGATGTGAGAAAATCTAGCAAAGATTCGTATTGATTATCTAGGTACCATCGAGGACCTAGAGCGTTGAGAGTTTAGAACGTTTTTAGGGCGTTGTTCCAACCTGGATGCTAGATGGTCCTGTGTTGAAGACTGCCTAAGTAATTGCTGTAGGTCTGACGGGGAATCCAGATCTAGGTTACAAGGGACACAGAGACATATGTAAATGTTATGTCTGTCGGTGTTGATCTAACGGAGAATCTAGATCACAGTATTGGCCTAGGTGACGATCTAGTGCTATTCCATTTCGTATGGAAATTTTGATGGTATTGATAATCGATGTGAGGAACGATTACTAACACGGATCAGAATACCTTTGATTGACTAACTCCATTATGTTGAGGTGCTGGGATTGTTTATGAATCCTATGTGTTATTTTTTTTGATTTTGGAATGATATCTAAAGATAAGTAAGTAATGCATGGTATCTGTATGTATGTATTATTTTGGTTTTACCTATGTATAGCTTATGATGAACTCGTGGACGAGGAATTCACCCTTGCTGTGTTTTATTTTGTATGTGGTATATTTAAAATTGGGTTCAGAAGATGGCTTCGAAGGACAAGATGGTTATGAAGGATTTGCAGGAGATGGACTTGCCCTTGGATCTCAAGGGGGAACAAGTTCTTGATTTCCCTAGTGGTGGAAATTTGGATGATTGGGAGTTCGACCCCGTCTCCCAAAAGATCCGGTTTAGGGGAGTAGTAGTATCGACCAGTATAGATGATGAAGGTAACCGTCTCTCGCAGTTACGTTACAAGACTAAGTACACTATTAATATGCCGTTCGACTTTTTCTGGGATGTACCTTGGACCCCTCCTGTGCGAAAATTCTATTCTAGGACTAGGCGTCCATTTCAGCCTACGCGTGGAGGTAGGAGTGGACCACGTAGGATAACCACTCTGAAGAAGAGCGCCATTCCTAGGAGACTTGCTAGATCATCAGTGACCCGAGATTTTTCTGAACCTGTTGACCCCGTCCCGGTGATTCAGGTACCCTTTGCCCCCATTGCTGAGGGTGGTGCTAGGGATTTTGTTGATACTGATGTCCATGATGGTACTGCTGATGACATTCCAAAGTCACCTATCATTCCAGAGTTTGCTCACACTTCTCCGCCACCTTTGCACATGTTTTCACCTCATCCTGTACCTGCTCTTCCAGTCTGGACGGCAGTGAGTGAGTCTCGTAGTGCAGGATCATTCTCTGGAGCTCATGAGTTGATCTATATTTCTAGTGATGAGGAGTTCGACGATGAGGATGACCCGGAGGTGAGTCCGTCTTATTATCTTTGGTGAGATCAGTTGAGCAGAGGTATAGTGTTGGTGTGTGTGTGTGTGTGATATTGTCAGGTATTGGGATGGCGTAGGATAGTGGGTTGTGACGTACTGACAAGAGAATGGAAATGTCAAGTAAGTCTTTTTGAGGATAGGTATCCTTGTACATAGTTCTTTTGCATCTTACCTCCCATATGTATTTAGGGATGGAGTATACCTCTTCATGTAGATATGATGCCGCCTGAGTGCGTGTCTTTTGTATTAGCGTTGACCATGCCGCTTGTGAGCGTGCCCTGTAGTTTGTTGTAATTATGATGCATATGTTTAATATATGAGTAACCTTTATGTTGGACCTATTTGGAGTCATTCTTGATAGTGAGTCATACTCTAGCTCATTTTTAAGTTCTTATAAAAAAAAAAACATTTTCAAATTCGTTTTAAAAAAAAAATTTGGTCCATTTTTCTAAATAAATACAAAGAAATAGGAGTTTAAGTTAGAGAGGTGACACTTCAGAAATGGGGTGTTACAGTTCGTACCTTACCTCAATTGCTGAATCTGACAAAGTCAATCCTTGGTCGCCTAAGACTCTCACTGATCAACCTCAAAATTCTCACTGTCAAGCCTCTTTCTACAAGCAACCTCAACACTCTGCACCGCACTGCCAAGTCTTGCCCACCAATACAGTAACCCCTCGCTCGTATTCATCTTTCATTACAAGTATTAGTTTTCTTATTTTTACATGATTCGGAAGATTGAATTGTCGGAATGTGTTTTAAATTTTTTGTAAGTAGCTTCTAACAATTGAGTTGTCGGACGTGTAAAGAAGTTTGACTATCAAAATGTTTAACTAGATGTCAGCAACTGTATTGTCGGACATTTCATTTAAACATTTGACAACTCAATTTTCGGAATGCAGTTAAAAAGAATTTTCAATACATTCTGACAACTGAGTTACAGGCGTGCTAAGGAGTTCAATTGATGAAAATTGTGGACATGTGATTCATTTACACATTTGGCAATTGCCAAAATATGCTTGTCTGTTTTTTTCCATTTATTTTGCCTCTACATTGTAGATTGATTGTGTTCAGGGGGAGGCAAGAAAGAGGAGAATTCTTGAGTCAGTCTAAGGCAAGTCCTACTTCCAAACACGGTTCTTCCTTTCTCTGGGTATGCTCCCGGCGACGACAGAGGAACCAACCCGCCTGTTGTGGCGGGGCGGCTTTTTTTCACAATAAGATGTAAATTGTAAATTGATTGATTAAAGCCCGCTCGATTGTTGAGGTTTAATGGCTTATACATATACATAGAAATGAACATGTTTCATGGAAGAGGCTTACAGCCTCATCGCGTAAAGCCCGTCAACAGGTTGGGGATGTTAACTACACAGCAGACTCGTTTGGTTATTTTTTGTTAAGGGTATTTTGAATATTTTGTGTATTTGGGGGGTGTTCTTCATAGATAGGGGGTGGCTTTTAAATATAATTCTACTAGGATGGTCCTAGAAGTCTGCTAGGGTTTACTGTGGGGGTTTTGCATCAAGGGGTTGTTGGATCATTAATCCAATGTTGGCCTTATATGTTAATAATTATGTATTGTGAACTGTCACTTAAGATTAAGCACAATTAAAGTGATCTAATAAGGTTAGGCTAATATGGGCTTTTGAGTATCTAATAGGATGTGGGTCTTTAATGTGTAGAGACTAAAGGGTAATTCTAATTTTGTGATGGACTAAATTAGAAATACCAATAGATAACCCTAATTAGGGTTCTATAAATAAGGAGGTTATGGTCTCCCCGGGTCACACTACAACTTTTGGAGTCGATCTTACTTGACATCCCATTATCTGTAAGATATAGAGAGAAAGCTAAAGGGTTCTCTTAGAGAGAGTACGTGTTGACCTGAAAGGCCAAACCAATCTAGATGAGGTACGCTTCCACTAGGATTCAGGTACGCTTCCGCTTCGGTATTTTCTAATGATTAACATGATTGATTCTAGCTTCATAAGGACTATTTCGGATCTAACAGGGGTTTACTGGGGGGTTATCATCGATTTTCTCCTTCGTTTGACCAAACAAAAATATTATATCAAACACAACAAATTTGGTCTTAGAAGTCTCTATGGATTTTTTTGTGGATTGTGTTGTTTTTCTCTTAGGTTTGATTAGACTTCCCCAGTAGGGTGCTTAGGGTATGCAAGAGGTGTGATAGGACAGGGCCTCAAAATTTAGGGGGCAACAAAAAATTTCTAGTCTAAATATGTATATATCAAAATTAAAAGATCACATAATTAACATATCCAGTCTCAGTGGTGTAGCTCAGTTGGTTAGAGCTAGGGACATCTTTCGGTTGCTCCCGGATTCGAACCCGGTATGCGACACTCTCATTCCCCATTTCCCCTATATGTGGCCATTGTGCCAGCCTCTTGAACCAAAAAATAATTAATGTATCCATCTTCTAAGCAAGACTTAGACAAACAAAAAGCTAATCAAACTTAGCAGATTGGCCTACATATACATATCCAATAAATTTAAAGTCATATTAAAATAATTCCCTCTGGTTCCAACCCAAATTTCATTCACACTTTATCAAACGTTCTACAATTTCTGAATAGAATGATGTGAATCCAAATAACTTAGACTCCAATGCTGAAACTTTAGAGAACGAACAATCAGACATAAATAATGAAAAGTGATATATTTTGGATGCAAACAATAAAAACAAAGATGATCATAGTGATGGATCTAACTACTTTGATGATGTAGATTGTAATGAAAATGAAAATAAATACCTTTTGATATAATGACCAACCTGGGGAGTCTATTTAAGTAGACATTTACAAGCTTATCAGGGGAAAAAAAAGTAGACATTTACAATCCAAGAACATGGAATAACCCTATATAAGTGACTTGAGACATGAATTGCTAAAAAGTGATCCTAAAGGAGATATGTAAAATGTGAATGGTCCTAAAGTTTTGGTGGGCACTTCTCGCTCTCACATTACACTCCTTGTTGTTCGAATGGAGAAGACCAAGATAGGAGCTGACTTGTTTATTCAAAAGAATTGGATAGAGTTTTTGTTTTTTGTTTTTTGTTGTAAGTTATTTGGAACAAGTCACTTAGCAAATAAAGGTTTGAATGATTGGATTCATTTTTTAAACCGCTTAAAGAACTTTAATCAAGTTGTGCTCACATGACTTTTATGAGTGAATGGAATAACTTACAATTTAGATTTCAGAAAAATGTAACAATTGATAAACACCATGAAGAGCTTATAAGAAAAGAAAGAACATTAGAAGAATAAAAAGATTATTAACAATTTACCAACAAGGGTTGGTCTGAGCTGTGACTGGGTTCAGACCCACCACAATGTCTCAAGCTCGAGTCTTGGGTGTGGTAAAAAATCTATTGGGAGGGGAGAACCACACTGACAGTAAACCAGGGTACACGTGGCCAGCCAGGTTCTCACGCATAGATTAGTCACCTGCAAAGCAAGTGGATACTGCGCACCAATAACACAATAACTAAAAAAATATTAGCAATTTTGCATCAAAAAATGCAAGGACGATGGTATTGAAAGATTAATAGGTGAATGTTGATGCTATTGTGGAATACAGAATGTTACTACTACGTGTTAAGTTAATAGATACGTGTATAGCTATTTTTGCTATAATTCTATTATAATTTTGGGTTTAACTTTCTAATATTGATGTAAACTTTGACTTTTTTCCCACAATTTTTTATCTTACTTGAGGTTGTGTTAAAACAATTAATTTCAATATATATGACTTATAAAAAGTAGGGCACCAAATTCAGGTTTCACATAGGACACCTAAAATCTCAAGGACCTTGGACTTTCCCGCAATTTTTTATCTTACTTAAGGTTGTGTTAAAACAATTAATTTCAATATATATGACTTATAAAAAGTAGGGCACCAAATTCAGGTTTCACATAGGACACATAAAATCTCAAGGACCTTGGACTTCCCCGACATGTTTATGATGACATTTCTCATTTCCTCTCCCAACCTTCTACTAGTTGGTAGACAAAGACTCTTTGGTATCTCTGTTATCAACTTCGTCTCTATTTGCTAGAGAGTAACAGATAAGCTAGCGGATAGTGGATACTGGATAAGCTAGTTGATAGCAAATGATGTGTTTGGTAAAACTAACAGCTAAACTACCTGATAAATATAAAATGACATAAAGTGACATATATTTAATTCATGATTAAATATATCTAATCAATATAAAATGACAATATGTTTATATATTATTATTGCTATAAATTCTTAGTAATTAAACTAACATTACGATATTTAGTAGTCAAAAATTTTAATTTATATTTTATCATTCAAATATTTTTATTTACCTATTTCTAAAAAGAATGTATTATATACATATATATATATATATATATATATATATATATATATATATATAAAAGTTAACTCCATTAATTTTCTTTTGACTAAATACATACCACAAGTTGTGTACTGCAATATAATAATCAACATATAAAGATGGTAAACTCCTAAAAAATATAAAATTAGCAATATAATTAAAATAAAAATAAATATAGTCTAGGCAAAAAATTAGGGATTTAAATTTGTTATTTATTATAATGATCAGGAGTTTAACTCTATTAGGAGGAGAGAACCACACAGAACGTCAAAACTATGTACACATGGCCAACCAAGTACACAAACTGCCAAAGCCAAGTACACGTGCTCAGTCAAGTTTCCCAACGTAGATTAGTAATCGACAAAACTGGTAAATACTGCACACCAATAACATAGTAAAAAAATGGTTCCTACTTAACGCAACAGGTACTTTAGATGATCCAAAATGGCATTCTAGCTAACTTTTTTGACGTGTGCCAATAAACTTCCAATTATCGAGGGGGAAAAGGACTTGTAATAAGGATGCTCAACTAATATTGAAGTTTGGTTGGGACTTGTTGATCAATGGGAGGGGTGCCAATAAACATGTCGAGTAGCTCTTTGATTTCTCAAAGCAGTCAAAAATGAGAGTAGTATAATTGAGGATCGTTAGCCTGAGTTGATAGGTAGGAACATGCTCTTTAGCAATACTTGGATTTCTCACTATATACAAGATTGTTAACAGTGTTATACCTTCTGTTTTTTTTTTGGTCAAGTTGTAGTGATTTCAATAGATATGGGCAAAGGCCACAACCAAAACAACAGCAAATGCAACTATAATCCCCTAAAGTCCTACACAGGCTATAGGATCGGAGGGGGACACAGGAAAGAAAACAACCGGTTTAAACAAAAAGAAAACCCCAGAAGCCCAACAAGAGTGAAGCCCAATAACCACTCGAGCACCGAAGCCACAAAACACAACCAACTAGAGAAAAAAACAGAAAATACTCCAGCGACGATGCCTCGACCTCACTCTCCACCACAAATCCAGCGACATCCAAAACACCAAAATCTCAGCAAGCCGATGAACATAAAACTGATTTCAACATAGATTGTTCCAAAGATATCAGATCTAAGGAAAGAAAGGCAAGCAGTAGGAGATGTTACGAAACCCTAATCGAGAGCCAAGCATTCAGTAGAGCAACGAAATCAAGATTATCAAGGAATGGTACCAAATCTCAGCAAATCAGGAGCATAACAAGCCTTGCAATCTTCAACTATGATTTTTCGAATCAAATCAGGTGGTCTTGACCTCCAATTGGAATGAAGAGTCCCTTTTGAAAACAGCGAAGCCACCTCATGAGCAAGCTTATTACCATCACGATTCGTCCAGGTAATGTCACAACCACCTAATTCCTTCCTTAATTCTTCAACATCTCTTAGAATAACACTTATATCTGATGAGTACTTCTTTGATTTGCACATGTTGACAATCTGCTGGTTATCTGATTCAATCACCGGATGCCTGAGATGAAGAGACACAGCAGTAGAGATAGCTTCACGCAGCCCAAGAGCCTCAGCCACAATGGAAGATCTAGCAAATATTTTCTTGTGACTAGCTGTAAGTATACTTCCTCTATTATCTCTACAAACAGTAGCAATTACTCCTGTGGATGTTACTTTGTTAAAAGCAGCATCACAATTAATCTTTGTAGCATTCCCAATTGGAGGATTCCATGAACTTGGAACCTTTTTAACACTGTGTTTAGACAGGCTAGGATTATATAAAGGGGAGGGACTAGTAGCTATTATGAATTCATGCCAAAGAGATTTAATTCTAAATAGAGTCTCCAAAGGAATAGGAATTTTATCATTAAACATAGCTTCATTCCTGGCTTTCCAAATATTCCAAAGGGTGAAAATCAGTTTAGTCAAACTATGATCAGAGACCTGGGTAAAACTATCAACCATACTCAAAAACCAGTTATGAAAAGAAGATAATCCTATAGGGTTAGGAGGGTGAACAACTTGAAGACCAAACCATAGAGGTTGAGTCCAAGGACATAATAAGAGAAGATGCTCAACAGTTTCATGTTCAGTCCTACAAAAAGGGCATTTGGGAGTTAGAGAAATTTTCTTTTTGAAAAGAGCATCTTTAGTAGGAAGATAATTATGAAGAGCCTTCCAAAGGAAATGTTTCATCTTAGAAGGGGCATTAGCACTCCAAATGATTTTCCAAACCTCATTAGGAATACCATTAGAAGATGAAGCTTTAATATTATTCTGAAAAGGATTCATAAGACTCCTATACCCTGACCTAACAGAATAGTTTCCATCATTTGTATGAGGCCAGACTAACTGATCAGACGAAGCTGACCAAGAAATGGGAGTTTTAATGACTTCTATGGCAGAATTAGGAACAAGGTTAGCCCTCAGTTTAGAAACATCCCAATTATGAGAGTTGTCTATTAAATCACCAACCTTTGAGATAGTAGCATAATCCAATAGAGACACTTTCTCACCCGAAGCAGTCCACTTATCTGTTGCAATACTGATATTAAGGCCAGGACCTATATCCCATTTAGCTTCATTAGCAATCAAACCTCTCCCGTGCATTAGGCTCCTCCACACCCAAGAAACATTCCTACCAACTGAAGCCTGCCCAAAAGCACACTTAGGATAATAAATAGCTTTCAAGGTAGTAGCCCAGTAAGAATTAGGCTCCTTGATTAATCTCCAAACTTGTTTAGATAACATAGCAGAATTCATTTTTTGAAAATCCTTAAACCCAAGTCCTCCAAGAAGCTTGGGAGAACACAATTCTTCAAACTTCCTCCAATGAATTCCTCTATTGTTAGTTGAAGATTTCCACCAAAACCTTGCCACAGATGAGGTGAGAGAACCACAGAATGTTTTAGGGAGTAGCAGAATAGACATGATGTACGTATGAATGGATTGAATAACAGCTTTTATAAGAATCTCCTTCCCTGCTTGGTTAATCAGATTACCTTTCCAACCTTCCATCTTTGTTAGAACTCTATCTTTAATCCAAGCCAAACCTTGAACCTTAGACCCTCCCCACTCAGCAGGGATACCAAGATACTTCCCAGGATGCTCCCATAGAGGAATATTTGTTATTCTAGCAATTGCAAGCTTAGTATCAAGATCAACCTTACACCCACAAATAATTCCAGATTTGCTCAAATTAACTTTTTGACCTGATGCTTTTGTGAAAGTATTGAGAATATTTATAACTTGATAAATATCCTCTTGAGAGTCTCTAGAAAACAAGATAGCATCATCAGCAAAAAATAGATGAGATAGAATAGGAGCAGAATTGGCTAACCTAATCCCTTGAATAGAGCCATTGCTACTAGCTTTAGAAATCATTCTAGAAAGAACATCAAACACTAGAATAAACAAATAAGGAGAAAGAGGATCTCCTTGCCTTAGACCTCTCTTAGGAATGACTCTTTTAGATGAAACACCATTGATTTGATAAGAATAAGAGACTGAGGACACTAAAGACATAACAGAACTGACCCAAGAAACAGAGAAACCATAGGCCAAAAGAACACTTTTAAGAAATTCCCAATTAACCCTATCATAGGCTTTATTCATGTCAAGTTTAAGAGCAATCCCCTTACCCTTATTCCCCTTCTTACTCTTGAGGAAATGAAAGGCCTCATGAGCAATTATAAGATTATCCTGAATCAGTCTTCCCCCAACAAAAGCACTTTGTTGAGGGGAAATAATAGCAGATAGAAAAGGTTTAAGCCTAGCAACAAAAATTTTAGCAATAACTTTGTATATAAAGGTACAACAACTTATAGGCCTAAGTTGGGAAATAGATTCAGGATGAGGAACTTTAGGAATAAGAGAAATATTAGTAAAATTAACATCCTCACCCAGAGTGCCATCAGAGAAGAACTGCTTAACAGAGCTGAACACATCTTCTTTAATTGTTTCCCAGTTCTTTTGAAAGAACAGACCATTAAGCCCATCAGGACCAGGGGACTTGTAAGCTCCAAGAGCAAAAACAGCATCTTTAACCTCACTGAAGCTAATAGTGCCCTCCAAGACAAGATTGATAGAATTATCTACACACTTAGGGACCACCTCTAGACATATATCAATACCAGAAGCTGGCTCATCAGTGTATAGATCTTTGTAGAAGCTGACAATACCATTCATCACCTCAGATTGACCTTCTAACCACACACCATCAGCATTCTTGATCCTCAATAGCTTGTTTCTATCCCTCCTTTGAACAGTAGAGGCATTAAAGAATTTGGTATTTTTATCTCCATAGTTGACCCACTTAATTCTAGATCTTTGCCCCCAATAATGTTCTTCCTGTTGCCAAAGCTTGTCAATTCTACTCCTAAAAACAGCAACATCAGCCCAGTTTACTAAATTAGGAGGAGAGTTAAGAGCAAGTTGTAGTTGCTTCTTAAGAGCCTGAATCTCTTTAGCAGCATTTTTAAACGTTTTATTATGCCAACTCTGAAGCTCTTTTTTGCAAAGTTTAACCTTCTTAGTCCAATTATCCCAATGACTGGTAGAGGCAGACTTATTCCAAGCAGACTGAATGACACCTTTACACTCTCCATGTTCCTCCCAAAAAGATTCATACCTAAATGAGTGGCCAGTAGTTGGAGGGGGTTTAGGGTTGATAATAATAGGGGAATGATCTGAATTAATTATTGGAAGAGCAGTTGCCACAGCATGAGGGAAGTTAACCCTCCAAGCCCAGTTAGCTAGAACTCTGTCTATTTTCTGCCTAGTAACTAATCCAAATCTAGGATTACTCATCCAAGTAAACCTATTACCTTGCAAATTCATATCCATAAGATTAGACTCACTTAAGAAATCCTTAAATAACCTCATTCTAATAGGTTCAACATTATGAGCACCATCTTTATCAGCATCTGAAGTCATTTCATTAAAATCACCAGCACAACACCAAGGTCCATCATGATAAGGCTTAAGGTTTGATATTTTAGACCACAAATTCCTCCTAGCAGCAAATGTAGGGTTACCATACACAAATGTGAACTGAAACATAAATCCACTCCTTCTTTCTTTAGCAGCAGTATGAATGTAGTTAGAACAAGACTCAAGAATCTGAATCTCATAATAATCACTCCAAAATAAACATATTCCACCAGAAGTACCAACTGATTCAACACAGAAGTAGTTTTGGAAACGAAATTTTCTACTAACTCTTTCTACTCTCTTCTTATGGGCTCTAGTTTCCATAAGAAAGAGAATGGCAGGCTTGTAACTTTTTACAAGGTCAACCAGCTCTCTATTTGTCGTGGATGCTGCCAATCCACGACAGTTCCAAGTGATAGCAGTCATTGAACCTTTGGGGGCATGGAAAGACCCGCCTCCTCAGTCATTTCAGTAGCATCCATTAACATTTGACCATCAATAATTGCAATAACTCTTGCTCTTTTAGTTCCTTCATGTACTGTACCAGAATCTCCCCCACTTGAAATAAGCAAATTTCTACTTTCCCTTCTCCTTTTGATGTTTAGACCATGAGCTAATTTATAACTAAGGGCTTCCTCTACTTGTGCAGGTATAATATTCTCACTGGGTTTAGACGAACTTTCATCATTTGGTGGGAATTCAACAAAGTATGGTGGAGAGGATTGAGGAGGCATCTTAAATTCATTGCCAACAAAGCTACGGATAATTTTGGGATCAATAGTAGGAGCTTTTGAAACATGGTTAATAACTGGCTGAGACTCATTTGAGGTGAACATTGGAACTCTATTATCAGGTATAACATTTGAGTCATTCTCACTTCTATCAAATGAATCATGACTGTGATCATTACTAGGATTAGATTGGGTTGGATGATTTGTTTGAGATGTGCTACCCTCATGAAAACTACTATCTTTTGGAGACCTATGAAAAGCTCTAGGTTTAGAGGCAATCAAGAAGTCACCATACTTTGGAATTGTTTTATCAAAAGCTGCCATTAACCTAGGTACTTTACAGTGTTTTAGCTCATGGCCAAACCACCCACAACCAAAACAAACTCCTTGAAGCCTTTCATATTTAAAACCAACCCAACTCTTTTCATGTTCAGATCTTTGCAACCAGCAACCAGACCATAAAGCTTTTTTCACATTTATTAACACTCTAGCCCTTAGGAAATGAGTAGAAGCAGATCCCGAACTAAAGTTATCATCAACCTCAATAATTCTCCCTACTTTCTCTAATAGAATATAGACATTTGATGGATTGATTTCATGCATTGACAGGCCATGAATCTGGATCCAAAAAGGGACCAAATCAAAATTAATATCTTTAAAAGCAAGACCTTCACCCCATCTTTGCAAGCTGATGAGTTGATTCATCACAAACCAAGGTCCTCTCTCAAGAACTTCAGTAGCATTTTCCATAGATGGAAAGGTAAAAAGATACTTGTTGTCCCCCATATCTGTAACTTTTAGATCTCTGTAATGTTCCCAAGATTTGAACATAATAGATCTAACAATTTTTTTGTTTAGGACTTTATGGGAGATTATCTGAGCTACAAAGAGCCCTTAGAGCATATTCAACATTGCTCTTTGATGCTGGAGCCAGCTTCACCTGTACTGGTTCCCTTTCATCCTCAGGAATACTGGCTTGATTCTCTTCAGCCATAGGAACAATCTAAAACAAGATTGTCAAATAAGCAGAAGACAGAAAATAATTGATGCTCTTTAGCTCTTTCTATGCAACTTTTGCTCTTTTAAATTGCTCTTTTGCTCTTTTTTCTATTTTTTCTTTTTTTCCTAGCTCTTTTGCTCTTTCTATGCTCTTTTGCTCTTTCTATTTTCCGAACTTCCTTTGTAACTACTGTAATCTGAAAACTAGCAGCAAAACAGATGTAATCAGGGACTGATGTAGTATGAAACTGAAGCTTCAAAGCATTCTTCAAGATTAGTGAAGAAGACTGTTGTAGATATTTGTGAACCTCAGGATAAGTATACCAATTGTATTACATGCAGATACATTATCCATAAAATTAAAGTCATCCTTATCTAAACTCTCCACTCACAGAAAGACAGCACACAGATCTAACGGATAAATCTCTTATCCTAAGTTATAACCCATTGGTTATTAACTACCTCAACCACTTTGTTTTTCAACCTAGCGGACCTTAAAGCAAGAGATTTGCATTGAGGTTGACGGCGCCTCAGCTTAGAAGTGTAGATACCTTCTGTTTTTGAAACCGAGGGAAGAAGGTTGTGTTTGGAGTAACACTGCTCCACAGTGTAGCCCAACTTATTACACAAAGTGAATTGCTTAGAAGCATTTGGCCCATGATCCCTTACATTTCTTTTGTCTCTTCCATATCTTTTACCTTGTTTTTTTTCAACCATTGTTTTGATTATCTGGTGCACCAAGTGATATTTTAGTTTGTAACCAATTTACAATTAAGTTGTCTACCGTGTTGCAACACAAGTGAGAAATGAAGCACAAACACAGACGCAGACATCAAACACGTAGATGTCGATAATAATTTGCAAAAATAAAAGTAATTGAAGTGTCGATGTCCGACATGATACAAGAACAATATCAAAAATTCTACATTCATAACTCGCCATTCATGTGTGCACCATATTTGTAGTAATTAAAGGTTCATTCACGATGTTAGAGAAAATGCATTGGTGAAATATGTAGGTTCTTAAAATTCGATGCATGACGAGTCAAAAAAATCGATGCATGTAGATATAAACAATTATAAAATTAATCTAATTAAAAATATTTTTTTATCGTTGCTAGCCATACTAAATAAAAAAGAGAACAAGTAATCAAACAAGGAAAATTATAAGGGGGAATTAAAAAACACAATAAATTCATCCAAAGGTGACACAAATTTCTCAACTAAACTCGTTGAATAAAACATAACAACTTAAAAAGAAATAAAAACCATTTTATTCAAACATTATTAGAATGACTCAAAACATAAAAGGTAAATGCTTTAAGAAACACCAATCAATAATAATTGGGGCGACCGGAGAGATTCCACTGCATCACATTCACGTCATCCGGATGAGGCTGAAGGAGTTGACGATTCAGCGACATTGAATTCAAACCCACAACACTGAAAGTAGACGCAACAACAGTGTTGTTTCCATTATTGTTGTTAGGTTCAATAGAAGTACGATCAACATTGATGAGGACATTAGAAGCATATCTGGGGTCACCTACTTCAATTTCCTCAAAGCGTCCATTAATGAAGGCCGCCCTTTGAAACTTTGGCTTCTTGAAAAGAGTGGCAGTGACCAAAACATGACCTGCAGACATGACCTTCCCACCAACAATGCCACCTAAAACCTGTCCTTGGGCACCAGCTAGGAAAATGGAAAATGAGGAACACGCAAGGTTGGTGATGAACTGTGGTGGGACACTTCCACAATTAGCATTGATGTAAGTTCCAAAGAAAGAGGTCATGTTCATGGGTCCTTTGATGGGAAAAGTGGGGGAACGTGATGCAGGGTGGAGAAGGGTAATGTCTGAGACAAGTCCCGAACCACTCAACACTGTGATGCTAACATTATGATGCTGAGCAAAGTTTATGAGGGTCTTAGCAATATCATTTCCAATAGGGATTTCGATGACGACCGATTTCAAGGTGGTATCATCGTCTTCCCTTATGATGATGGGAGGCTTTGGCTTGTTTTTGGATCCTTGGGGTCTCCCCTTAGACCTTTTGGAGGAGTGTGGTGTCACACCCTCATTCAGTTCCAACGTAAGGAGAGGATTCTCTCTTCCTGGTGAGGGTTGGACTAGTGAAGGTGCCTTGCTCACTCCTCCTACGACAAAGGAGCCACCTGAGAGTGTGGTGAATCCACACAGGGTGTCTTCTGAGGATTCACTCTCAGAGTTTTGGGAGAGAGAAGGTACACGTTTGTTAACAACCATTGTTGGCAATGAAAGTCAATGAATAAAATACCAGCAATGTAGGGTAGTATTTATAGTAGGAGCCTCATATTTCGCCTACCATTGGGGGTATGGGTTAAATTGTAATTTCCTCATTGGATTTGACTGGAATTATATAATAGAATACTTTTACACACTCACATGATTTATATATTTTTTATCCCATATAAATAATGGGAGAGGAAGGAATTATAAATGGAAATCCGGTAGGTATACTACTTTCTTTTTTTTTTGACTCAGGTAGATATACTACTTTTGAATACAGACTCTTTGTAAAAAAAATGTAGAGTCAACAAATAGGAGTAAATGGACGAACATCATATTGTTGAGATTTCATTCTCAAAAAATTGAATTTAAAACACCAACATCTCTTAGCTTTATGTTTTTTTAATAAGCAAATGTTAGTGGGGGTGGGAGAATGTTAGTTTTCGAGGTTTGAACTCTGGACCTCCTTCTTGCAACTTTGCAACTCCTTCATGTCCCTTAGCTCGCCAACTGAGCTACATTCCTGAGACATCTCTTAGCTTTATGTAATGTTACAAGAAAAATTTAAGGCTTAAATATCATTTACCCCACTGCAAATATCACGTTTATCCATTTACCCCCTAAAAAAAAACTTTTAAAACAAACACTGCAAAATGTAATTGTATCCAGTTACCCCCCTGCTGTTAGTTTTGGGTAACAACGTTAAGTCTAGACTGACTTGGCTGACATTTGAGATCTAGTTAACCCCCTGCAAATACTAAGTGTTTCTAGTTACCCCCTGCAAATATTAAGTGGGTGGTAGTTACTCCCCTGCAAATATTAAGTGTTTCTAGTTACCCCTGCAAATATTAACGTTGTTAGCCAAAACTAACAACAGGGGTAACTAGAAACACTTAATATTTGCAAGGTGTTTTTTTTTTAAAAAAAATTGCAGGAGGGTAAATGGAAAATGAGAATATTTGCAGAGGGTTAACATATATTTAAGCCAAAATTTAAATATATTGGAAAAACTAAACGCAAAAAACAAATGAAAGTAGTCTCTAATATACGATACTTCAAACTTGTCCAAGAATGAATTTAAAATCTAAAAAAAAAAAAAAATAACTATTTCTACACGATAATTATAAATTCATTCTTGGAAGAGAGGTATTACAAGGAGGTGAATCTTTAAAATAAATTGGACATAATTAATTAATAAGGAAAAATGAGTAAGTAATAAAACTCTGCAAAACTTGCTTCAAAAAAAAATAAAACTCTGCAAATGTTAGAAAAAACGTTAAATTATTATTTTATTTATCACTGTATTTATAATTTATTCTCTCATAATAAATTGAGAAAAAACATCTAATGTTTCCGTTAAATTGTGCAACCTTTTTTTTTAATTGAGCAACCTTTTTGGCTCTGTAAAAAATTGTACACTTAGAAAAAAGTCTGATCTAAGTTTTCACTTCAAAAGAACTTTTCACTTTTTTTAAAACAAAGATATTGCATCGTTTCCTAGCTGACACTCTATCATATTGGTAACATTTAGGGAGGGAAATTAAGAAAAAAATAAAGTAAATTAGTTTTCTAATTAGAATATTTTGAAAAAAAAGAAATAAAATAGCACAAATTTGTTTTTAAATGGAAGGTGATAGACGGATCAAATTAAACATAAGAATGGAGCAAACAAATAATTCCATTTGCTTAAGAAAATAATTCTAGTTTTTTAATATTAATACTAATTAAATACAGTGCGAAGAAAATTTATTTCATTTTTTAACAATATCCCCTTATATTAATACAAATAGAATATTATAATAAAGTTATTTTTATTAAAAAATGGAACCGAATAACAAATCCAAGGAAATAAATTTGACTTTATCTAAAAAACAAATATATGAGATTTGTCCCTACTGCCCATATCTAAAAAATCTTATTTTTTTGAACATAAAGAAATAACGAAGCCATTGCAATTGCCGGAAATACTAGGCCCACTAAAGGCACAAAAACGGAAGGTAAGTTTATCATAAAATGGGTACCTCAATTTTATATTTGTACCTGTTCTTTTTTGTTAATTGTTAAATTAATATTTTAATTATTATTATATTGTAATAAAGATAGTCTATAATCACTAGAATTAATTCATATAGACTTATACTAAGTATAGCTAAATCAACATATATGAATAGATAGATAATAATTACATATTAAATATAATTATAGCGGGACGGGTTCGGGTTCGGGTTGGGTATCACATTTCCCGTCCCCGTCCCCGACTTAACAAAGCGGGGAAAACCCATCCCCGAACCCGAACCCGTTTAAACTGGGTTTTTCCCAACAAAATCGGGGCGGGTATCCGTGGGTCCGGGTTTTACTGCCATGCCATTCAAACTCAACAAATTGGATTTAAAACACAAAAGTCAAAGGTTTTACGTAATGACTTAGGAGCACAACGCTTTTCTCATTTATTTCTTCAAAGATATAATTTTTTTAAACGGAGGTGATAAATGGATCAAATTAAACATGGGTGATTCTAGGGTGATGGGAGCAAATCAAATCTCTCACCATTGAACCACTAAAATTGACTGTAGGATATTATGTAAAATATTATGAGTGATTAAGATTGAATCAATCAGTATTAAATCTCAACCGTTGATGAACTTTTATACTCCTATAGTCATATTTAATAGTTCACCAGTGAGGGATTTGATTTACTCCCTCACCCTAGAAGCACTCATTAAAGATAAGAGTGGAGAAAACAAATAATTCCATTTACTTAAAAAATTAATTCCGTTTTCCTAAAATAAAATATTTTAATTCCCTTTTATTTTTTATAATCACGATTCTAATTAAATAGAGTAAAAACAATTAAATAGAGTGTAAAGAAAATTTATTTCATTTTCTTACAATATAGAATATAGAATACTAAACTAATATGTTTTTTAAATTAAAATAAATAGTTTAGTTTGACTTCCAAATAAGGGTAAATTCATGCTTCTCTCTAATTATATATTTTTGGCTTAAATATGTTTTAGGCCCCTGCAAATATAAAGTGTTTTGGTTTAAGCCCCTACAATTTTTTTTTTGTTAAAAGCCCTTGCAAAATGAAATATTTTGTTATAAGCCCTTCTCAACATATCCAGCAATCATAACATTCCGTTATAGGCTAACATTTTAGTCATAGAAGGGCTTATAACAAAATATGTCATTTTGCAAGGGCTTTTAACAAAAAAAAAATTGCAGGGGCTTAAACCAAAACACTCTATATTTGCAGTGGACTAAAACATATTTAAGCCTATATTTTTTAAATAATTCAAAATTCAGTTTCATTCCATTTATTCCCTTTCCTTTTAAGATTTTATTTCCTTATTTGTAATATTCAATATTCAACTATAAAATTACATTTAAACAAATGATTTTTTTGACTGACATTAAAATAAATGATAGTAATTATAAAATACATTACATCTAAATCGACATTTGAAAAAAATTCATAATAGCCTATATGTTTGTTCTACAAGGTCAACAACATATATGGTAAGTAAACTAATATATTGAATGCATTAAATGTGTAACATCACTAATCTTTTAGTCGACATTAAAGATTAAAAATGACATTTATTTGGAATATCAAAGAACACGTGGGCGTTTTGGACCGAGCGAATTGATCTCGACTCTTAGATTGACTCGATACATAATGATGAGTATCCTTTTGGATACCAAAACCCGAAATCCTCTTGAAGATATCGCTTGAGTCATAAAGTCCAATTTTTCAAACGATGCCTGAATGATAAGAAGCCGATACAAAAGAGTATTTAAAACATACTTGAGAAAATCCTGAAAATAAATAAAGCTCTTAAACATAGTTTTAGTTCCACTAGTATAACAAATACATTTCATAAATAATCTCCTTAAACTTTCTCAAAATATAATACTATTTCATATATACAAAATATCATAATACAATAATAGCCACAAGTCTCAAACCACGAGGTTAAAACCTTATCAACCTTCCTTTGTTTTTTTTTGACAACAAGTAACTAGTGCATTTCATTCATAATAAAATCCGAAATACATGTGGGAGCTACAGAGTAATCATGAGGACTAGCCGACAACAAGGCTACCCCCGCAAGGGAATGAGCGACCTTGTTAGCACTCCTCCTAGTAAACTCAACATGAGAGTTACAATAAAAAAAGAAAATAGATCCTTACAAGCGGTAATGTGAGAACCAAACTCGGAAATAAGTTGTTTATTGGAGTTGAAAGCATCGACAACGCATTTTGCGTCCAACTCGAATATGACATCCTTATAACCAAGCTCCCGGACCCAAGATATAGCCAAATATAAACCCAAAGTTTCCCCTAGAAGCACATCTATAATAGGGGAGAAACAATGAGTTCTAGCACTAATAAAATGACCCTGGTCATTCCGGAGACACATACCAATACCAATCTTGTTTTCAACCAAGGAGAAAGAAGCATCCACGTTACACTTAACCCAACCAGCTTGCGGTTTCTTCCAACAGTCAGACAAAATAGGCGCAGATGGCACCAGAGAATTGGCCGACCTGGTATCATCACCACCGCGGGCCATATACCACTCATTAAAGAACTTTTGACCCCCCAAACTATAGCATTAGTGTCAGTGTGCTTATTGTCCCAAATCCGCTTATTACTACAATTCCACAAACTCCAAAGAGTCATACACCAAGCGACACGATCAGTACCAACAAGATTAGCCAAGACTGAGAAGAAAATGCCACAGAAGTCAATACAGCGCATAGCAGCATCAGTTATAACCTGTAACAAACCCAACTTATCCCAACAAGCTTTAGCTTTGCAACAAAAAACAAACAAGTGAGTAGGGGATTCAGAATAACTAGGACACCACGGGAAAGTATCCTCTACCTCCACGTGCCTAGTCCTCAAATTGGCTCTGGTGGGAAGAACATCTCTGCACAAACGCCAAATAAAATGTTTCACCTTCGGAGGAATCTCCATCTACCAAAGAACACGCCAGCTTCCTTCAACATGAAGATTAGAAGTATCCAAGACCCTCTCCATCAATAACCGATAAGCACTACGGACACTATAAATACCGGAAGTTTCTGGCCACCAAACACGACGGTCCGCCTCAACAATGGGAAAGAGAGGAGTATTAACAATTCTACCTGCAACATTGGGTGAAAACAAATGGTGAATATAATCGAAATTCCAGGACTTAGCGCCTGGGGAGAACAAATCAGCGACCCGGAGGAACGGATTAAAGTGAGCTGAATCCGATTCTAAGGTAGGCCTACGATCAACCGTCCAAGAATCACCAAACACACTGTTGTGCGAAAAGTAGATGTGCAAGTATACACAATCGCAACAAGTAATATAATGATAAATAAAGATCGTTCCCACGGGAGATTGTTGAGTTTACTTCTATATTTAAATTAGTAATTTAGCTAGTGAGTAAAACAAGTAACAAATACAAGTTGTCAACAAGTATTGTCATTGTGATTAACATAAATGTAAATGAATAAATAAAGATGTGAAAACAGTAGTGAATTGAAAGTATTTAAGAGTGAGTTGGATAGCTCAGTAGTTATGTAAATTCCAAAGAGTAGTGTTCTATAATATTAGATGCTGTAGCGCTTCAGAATCCGTAGACGCTGTAGCGCCTTGGTGGCGTGCCTTTCAGTCACTATCGTCAGGGTTATGTTACAAGACTCCTATGTCTAGGCTCTAAATAAGTTTTACCCCTGTATATTAAGCTCATACAACATTTGCCTTATGAACTATTACTCCCCTATGTCTAGAGTTAAGTAGTACTTCCTTTAAATGTCTTTAAAGGGTTTTCATTCATATCATTCCTTGAGTTCTCTTTGTGAACCATGTATGTACCCACAAAGCCCCCTTGTTTTAGTTGGCCATTCCCAAAACAAAGTTGAAAGCATTATGACACAAGGAATAAAACGCAAACATCATAATATTACATAAAAGCTACTCAAAGTTCATTACACACTAAGAACAATCCAACTACAACAAAGTTAGCTCATCACAAGTTCCATCAACATAATACAACTAGAGAGTATGTATTACCGTATGAAGACAAGAGAAGAGTGGTTGCAAAAGATACACTCCAATGATCCCAAGTAGCATACAAAGGATGAAGTTGAGGTGTGAGCAAAACCTTCAATGAAGACTAGAAAACTATACTAAAAATAAAAGCTTAAGAGTGGAATAACAATGGAGGAAAACTACTATGTCAAGATAGTTCCCTCCATGTTAAAACTCTCTCTACGTATGTTACTCCCTAAAGAAGCATTCTATTCTAATTTAATCTAACCAAGTCTTAATAAAATAATAATATTAATTTATGATCATAAAACTTAGATATTATTCATAAAGCTACTTTACAAAAAGGTGTGATGATTAAAATCACCAACTATCACATGGGACACATGTAGGAGGCGCCAAGTGTCTTTGAAGCATCCACTTGGGTGCTGAAATGTCATGCTAAGGATAAGAGATAAGGGTGATGACTCATCATTTCAGTAAGTGGCTTTATAAATATCCAAATGTCCCACCGTCATATAGGCGCTGTAGCGTCTACCGCTAGCTTACCGCTGCAGCACTCAGGCAAAACATCAATATATTCACAAAGGCACCAAATGTGCCAAATGATAACAAACAAGCTCCTAACCCTTCTTTCCTCTAAATAACTAATATTTACCTAATATAGCACAAATATTACTTGAGAACTTGTGTTGATTTAAGTATTAAGAGCACAAATAACCTATATAAAATAGAGTTATCACACACCAATGCTAGAACCATCACCAATGATCCAACGGCAACCTGCGCCAAGAACAAGACGTGCTTCATGGATACTGCGCCAAATGAAACTAGGATTACTACCCTTAGGAGCATGCATGAAATCACTCCTAGGATAATATTTGGCCTTATAGAGACGAGCCACAAGAGAACCGGAACTATTAATTAAGTGCCAACCTTGCTTACCCAACAAAGCCACATTGAAAACATATAGATTGCGAAGCCCAAACCACCAAAATCTTTAGCCACACAAAGCTTATCCCAAGATAACCAGTGGATACCTCCTCTAGAGTTGGCATTTCAACCCCACCAAAATCTACTAATCATACTCTGAATTTCATCCCCAAGTGAGGAAGGGAGAAGAAAGAGGCTCATAAAATAAATTGGGATAGATTGAAGAACCGACTTAATCATAACCTCCTTCCCGGCTCTAGATAAGGACCGACCACCCCACGAGTTAATCTTCTTCCAAATCTGATCCTTGATAAACTTGAACATAGCCTTCTTACTACGCCCTATCATCGACGGGAGTCCCAGATAAAGACCAGTACCCAAACAAAGATTCACCCCAAGCCCTTGAACTATCACATCTCTATCAACTTGATTCACATTTTTACTGAAGAAGACCTTGGATTTCTGATAATTAATCTGCTGTCCGGAAGCTCTCTCATAGATTTTCAAGATATTCTTCATGTTCTCCATCTCCCTGATAGACGACCTAAAGAAAAGAAAACAGTCATCTGCAAACAACAAGTGTGTAATAGTTGGAGCACCCCTGCAGATGTCAACACCATGAAGGTCCCCTCTAGCAACAACCTGATGAATAAGAGCAGTCAATCCTTCAGCACAAAGAATAAATAAATAATATGGGATCTCCCTGACGAAGACCCCTACCTGGAATAAGAGGCCCCACAGTTTCGTTATTCACAATAACAGAATAGCTCACAGATTCAATACACATTCGCATCCATCCAACCCATGTATCATTAAAGCCAAGCTTCTCCAAAACCAATAACAAATAATTCCACTCAATCCTATCATAAGCTTTGCTCATATCAATCTTTAAAGCAACCTCCCCTTTTTTACCTTTTCGTTTATTTTTAAGATAATGAATAACTTCAAAAACGATCATAGCATTATCTAAAATAGAACGATCAGGTACAAAAGTAGACTGTTCGACTGAAATACACTTATCCAAAACAAACTTAAGACGGTTAGCAAGTACCTTAGAGTAGGAATGTCAACGGGGTGGGGCGGGCATGGGTATCTCACTACCCGGACCCGCCCCGTTTATTATAAATAGGCCCCGGACCCGTCCCGGACCCGCGCGGGTACCCTTTTAACGGGTTTTAAACGGATATTTTTTTAAACGGGTACCCGCGGGTATTTATAAATTAATAAATAAAAAACTTTTAAAAATAAAATTTGAAATACTATAGAAAATTAGTTTTTTAACACTATTTTTTTGATTCATTTATATAAAAAAATTACGCATTTTGATATGTATTTATCGTATCAACTATTTATTAATATATAATTGTTAATGAATTGAGATAAAAAAACTAAAATTATGATAATAGAAACTTGAAAAATAACAACTAAACATTATCCAAAATATTAGGATAAAAGATACAACAAAATGTGAATAAACATCCACTTAAACAACAACAACAACAGATGATAAAAAAAAGGAAGAAAATAGTTGTGTGATGGATTTACTAACGGGTACGGGTACCCCGCTACCCAGACCCGCCCCGTTTATTGACGGGTAGTCAAAATACCCGTTTATTTGGCCAGCGGGTACCCGTTTAACTATCCGCCCCGGACCCGTGACGGGTTTTACCCGCGGGTACCCGCGGGTCCGGGTTTTTTTGACACCCCTACCTTAGAGGCAAGCTTGTAGAGGACGTTGCATAGAGAGATTGGTCGCCAATCCATCATAGTCGAAGGATCATCCTTCTTAGGAATTAAAGCAATATTGGTATCGTTGAGCGAAGGTGGAAACTGAACCATCGCCAACCAAGAAGTACTAGCCGTAAATATGACATGACCATAGCACCCCAAAAATGTTTATAGAAACCCGGATTAAAGCCATCTGGTCCCGGAGTTTTATCAGAGTCCATTTCCATCAAAGCACAACGAAACTCCTCCTTCTCGAAGGGCCGAGTCAAGTCAATATTGTCCGCATCTAAGACACGACGCGAGAGAGCATTAAGGAATGGAAAATAATCACCCTCCTTTGAAGCAAACAACTCTTGGAAGTAACTAACAGCAACACTCTTCACATGGGGCTGGTCATCAACGATTGTGCCATCCTCTTGCCTCAATCGCAAGACACGGTTAACTTTGGACCTGCAAGTAGCCGAAGCATGAAAAAAATTTGTATTAAGCTCACCATCTCTAAGCCAAAATTTCTTTGCCTGTTGCTTCTAGAAGATTTCCTCATTCATAATAAGCCTGCTAAGATCTCGAGAATATTTATTGTAAAGCTCAACACCCCTCGAATCTCTCCTATGGCGAGTGTTCTCCAAATTCCTCTTACACAGGTTGATATCATCACGAAACTTCAATCGAATATTGCGCCCCAAGGAGCTAAAATCGATGCACAACTAGAAAGGTTGACTAAGATGTCTTGATCGCCAGCCTTATCCCACCCATCATGAACCACTTCAGCTAACACTACAAAAAAACTGGTCATTAGCGAGGGAAATTTCCCTCGCAAAATGACCTAAATTCGTCGCTAATGGTCATTTGCGAGGGAATTAGCGATGGACTGGTTCCCTCGCTAATTCCCTCCGCGCTATTGGGATTAGCGAGGGATTAAAATTCACTCGCTAATAAAGACAGCCACGTGGTTAAATTCTGACAGCCACGCTTTCCCTCGCTAATTCTGTCGCTAATTCCGTCGCTAATGCCCAACTGATTGAATTTTTTTTTGATAAACCTGCTTTTATACCTGTTTATTTTAATAATAAATAATAAAATCTAAAATACATAAAACAGTTTAAAATAAAAATTCCGACAATAAAATTCTTCAATAACCTAAAATTTGAATCAACAACACTTAATCTGAAATGTTATAACAAAATATTGAATTGTCAAACTGAAACAACAAATCCTAAAAGCTGCTGCCATCAGACTCCTCGGCCTCCCTAGCCTCTCCAGACTCCCCAGACTCCTCAACTTGCTCCTCATCTTGCTGCATATTCTTAAAATACCTAAACATCAGCTCCTGCCTACGGGACACCTTCGCAAAGTCTTCCTGCATCTTTTTCATAGCCTCAGTAGAGGTCCTGACCTCCTGTCGAGTATCATGCAGCTCATGTCGAGTAGACTGCAGCTCCTGCTCCAGCTGCTTAATATGCTCTGTCTGCGCAGGAGTAGAAGCTGGTCGACTGCGTCTTCTGCTGCTCCCGGCCACAGACTGGCCCATACATGGAGCCAAGGGCCCCGTACCATACAGGCGGCCCTTAGACCAACCTACTGTCTTCTCCCAATTTTGGTTTGCCAGATCTATCATCTCAGAAGTAAGTTGGCCAAGTGATTCAGGGTCCCAGCTCCCCTGAGTCAGCTGAGACATGATCTCATTTATTTGCTCCTGTTTTGAATAACCGCAAATTAGCGCTCCATTTTGACAAAGCAACATTATATAATACAAATCAAGTTGTATATTTACCTGAGTCATCCTGGAGCGCTCATCAACATACTCGCCAGTGCCTTTCCTCACATGGGTGGCTCTATGCAGCTCAGGAGCAGTGATAGGGCATCCTGCCTTCTTACTCTGTAAAATGAAACACATTTTCAAAAATTGCTAACTAATTAACTAATGTAAAAAAACACACAGATTTTAAAAATAATTTACCAATCTAGAAGCATGGTGAGCCTGGTTGATGGACCCGCCGCAGTGAAGCGAGCCACCCTTTTCGGAGTTTCTATTATTCTTGGCTTTTGCAGCATTTTTCTTGAAATTCTCTGTAGCCCAATGGCCCTTGAAGGCATTCCAAATTTCATCACTCATGTAGTTAGGCTTCTTATCTTTACACCGCAGCTTATAAAGCAAATCTGATATTTGAGTGTCCATCCTTTTAAAAAAAAAGTCTCTGGACATTGTCATTATCTTCTATGTCCCATGTCACTTTGGTCTGTATTAAGTAAAAGGCTAAATTATAGTTTTGGTCCCCCTATTTTAAAAAATTCAGACATTTGGTCCCCCTATTTTAAAACTCAGACATTTGGTCCCCCAATTTTAAAAAATCAAATACATTTAGTCCAAAGAGGGACCAAATGTCTTTGATTTTTTAAAATTGGGGGACCAAATGTCTTTGATTTTTTAAAATTGAGGGACCAAATGTCTTTGATTATTAGTCATAAAAAACTGAAAATTCCTCTTGGGACTAAATGTCTTTGATTTTTTAAAATTGGGAGACCAAATGTCTGAGTTTTAAAATAGGGGGACCAAATGTCTGAATTTTTGAAAATAGGGGGACCAAAACTATAATTTAGCCTAAGTAAAATGAAAATATGTATTAGTAATTATATTAAACGTTATTAAACATAAAATTTAAACTAACAATATAAGTAATGACAAAATAATTGACACTTACCCTAAAGAAGTCCAGCAGATCATTCCTGTCCTTTTCATCGACTTTATTACTCCACTTTTTATGGAACTTTTGAAAATATTTTTTGCGGATGACATGAGTGATGCTTGATGAAGCTGCCTTTGCAGGAAGAAGCTTGCATAATGAAAGATATATCAAACAATCAAATATATATATAAGTCGTTGCATAATTAACTGAAAATAAACAAACAATATAATACTTACGCGTTACCACGACTATAAATGACTTTGAGTCTGACACCATTAATAACAACCACCTCCACTCTCTCGTCATCGGTCGATGAATCAAAATCAACATTACCACCACCAATATCATGCTCACCTGGGGTTCTGGTGTAGGCATAGATAACCTAGCTGTGGAGCCGATATGCCCAGCTGGTGTGCCCATATGCCCAGCTGGTGTGCCCATATGCCCAGCTGGTGTGCCCATATACCCAGTTGGTGTGCCCATATACCCAGCTGGTGTGCCCATATGCCCTGCTGCATACGCATTTGGTGGGCCCATATAATGCCCATGTGATGGTAAATGATACCATCCGGGGCCAGATGGAGGCAGAGGTTGAGGGGCAATCGGAGCGGTAGCTGGTGGGCCAAAAACGTATGACCTCTCATATTCCCAATATTAAGTACCACCTCACGATTACGCCTCCTCTTAGGAGGTTCATCGGTCATAGTCTTCTTCCCTTTATTAGGACGTCTCGGTGGGTCAGAACCTCCTCCTGGATCCATATCTATGAAAAAATAGAAACGAAATGTGATACTAACAACATTAATTATATATATTTATAAATAAATTAAAGAAAGTAAATTAACAAGAACAATATTGATATATTAATGATTCTAATAAATTTAAAGACAACATAAAGAGTCAACATAAGTAGACAACATATATAAGAAAACACAAGAACAATAATGACTCTAATAAATTTAAATACAACATAAGATTAATCAAATTATTCATCTTCATTCTCTTCTTCATCATCTTCATATTCATTCTCTTCTTCATCTCGTTCATCTTCATTCTGTTCTTCATCTTCATTAACTTCTTCAACTAGGAGTCGATCATCACATAAGGAGTCAATCGGTTCAACTTCAATTACCTCATCTACTCCCGAAATTTCATCCACCTGATAAGGAACCTCATCCCCCGCATCAGTGGCTTCAATGCGACCCCGTGGTTTTGTCTTAATTGCAACACACCATCCTCTCCGAGTTGATGGATATGGAACATAATACACCTGCCTCACATTTTCTGCCATAATAAACAGATCATAAAGTTTATACCTTCCATTCATTCGAATGTCCACGGTATTACATTTTGGATTCAATTTCGTTCCTCTAACTGATGGATCAAACCATCTACAAAAAAAACAAAACTATTCTCTTTTCATAGTCTAACCGTGGGTATTCAAGTTCATATATGTGTTCAATCACACCGTAGTAGTCATTTTCACCTCCTCCCGTTTCACCTTTAAGATATACCCCACTATTAATTGTTTTTTCCCCTCACTCCATGATTGGGTGTCAAATTTGTAACCGTTTAGGTACGTGTGCCACTCGGTCACCTCAAGAAAAGGACCATCGGCTAAGTTTCTCAAGTGTCAGATTTGGGGAGTTGGGTCCGCTTCATAAACCTAAGTAAACAACATATGGAAAAACTAAGTCATGTCTCGTATCAACTTTAAACACGTGACATTAAAACATTAGTTTTATTTACTTACTCTAGTCTTAAACCAGGATGGAAAATTTTCATGTATACGAATAGAAGATTCTTCAGTGCCTATTCCCTCAATTCGTAAGAATGCACTGAAAAAGAATTATTATTACTCTTTAGATTGAAAGTTGATCAAAATCTGATTTAACTTCATACTGTATAGATTAACAACTGAATTGGAGCATAGTACTTACTCAAGATATGGTTTA
Organism: Astragalus membranaceus; assembly: GCA_039519185.1. Lineage (NCBI taxonomy): Eukaryota > Viridiplantae > Streptophyta > Magnoliopsida > Fabales > Fabaceae > Astragalus > Astragalus membranaceus. The sequence continues at coordinate 173,184,831 of CM076849.1, forward strand.
ACTTCAGTGCAATTGATCAAGACATGAACATGTGCTGATTTATGCTCTTTATCTGATAAGTAGTTGGTTGACTTCTTTCCCGATGGGCGACCAGGTTTGATAAACACAGATAAAGTGAGCGGGTGTCTTTCTTCATCAATCTCTATTTCGTTTCTATTATTTGTTGACAACATAAAGTTGTTGAAATAATGTGAACAAAAATAAATTGTTTCACGGTGTAGGTAAGCTGTGCAGATCGATCCTTCAACTCTAGCTTTATTCTTCACCGATCGTTTATAATCACCCATTAATCTACATATGACCGAAAAACACTTCATTAAACTATTCTCTCTACCAAATGTTGAAATAAAATGTTGAAAAAGATAATTATCTCTCAAATGGATACATCCACCTATAATGAACTGGTCCACCAAGTCTTGCTTCATACGCAAGGTGAACCGATAGATGCTCCATGGAATCAAAGAAACCGGGAGGAAATATTCTCCAACTTACAGATGATGAAAGGAATATTCTGCTTCATCTTAATAAGATCATCCCTTCTCAATATTGAAGAGCACGTAATTTTAAAAAATTGACTCACTTCAATAAGTGGTTCCAAAACACACTTTGGTAATGAATTAAAAGCAATTGGTAACAAACACTCCATGAATACATGACAATCATGACTTTTCATCGCATACGTCTTCCCGGTGTTCACATCGGCACATCTTGCAAGGTTAGAAGAATAACCATCGGGCATCCTCAATCCTTTCAACCATCGACAAACATCTTTTGCTTCATCTGGTGTTTGACAATATTTGGCTTTGGGTTTTAACATCTTCCCATTAGGCATTTCCACCAAATTCAAATCGGATCGATGTTTGCTACAGTAAAGAGCAGAATTCAATCTAGCCTTATTATTGTCTTTGGTTTTATCTTTCACATTCATCACAGTGACAAATATGTTGTCAAAGAAATTCTTCTCGATGTGCATAACATCGAGATTGTGCCTCAACAGATTATCTTTCCAATGTGGGAGATTCCAAAATATGCTTTTTTTGTCCAATTGTGCACCTGTCCATAACCATCCAGTCGGGTAAGTTCCCCTACCTCTGTGGCTTGTGGCAAATCCATAACTCTGCTCCAGATTTCACCTGATGTCAACAAAGGTGGTGGTCCATCAGTTTCAACTACCCCTTTCTTGAAAGCCTTATTGTTCTTTCTAAATTTATGACCTTGCATTAAGAATCTACGATGCGAGTCAAACCAAGAACTCTTGCCCCCGTACTTTAGGGTCAACGCCTTTGTGTGTTCCATGCAGTGGGGGCATGCCAATTTACCGTGAGTCCCCCAACCAGACAACATACCATAAGCAGGAAAGTCGTTAATTGTCCACATCAATGCGGCTCTCATCATAAAATTCTTTTTTCGTGATGCATCATATGTCAAAACACCACCCCACAATCTCTTACGATCATCAATCAGAGGTTCCAAAAAGATATCAATGTTAGCTTTTGGATTGGATGGACCAGGTATCAGACAAGTCAAAAACATATACGGTTTAGTCATGCACATCTCAGGAGGAAGATTGTAAGGGGTAACAATGACTGGCCAATAAGAGTAGGGTGACGCCGATGCTTGGATATATGGAGTAAATCCATCAGAGCACAAGCCAAGCCGAACATTCCGTGGGTCTGAGGCAAAATCTGAATGCACTTGATCAAAGTGCTTCCACGCTTCACTGTCAGATGGGTGGCGTAAAATGTCATCTGGGGTACGCCTATTGTCATAATGCCAAGTCATTTTCTGCGCAATTTCGGTCGATGCAAACATTCTTTGCAACCTTGGAACTATAGGCAAATAGAACATCGACTTTACAGGGATAGGTTTATAATTACGTTTTTCCCCTTTACGATCATGATATCTTGGCTTTCCACAGAATTTGCATTCAAGTAGCTCACCATCATTTTTACCAAATTCGTTGTTGTAAAACAACATGTGCCCTTTCTCACAACAATCAATCTTCTTAAATTTCAATCCCAGCTTCGAAACTAACATCTTTGCTTCGTAATAACTTTTTGGCAAATTATCCTTATTAGGTTTCCCTTCCAACATCATTTCAGTCACATAGTCTAAACCCACCTCAGAAATATTACTCATGGACTTGAGAGCTAAAAGTTTCACACACATAGACAATTTTGACTGTGGCGAGCCTTCAAACAACGGTTTGTTTGAATCTCTTAACAAATTAGAAATTTTTTGTGCTTCTTCATTTGGAAGTTCATCATGATCGTCATATTGAGGCTCATCAAATGACACATTCACTCTGAGACCATCACAAATCATGTTTTCCATCGACTCAAAAATTTCATTACGTAGAACACCAACACTAGAACTGCTTGAAGCCCCTACCTCAAAATTTTGACGTCGTTGTTCTCCATGGTCCACCCAAATCAAATAATTAGGCCTAAACCACCAATGATACAAGTGCTCCTTGATTTCATTATCGGTCCTAATAGGTAAACCGTCGCAATTTAAGCATGGACATCTAACCCCCTTTTCCCGTTTAGCCAATTCATGTCGCCACGCTACCATAAGAAACTGTTCAACCCCAATTACGAAAGATTCCTTCAAACCCGCCCTTCTCAGATATAACCGATCATACACCCAATCACGATTAAATTCATACAAATTCATCTACACGCATTTAAGAAAACGTGTTAGATTCCCTTAACATTCCCAATAATATATCAAGTTAGTGGCATCGATATGATCTCAGTGGAGATGATTTCGAGCCGAATATGGGGGTTAAGGACAGATCAGACAAAACCCTTTTCCATATAAGTAGTGAAGGAAGTTATTTCTAACTCCCAACCTTAAAATTGTTAGTATCGCCTCGCAATTATCTCAATGAAGATGATTTCGAGCAAAATATGGGGGTGAGGGACGACATCACCTCACCCTTTTCCATCAACAACACACAGTCATCTAACCTAGGGTTATGAAAACAACAATTAAACATTTTTCAATTAACAACTCTAAAATAATACACTTTTCAATAACATATTTCAATTAACATCTCTAATTAAGTCTTGCTCTAACAACATACACTTTTCAAATTCAATTTCAACAATTTAACACTAACAATTTTCACTAACTCTTCTCAACAATTTCAATTTAACAAATTCAAATTCACTTTTCAATTACTAACACTCAATTTAACTCACATTTGACAACAACACTTAATCCTTCTAACTCACATTTCACAACAACACTCAATTCTAACACACAACAACAACAATAAATTTATTTTGAAAACTAACCGTTATGAGATTGAGGTCCGGTGCGGTGGTTCGGTGACGGTGCTCACTCCGGTGGGGTTGTGAGACTTCAAACACCAACAATTTCAATCCTAAACCATTTCAACTTCAATTTCAATAACTAACTTCAATTTCAACTATTAATTTCAATAACTAACTTCAATTTCAACAAACAACAATTAAACACTCTAAAATGATACACTTTTCAACAAACATTTCAATAAAACCATTTCAATTTCAAGTAAAAAACATAAATCAATTCACTATTAATTTCAATTTCAATAAAACAACTTCAATTTCAACAAACAATTTCAACTTCAAATTTTTATCCTACACAATTTCTATAAATCCTAAACCTAATCCTAAAACCTAAAACACAATTTCAATTTCTAATCCTAAACACAATTTCAATTTCTACCCAAACCTAAAACCCTACCCAAACCACAATCAACAATATCACAAAACCTAATCCTATTTTCTTCTTTCAAAACAACAATATCACAAAACTAAATTCACTAAAATTACCAAACAACAATATCACAAAACTAATTTTACAAACCCTAACAAAACAATATCATAAAAAATAAAAATCAGGAAAAATCAAAACCTCCAAAGGTAGAGCTCCGGTGGTGAAGAGGGAGAACTCCGGTGGTGGTGAAGAGGGCGAGCTCCGGTGGTGGCGAAAAGGGAGAGCTCTGGTGAGAGAGAGGTTCGCGTAGGAGAGAGAGGAGAGAGGGCGATGTTCGCATAGGAGAGAGAGAGAGAGGAGAGGCGACGACAGTTGGTTGTGGTGGTGTGGTGGTGTGGTGGTGGTGGAAATGAGAGAAGAGAGTTGGGGTTCGTGAGAAAGAATAGTGAGGGAGTGAGGTGAAGAGTAAACAGAGAGAGAAAAATGAGGGATCTGATACAATTTAAGTGGGGTTAGCAACAGAATTTGCGAGGGACCATTCCGTCGCTAATCCCTTCACGCTAACCAAGGCTGGAATGGTCAAAATAGTTAGCGAGGGACCCTTATTTTCGTCGCTAATCTCTTCGGTTTCCGTGCTGTTTTAATTTCAGATTCCCTCCCAACAGTTAGCGACGGACCAATCCGTCGCTAATGCCCACCATTCCGTCGCTAATGATCAAAACAAACGAGGACCATTATTCCCTCGCAAATTCCGTTGCTAATGTCAGTTTTAGCGAGGGAACAGTATTCCCTCGCTAATGTCCCTCGCAAATGACCTGTTTTTTTGTAGTGTAAGTCTGGCTCCGTCAACCAAACATTCTCAAATTTGAAACGCCGCTCCCAACTTACGTCACTAACAGGCGCACGAATAAGGAGCATTGGAGAGTGATCCGACTTAGGAGAAATAAGATTGTGAAGTTGAGCATTAGGGAAAATCGTGAGCCACTCTCTAGTAGCAAGAGCTCGATAAAGTCTTTGTTCTACAGCATTAGGAGTCCCCAACCCAAATCTCCAAGTAAACGGGTAACCAATCATCTCAATATCAACCAATTGAGCATCCGCAATAGCATCTCTAAAGCCCCTCATCAAATACGGAGGATGATCACAACGACCCCACTTATCATCTGGAGAAAGCAAGTCATTAAAATCTCCCAATATACACCATGGCAACTGAGGCATCCCAGCTAATTGTCTTATAAGAGCCCAAGATTGACGTCTATGCGCCCTATTCGCGAAGCCATAATAACCCGTGAGCCTCCACCGACCTACCCCAGCCTCCTCAACCTCCAAATCCAAATGGTGTCTAGAATAACCAGTAACCGAACAATTGATGGATTTACGCCACAACACCGCAATACCACCACTACGACCAACTCTATCAACAGCCAAACAATTATCAAAACCAACTGAACGACGAATTGAGTCCATAAATTGAGTAGTAGAAATAGTCTCATAGAGAAAAACAATATCCGGTCTATGAGTCCGGATTAGGTCCCTAAGTAAAGGAACTGCCAGGACCTGCCCGTAAAAAATGCACTGTTGCATCATGAGATAAATTATCAGCAGCTGAAGACTCCCCCTACTAGTACGTCCCCGTTTGCGAGATATTTCCTCGTTACCATCAGTAATAGTAGCAGAAGCGTCATTTTGGAAAGCCAGGCTAACACCAAACATTTGATTTTGGTGGGAAGGGCACGTGGCAGTCAAAGCCACTTGCTGGGGCTGACTTGCATGTGACGTACTCAAAGAAGGAAAAGAGAGTGCGTGACTTACTCTCCCACTTTGCGGCTGAACATGTGATTGGGTGGCACCATAATTGACCATAATATTACCCAAATTATTGCCACATCCATTACTAGCATTCATTCCCTCACTCATTGGGACATTAACATTATTTCCAAAACCGACACCAGCTGTATTGTTGCTCCCCTGATTTGTCGCCGTCGCATTAAATGTAGATACTCCTTCCTCTCTCAACCACCGACAATTCTTAGCCGTCCCTTGCCGGCGACGTTCGACACGGAGTTCATCACTCCAACCTCGCTGACCATCATCAACAGGCAAAGCAAATTGCTTCTCGCAAAGAAGATCCGCGTGACCCAGCATACCGCAAAAAAAGCAACTTTCAGTAATGATGGATGCAACTAAACACGAAGAGAGGAGTTTCTGAACCATAAAGTATGCCAAAATACACTACTTTCCATTTCACTTTATGTGTTTTGTCATGAAATTAATTTTTTTTCATTTAACCAGTTATTGAGGAATAAACTTTGTATATTTGAAGAGTTCGATCAATTTTTTTCTGAATGCTAAAGTACCCCAAAATACACTGTTTAGCATTGTACTCATTGTATTTTGTCACGGATTATATTGTTTTCACCAAGCCGGTTATTGAGGAACAAACTTTGCATATTTGAACCGTTGAACTTTTTTGAGTCATAGAGTACACCAAAATACACTGTTTAACATCTCACTTTACGTATTTTGTCATCAAATTAATTGTTTTCACCTAACCGGTGTTTGAACATCAATTTTTTTTCTAGACTCTAAAGTACCCCAAAACTCACTGTTTAGCATCAAACTTTGCGTATTTTATTAGTAAAATATTATTTTTTTCTTGACCAAAATGGTTCTTGAAAAACGAATTACGCGTATTTGAGGAATTAATTTTTTTCTAAACACTAAAATACCTCAAAACACACCACTAAAAATATGAAAAAAAAAATTATATTAATACATGAATTTATGGAAAAAATGATGCAAATATGAAATAAACAACACATTTGATGGCCTTATTTTATAAGTATCACATTTCGGTACAAATTAGGGTACAATTTTTTTATTATTTTGACAAAATAAAATTGGTAAAACGTATTATGAATATAAAGTTTCCTTTTAAAAGATATTGAATATAATTAGTAACACAAAATATGCATTGTTGTCAAAAATTCGATGAAAATTTAACCGGGGGACTAAAATTGCAAATTTGATAAAATTGGGGATCAAAGTTGCCACAAATAAAATAGAGGGACCAAATTGGGACAAATAAAATAGAGGGACCAAGATTGAGGATTAAATTTGGGGATCGAAATTCGCTGCAAATTTCCGGCAGATAATCCGCCAGAAAGTCCCAAAAAATCGCATAACATTACCGGTGGATTTTCTCCGGAAATCCCGCCGAAAATGTCGTTAAATCTGCCGGTAAAATCTTTTTTCTAAAAAAAATAAAAAATCTGCCGGAAATCCACGCCGGAAAAACTTTTTTTTTTTGGAAAAATAAAAAACCGCCGGAAAACCCGTTAAATCCGCTGGAAATTAAATTTTGTTTTATTTTAAAAATTAATATTATTTTATTAAAAACTTTAATTATTGATAAAAAATAAAAGTTAATAATTAATTTAATTATTAATTAATTTAATAATTAATAGATTTTAGTAATTAATTTTAAATAATTAATTAATTTAACTAAAAAAATTTCAAAATTATTTATTTTCAATTAATAATTAATTAAAAACTTTAATTATTGATAAAAAATAAAAATTAATAATTAATTTAATTATTAATTGATTTATTTATTAAAAAAATAAAAATTGGGAATGAAAATTAATAATTAATTTAATATAGTAATTAATTTTAAATAATTAATTAAATTAATTAAAAAAAATTAAAATTATTTTTTTAAACTAAAAAATAATAATTAAAATTAATAATATACGAAATGAAAAACAATAATAGGTCTGAATTGAAGACGATTTAATACAAATGAAAACTTAAATATCCATACAACATCATGATAATAGGTATCATCTGATGCAAGAAAAACACTAATCGCATCGATATTAAGATCGATGTTTGAGTTGGGCTGGTGGGGGTGACTCCTGCTGGGGGTGCTGGTATGGCTGCTGCTGGCGGTGCGGAACCTGCTGCGGTGGATACTGCTGGGAATACTAGGTGCATACTGTTGGGAATACTGGGGCTGAGGCCACGGCTGAAATGCACCGCCGAAATGCTGCTGCGGCAGGTATGATGGCATATGTGATGATGATGGCCTCGAGTGCTGAGACATCAGCTGATCCTGCAAAAGCTAAAAGCGCTCCTCATTTATACTAGCCTGCTCCGCAGCTATCCTAACCTGCTCCGCAGCTATCCTAGCCTGCTCCTCCATGCGCTCCTCAGCTATCCTAGCTTTCTCCCGAAGCGCCTGCACTTCCCGTTCATTTTGCTCCTGCCGCTCGGCAAACTGACGATGGGCCTCGCTCAGTTGCTGGGTCAATTGCGTTACAACATTCAACTCACTAGAATTAGGAACATAAGAGCGACCAGTACTCTCTGATCCAGAATGTGAAGAAGATAGACTCGGAATAATGCTTGTTCTGAAAGCAGTCAGTCCAATACCACCAGATCATACCATACGATTACTCTTTTGGGGACCAACTGCTCTCTCCCAAATATCACGAGCTACTCTAGCCTCATCAGCTCATCCTGGAAGCTCTCCTGAAATAAATAACCCAACAAAGAAATAAATAACTAATTATTAATAATAATATATAATATAATAAAAACAATATATATATATATATATATATATATATAAAGATAAATATAAATAATAAACATTAATATATAACTGTAAAAGTAGTTTTACCTGAATATTCCTCGCTCGATCTGTAGCAAACTCACCAGTGTCCTCTCACATATGAAGGTAGCGATGCAACTCAGGCAAAGTGATTGTCCTTTGATGCATCGCTTCCTATATATACATATATATAGTGTTATTAATTAATACACATGAAAATGACTAGTTAATTATAAATAATTAATTAATCAAGTAATAAAGTAATAAATTTACCAAACGCGTGTGATGGGTTGCAGCATTAACACCCCCATGTGTGTATGCCACCTTTTTCAGAAGCACGGTTCTTCTTGGCTTTCTCACAATAATTCTTAAATTCTGGTGTCTCCCAATACTCTCTGAACGAAGCCCAAGTTGAGTCTCCCATATAAGATGGCTTCACATTCTTATTGCGCGCATCCCGCAGTAATTCAGAATAGCGATGAGAACATCTCTTATGGAACACTCTCTCAACTTCTTTTTGCTGCTCTGGTAACCATGTACATTCTTCCTATTTAAGAAATTTACAATAATGTTGTTAATAAGACAAATTAATTAATCAAGTCAATAAGATAATACACCAAATTAATTATTTCGTAGAACAACTTACCAAGAATGATCTTAACATCCTCGCAATTGCCTCTTTATCTTTTCTAACCACCGTCCAATTCGTCCAGCTGCCGGTGAAATTCTCCTTAATTGTTTTTGTGATGGCGGTAGTTGTAGCCTTCGAAGGAAGAAACCTGTATTACATTAAAAAAATGAATTTTATTACACAAAATTATATAAGTTATATAAAAGGCAACAAAAATAAATTAATAAATAATAATATATATACATACGAATCGCCAGCAGTCTCCAATATGATACGACCAACAGCTGTATACCTCACCACCTCCTAGCTAACAGTAAATGTGCGTACCCCATCTGCATCAACACCTATAGGGGCTAAGTCCTCAGTACCATCAGGAATCACTGGCTGCCCTGCAGTACTACTACTAGCACCCTCAGACACAGGTGGTGGCAAGTATCTGCCACCAGAAACAACAACACGAGCAGGCTGACGACGACGCCCTAGGCGAGTAGAAATCTTCCTCCTGCTAGTGCTGGCGCCATCACCCGTGACAGGTGGAGGAACATATGTGTCGTCATGATCGGATCCTGAGTGAGATGATGCCATGACCGTATCTAGACATATACATTTAAACAAACAAACATATATTAAAACAAGGTTAACATAAACATACTAAACAAAAATATATAAACATACTAAATTAAACAAACATAAATTACATCCTTGATTAAAAATAGGTTAACAAATATTGTTGAAACATAAAATAACTAATTGGAATCCCATTCATTCTCAAAATCATCATCATCAGAGGAGTGAATTCTTGATACACCAATGTGGTCTGTTACATCTTCATCAGCATCTTCTTCATCATCAACTTTCGTCGCCGGTGTTTGGCTCATCACATAAACGAGTAATGAGTTCAACTTGAATCACTTCATTTACATTAGACATCTCTTCCATTTGATATGGCACATCTTCCACCGTGTCATCATTTGTCTCAATGCGACCTCTTGGTTTTGTTTTAATTGCGACACACCAACCACGCCTATCAGTCCGCATTGATGGATAAGGGACATAATAGACTTGTCTCACATTTTGTGCAATGAAGAACGGATCATACAATCAATATCTACTATTCATTTTAATGTCCACTGTATTTGACTTTGGATTCACATTTGTTCCTCGAGCAGACAGATCAAACCAATTATAATAAAAAACCACTACCTTCTGACTAAAATCTAGATGGGGGTATGAAAGTTCATATATGTGTTGAACCACACCATAAAAATCATCTTCACCTCCTCTAGTGACACCCTTCATGCAAACTCCACTATTGACTGTTTCTCTGCCCTGTGTCCATTCATTGGTGTGAAATTTGTATCCATTGACAAAGTATGTATGTCATTCTTTAACACATCTTCGAGGACCGTCTGATATGTTCCTCAAGTGTTGGTTGGTAGGAGTTGGTGGGAGGGCATAAACATGTTGCCTAAACCACGTTGGAAAATGTGCATAAATATTAGCAGAAGATTGTTGCTCACTTACGTCCTCTGATGACAAGAATTCCCTAAAAAGAAATAATTAATTGTTACACATTTGTCTACTTTATATTAACTAATTAAGATCGATAATTAATGTTGAGGAACATACTCAATAAATAGTTGCACCTCAGTACAGTTTATCAACACATGAACATGTGCTGAACTTAACTCTTCATCTGTTAGCTAGTGAATTGACTCCTTCCAGATGGACGACCGGGTAGACAAAAGATAGACAAAGCTAAATGATGTCTAGGACATTCAGTATTCATTTCATTTCGACTGCTTCCAGGAGCAAACTCATTCTTGAAATAATAAGAACAAAAATGGGTTGTTTCACGGTGTAAGTAAGAAGAACATATCGATCCTTCAACTCTAGCTTTGTTTTTCACCGATCTTTTTGAATCACCCATGAACCTAGAGAAAATGATATTAATTAACATAAGAATCATATATTTTAAACTTGTTTCTTATATTATAAAAATTAACTGACCTTTCAAACGGATACATCCAACTGTATTGGATAGGTCCGCCAAGTTTAGCTTCATATGCGAGATGCACCGGTAGATGCTCCATAGAATCAAAGAAACCAGACAGAAATACTCTCTCCAACTTGCATAAGATAAGTGGGATGTCTTGTTCCATTTTTGAAAGATCATCAGCTTTTACCGTTGCAGAACACAAATTCTTAAAGTATTGACTTATTTCAATGAGCGGATTCAAAACGTGTGTTGGCAACGAACTAAAACCGATAGGAAGTAAGCACTCCATGAATACATGACAATCATGGCTCTTCATTCCATGCAACCTCCCATTATCCACATCCGCACATCTAGATAAATTGGAAGAATAACCGTCTGGAATTTTCAACTCTTTTATCCACTGATAAACTGCTTTCGCTTGTTCGGTAGATAAAGTATAATTGGCTTTGGGTTTCAAAGTCCTAGTACCTTGCTCCACCAACAACAAATCCTTTCGTCTACAGTAATGATCTATATCCTTCCTAGCTTTCTCATTGTCTTTCGTTTTGCCTTTAACGTTCATGACAGTGTTAAATGTGTTGTCAAAAAAATTCTTCTCTATATGCATTACATCGAGATTGTCTCAATAGATTATCTTTCCAATAGGGAAGTTCCCAAAAAGTACTTTTTTTTGTCCAATTGTGCCATTGTCCATAGCCATCTGGGCGAGAAACAACACCCGCCACGACTTTCACAGGAGGGATATCCCTAACACTATTCCAAACTTCCTCTGGTGTCAACCTACGAGGAGGTCCAGCTGTTTCAACATTTCCCTTGATGAACGCATATTTCTGCTTTCTAAATGGGTGATCCATAGGTAAGAACCTACGGTGCGAGTCAAACCATGAAATTTTTCCTCCGTATTTAAGAGTAAAAGCCTTTGTATCAACCATGCAAATCAGACACGCCATCTTACCATGTTTCCCCCATCCAGACAACATTCCATAGGCAGGGAAGTCATTAATGGTCCACATCAAAGCCGAACATTGCGTGGATCACTGGCAAAATCTGGATGAACACGATGAAAATGCTTCCAAGCTTCACCATCATATGGGTGATGTAATTCACCAGAATTATTTCTATTTTGATGGTGCCACGTCATTTTACCCGCGGTCTCCATTGAAGTAAACATCCTCTATAGCATTGCTATAAACGGCAGATAGAACATTGCTTTTCGTGGAACTGGTTTGCCTCTGCTCATCCCTTTCCTACTCACACGATAGCGTGGCTCTCCACATAACTTGCATTCCGACAACTCTCCATCATTTATGCCAAACTCATTGTTATAATAGAGCATGCAACCAGACACACAACAATCAATTCTTTTAGCTTTTAAGCCAAGCTTCGATACCAGTCTTTCAGCATCATAATAACTCTGCGGCAAAAGCCCTCTAATGGGGGGTTGCATCCAACATCGTTTTGGTCATATATTCCATGCACAACTAAGCAACATTAAATTGAGACTTAAGACCCAACAACCGAACACACATTGATAATTTTGAGTCTTTAGATCCTTCAAATAATGGTTTATTTGTCTCACTCAAATACATGTAAAACCTTTGAGCTTCCTCATTTGGAACTTCTTCAGCATCATATTCTGGTTCTTCAAAATCCAAATTTACTTCAACAGCGTCAGATATCATTCCCTGATAAACATCTAACGGTTGTATAATTTGGCCTCTAGATGTCGTAGTCGCTGGATAACTACTTGATGTGGGAGCTACTACTTCAACCGGAACATTAACCGCAGGAACTACAGCTACCTCTGGTCCTACTTCCCCGTGACGACTCCATATCTAATAATTTGGCCTAAACCCATTATTGTACAAATCAACTCTAACTTCTTCTTCATTTTTTATAAATCGAAATGAACATTTCAAGCACGGGCATCTAATTCCGCTTTGTCGCGCAAATTCTTCACGACGCTTAGCACAAAAAATAAACTCTTCTACTCCTTCTACAAAACGTCGCTTTAAACCGGATCTTCCAGGAAATAATCGATCATACTTCCAACTACGATCCATAATTTCAAGATCTATGTAATACACTACAATAAATATTATCATTATCATAATTTAGGGATCTATGTACTAACAACATAAATATCATTTTGACTAAATAATAACTATAAATTACTATGTTTTAAATAAACTATCCAATTTTTGATTATTAATAAATTAAATATCATAACTATTCAAAGTAAATGAAATAAGCTATCAGATATTACTTTTTGATATATATTGATATATTAATTAACATCAACAGAAATTAATAATATTTCGTATTTATCTAAAAATTACAAACAATAGAAATTAATAATTACATTGACTTTATTTTTTAACTAATATATTATTATATTTCGGATTTATTAATTACATTGACTTTATTTTTTAACAAAGTAAATAAAATAAACTATCAAATATTATTTTTTGATATATATTGATATATTAATTACTTTATTTTCTATAAACTAATATATTATAATATTAATATTAATATATTATAATATTTGATCTTTACTTAATAAAGAAATTCAAACTAATAAAATCAAATAACGTTTTATACCAACTAATGACTTTGATAACTAACCGTAGCGAAGAGAAGACTCTGACTTGATGCGAATCCCCAACTCAAACAAAGAGGAAAAAAGAGGAAACCAAACTCAAACAATACCTAAACAAACAACACCACAATTAGTAACTAACTCATATTATAAAATAATTCATAAACTAAAACTATTAACTCATGTTACAAGCATACCTTAGATTGAATAAATTTGCCAAAGAGAGGAAGAGATTTAGTAGAGAGAAGAAGAGAATTCGTAAGGAGGAAGTGAGAAATTTCAAGAAGAGAATTTGGGCGTGGAGAAGAAATGTGGAGAAGAAATTTGAAGAAGTTATATATATAGGAAGAAGTGGGAATGGTCGAATTTTTCAAAAATCCGCCAAAAATGTCACGTACCGGCGGATTAGGGGATTTCTGGCGCGCGGATTTAATGACTTACCGGCGGATATTTTAAAATTTAAATTTCGCGTATTTTCAAAAATATCCGCCGGCGGATTTTGGCCGTTTTGTCATTTCCGGCGGATTTTAATGGCTTACCAGCGGATTTTTTAAAATTTAAAACTCCCGCATTTTCAAAAATGTCCGCCGGAAATGACGTTTCCGGCGGATTTTGGTCGGTTTGTCATTTCCGGCGGATTTGTATGAATTTCCGGCGGATTTTCAAAATTTAAAATTCCCACTGCTTTTAATGATCCGCCGGAAATTACCCTACCGGCGGATTTTGTTTTTTTTTGAAATTATATTTCGTCCACAATAATCCGCCGAAAAATTTTCGGAGGAAATAAATCCGCCGGAAAATCCCACAAATCGGCCGGTAATGTTCCGGCGGATAAAAGCTGCCGGTAATTCCTAAAATCCGCCGGAAATGCTCCGACGGTATTAATCCGCCGGAAAGTCCTGGCCGGAAAATCAAATTATTCTTGTAGTGTTTTGAACCCATCCCTTTCTACTTATATTTTCAGAAGGTGTCTTCTTCTCATCTGAATCTTTGTTCCTTGCCTTCTTGGGTCTACCTGTAAAGCACCATCATACAAACAACACCATCTCAGAATATCATACAATTAACTGAACAAACAGCACCATATCAGAATATCATAACAGATATATACCTGGTAATTTTCTGTGAGGAGGGAGGATGTCTGGGTATGGAGTTTGTTGCCATACATTTTGACCATTTGTTGGATAGATTATTGACCGGTAGCATGCCTCATAAGTGGATTTCCTGTAGTAGTTAGGAACCAATTCCTCATGATCAAGTTGTTTGTCATTGTAAACAGAAACTACATGACGGCAAGGCACCCCCGTGAGCATCCATTTTCTACAAGAACACTCCTTCCGAGTAAGATTGACTACGAACTTGTCCCCAATATTGTGTATGTGCCTCACATCATAAATGTCTTCAGTAGCAAACCTTTAAGGACCAAAATGAAATCAATTACAAACATAAGGGACTAAAATGAAATCAATTAAAAACATAAGCGACTAAATGAAATCAATTAAAAGGTATTATACCTACACAACCAAAATCTTGACTGCTCTTTCTCCGTTTCTAACCTCATCCTTATTCTTGGTAACACATCACCAGTGTAGTTCTCAATTTTAGTTCTATTTGTGGCCCATCTTTCCATAAGGTAATTCCTTACTTCTTCAACCATAGTGACAATTCGTTTTGCTCTTGCACCAACTATGACACTGTTGACTGTCTCACTCATGTTGTTCACAAGCACATCACACTTTGAGTTAAATGGAAATCTAGATTTACTCCAAAACCTAGGAGGTATCCTAATTAGATCCTGGTATGCAGCTTCATTTTTGGCCCTCATTTCCAACATCAGCCTCTCCCATTCTTGATGGTATGTTGCCTTTGCAGCCTTCCACATCAACTCTTTAAGTATCTTTGCTGGATGCTTCTTTCTAAAGTTTGCGTATAAGTGTCTTACGCAAAACCTTTGTTCAACACCAGGGAGCGCGATTGAGCTTTACCGCGGTGGTGGCGGAGCAAATGACGACAACATCAAGAAAGCGTATTTGGGAAACACTTTACTATTTCATCATTTTAATTGAATCCAACCCCATCATTCAGTATTTCTTCACTTTTCTTTGTTTTGTAAATTTATTGACTTTTAAGTCTTCATTTCTCTATCTGTTCTATTTTTTAGATATACATTTCTGTTTATTGTTAGAGATAAATTAATGGTTGTCCCAATATATGTTGAGTCCATTGAGAGAGAGGCGTGTCGTAACAATGAACAGTTGAGAGAGAGAGAGACGAGGTAGATCCGTGAAATAGAAATGGAACAAAAGTCAACAAAAGTAGGCGAAGGAAGGGTTCTGATTGGGTGCGGTAACAGAGAAGTTTTCGCGCGAATTACCGGCTGCAGAGTGACTGCAGCGACGGTATTCGCTATAGATGTAAGATGTGCATTCACTTACCTAAAGCTCCAACTGAAGGGAAAAAAAGAAAAAGGACATCTAACAGACCCTAAAACACGTAGCACATAAGTGAGAGGAAAAGAAAGTAAGGAAACACTTGAGGGAGCTCAAAAACCTAGTGCGAGTTCCCCTCAAATTGGGGTTTTGAAACGACATGTATAAGTCTCTCTCGTTAGGATCTCATTCACAATATTCCTGATTTATAATTGTTGTGTTGATTTAGGTATTGAATTTGACTTGAAATGGATAGGCATGTTCATCCTTATATTGGTTGAAATTTGATGTCGAATTTGTACATGCATGTTGAAGTTGACTCGTGTTTTGGATTGTCCATGTGTTTTTTTTGTTCTTGACAAAGTGGCAAATGCCACTTGAAGACATCCAACCTAACAATTTTGGTATTTGTCAGTTGAATTAGACCTTACAAATCATTGATGATAGGATGATTGATATTGAACTCCGAAGTGAATTGAGGAGGGAGACCCCAATAAAGTTTGTTTATAGTCACTCCCTTTTTTTTGGTGGTGAAAAAAAAATATATAGTCACCCCCTTTACAAGGAGGACAAAAAATACGGTTGAGGCAAATAAATAAATAAATAAGTCCACACACACAAACCTTGAAATAAAGTGGCAAAGTGCGAATGAAAGACGTTATCTTACAATACAAAGTCAAAAAAACAGTGATTGGAAACAACAACAAAATAACCACTGAAGTAATCACACGGAGTGAATGGGAAATCACATGAAAGACATGGTCAAATTTATTTCATGGATACAAGCAGACAATTAGGACAACAAAACCATCAAACAACTCCACTCCACCACTAACTGGTCCCCAACTACATATCAGAGACAATTGTACAAATATTAAACATATTATATTAGGAAAAGAATTATAGTACAACACGTCAATATCTCGGTTAAGGAGAAGGACAATATTAACACCCAACCAAAGGAAAGATCCAAAGAGGACAACCAAACAAGTAGAACTCTAGTTTAGTTTCCTCCGTCCAAATAACAAAACATTACAAATATACAGACCATTAAGTTGGTACCAATAATCTAATCCAATGTATTCCATTCTCCTCCCTATATCCCGGTTATTGTAATCCTAGTGTTTTTATTTTAGACTTCACAAATAATTACTGCAATCATGTTCTCACCCTCAAGATGATACGTTGCTTACAGCTTTGTTTGATCTGTTGTATTTCATGTGGCTGTTTACTAGTTGTCCTGCAGCTATGGCAGACAACAGAGACAGCTCGCCCGCTAGAACAGCTCCGGCAACAATGGTGGCCAAGAGTCTCGAGTTTGATCCAGGCGACTCTTTGCTTGCACCCTTTACACCAAGCATATTCAAACAAGCAGATTGAGACGCAAGTTGTGTCCCACCTCCAACTGTACCCACCTGAGAGCACAATAAATCATAGAAAACCTTAGGCCTAGAGCTATTAAATCAGAAAACTAAAGATTACTCCCTCCATTTCACAATGGATGTCATGTCGTTTTAAAGTTATTTACATATTACATATATCAAGAAAACTACTAATAAATTTTGTTATTTTTTATGGAATTATTTGTTTTTTCCTATAATACCCGTAACTATTTATTGTTTCATTCCACCTATTTCTCTCTACGTTAAGGGGTATTATTGACAAAATATTAGTTAATGTTGTATTGAAGTTTGAAAATGACATGTAAAATGAAACAAAACTACTCTTAAAAACAGGCATGTATTCTGAAAAGAAGTAAGTAAAATCTACGAAAAAAATTGGGATTGCAAAATCACCTCAATGGAAGGCATGGTTACTGAGATGTGAAGGTCTCTCCCATCATTGACAGCCTCCATCATTGTTATGCAATGGGAGCTTTCGACATTTTGAGCTGGATCTTGACCGGTAGCTAGAAAAACAGCAGAAACAATGTTACTAGCATGAGCATTATATCCACCAAGAGTGCCAGCAATTGCAGACCCAGCAAGGTTTTTGAGCATGTTGAGCTCCACCAGAGCAGCAACATTGGTCTTCAATACCTTCTGCACCACTTCTTCTTTAATAATTGCTTCACAAACAACAGATTTCCCACGTCCCTCAATCCAATTTACTGCAGCAGGTTTCTTGTCCGAACAATAATTTCCTAAAGGATCAAGTACATTTTCAGTCCACAGTTCCCATTAAAATGATTATGGCATGCCCTGATTATGGGCATCAAATAACCAATATAAGAAGATTAATATAGCAACACTTTCAAAAGATGCAAGTTAACGTGAATACTAACTACCGCAGTGGACTTGACCTAACTAAAGAAATAAGTCACTAGTGCACAATAGGAATCAATCCACTCAAATGAGAAGGGATAGTGGATTAGAGTTAGGGTATTCGCGACATCATGCAAGTTTTCAAACGAACAATGCTTTAAAAAAAGTGTGACAGCAGTCTAGGCCATGGCATCATGGCTTTGACGTCACCACGACCACAATTCAGGCAGCATCATCAGCCGCATTTGTCGGTGATTCTCCACAATATCAAGGATCGCGACATGATGGCAACCGGTACTGCTACTTAAAACCTAGCCAAATAAAGATCCGGGAAAATCACATCCTTTGAAGTGGAAGAAAAAGAGCAAGGAAATTACCAGATATGCCAATAATATCCATGTCAGGAAAATCATTTTGAAGGAAATCAAGAACGTTCTGCACTCCTTTGGAGACCATGTTCATCCCCATCGCATCACCCGTACTGCAAGTGAATCTCAAATAAACATTCTTCCCAGCCATAGCACACTTAATACCTTGAAGCCTGCCAAATCTACTCGACCTGAAACCACCAGAAACAAACACCAAAACTCAACACAATCAAAAAATTTCCGACAAACCATATCCAAAATCCAGTCCTCTATATCCCTCATTTTTTTTACTCAATTTCTCAATACCAAAGAATAAGGCCCTGTTTGATATCTGTTTTTAAAATAGTTTTTAGTTTTCAAAAACATAAAAACAAAAAAACTTGTTTGGTTACTATATTTTATAAAATTGCTTTTAAAAACTATTTCCAGTTTACTGTTTTGAAATCTAAAAAACCAAAACTGGTTAGAGTTGTTTTCATTTTGGTTTTTCACTTTTTTGTTGTCTATTGCAAGAAAAACTGAAAACACGGAGAATTGCCAGTTTTCATTAATGGCAATTATGTAAATAAATTGCACTTCCAAAACATTTGACACTGATAAGAATAAAAGGCGCATTTCAATAGATGATATCATATCACCGTACTCTTTCTTTGCATCTCTATCTTTCTTCTTTTTTCATCTATTTGCTTGCTATTTTTTTTTCAAGAAAGAAGAATATACACTTGCTCCTATCATTTTTTTAAAATTACTTTTAAACTTTGATATAATATAATGAGTCTTTTCGTCCATACTCATACAGGAGACAATTCTTTCACAAAAAAAAAATTATAGGAGACAATTCTTATTTGAGAGTGTTCTGGATCGGGCTTTGGGCCCAATCCAAATTGACCTCCGACCAGCCCAAATTATCGGATCCATTTTGAGCCACATTGCTGAGGCCCAAATCCAGTAATATACGTTACACATTTAACAGCCACGATTGGTCACTGATAATCGAACGGTTCCGCATTGTTGAGGTGACCTCACCCTGACACCTATAAATAGGCGTCAGCACTGTACACCAGGTACAGACATTCCAACTCTACCTCATATTGACTTCGACTTTGCTGACTTGAGCGTCGGAGTGTCGTTGCAGGTACCACCCCACCTCAGACTCCCATGGAGCATTCTAATAGAAAATTATTTTTTTAATAGAAAATTGTTTTTTAAATAATTCAATAAATACTCGTGCAACTAGTGATTTAGATTGCAATACCTTGTGAATAAGGCTGTCATCAATCCCAAGTAGGTAGCTCAGTTGGCGAGCCAAGGGATATCGAATGAGTGCACCAAAAGAGTGCAAGAAGGAAGTCCCGGGTTCAAACCCCGGAAACTAACATTCCCCCACCCCCACTAACATTGCTTATAAAAAAAAGGCCGTCATCATTTATTGCACTAAGACTGTCATCATTTATTGCACTGCTTAGTTTCTTAAACAAGTAAAGTCGCTAAAAAAATTGGACGTTTACCTACGGATAAAACTATCATTAAATAGTGAGTAGAGCTAATATATTCTACGGATAAATATTTGACATTTACTCATTGGACACTCATTTCGTGCATTATGCACGACGTACAACACAATAGTGAGTAGTGCTAACATATTCTTTATTTAATAAAGGTTCATTAAAAATTATATTGCTTTATTTCTTATTTTGTTATTATTTAATATAATAAATATTATACTAAAAGTATTTATAATTATATTCAAATTAAAAAAACATATTGGAAAAGAATAATTATGAGAAAACTTAAATCCATATATTAATCAAGTTTTATGTTTTTTTAGTTTCTTATCTTTAAAACAGTTTTTAAAACTAGATTACCAAACAAGTTTTTTTCCTTTTCTTCTTAAAAACAGTTTTTAAAAATTGATATATAAAACAGTTTTTAAGAACTAAAAAACAAAACTCTTTCAAACAGGCCCTAAATCTCAACATCAAACTCAGTAAACTAAAACAAAACAAATAAATAAGATAAATTAAATGAGAAAATAATCAAATTAATCACATCATGTCTATGATTGTCCCTATACAACAAAGCTGTCTTTTTCAGAATTCAGATACCTATAATTTCACCAAAAACAAAATCATTCAAAAAAAAGGAAACAAAAAAAAAACTAACCTGTTGAAAATAACAGCCAAGGTATCAAAATTAAGAGGATCTTCCAAAAAGAATTTCAATTGAGCAGCTCTTTTAGCAGTAGAAAATCTAACAACAGGTGCTCTTGACATTCCATCTTTCAAAACAACACTACTAGCACCACCAGAAGCATAAATAGCTTTACAACCTCTATTAGTACTAGCAACCAAACACCCTTCTGTAGTAGCCATCGGCACCGTGTGTTCAAATCCATCTAACAATAACGGTCCCGCTACACCCACCGGAATCTGAACATACCCAACCGGCATTTCACAACATTGCCCTAAAATTGATTCATAATTGAGTCCTTCTAGCGGTAAACCCTCCAACGACCTCCCTGTCGTCCTCTGCAAGGCTTCTCGCCGGATTGCCGCGGCACGGAAACAATTGCCGAGCTTTGATTCTAAAGCGTACGACGGCGTGGTGCCATCGATGACGGATTTTACAATCTCTTCGTCTTCCTCGGAGCATAATGAGGGTTCTGGTGGGGTGAGTTTGTGAAGAGGTTGATCGGCGACGGAGCCGTCGACGGGGAGGGTTTCGTCGAGGTCCCAAACGTCAGGGGAAGCGCGTGAGATGAAGGATTGAACGAAATCGATACCGAAGAAACCTAGAAGGTAGATAAATGAAGCGATGAGGGAGACAATGGCGGCGATTTCGGAAAGGGTAACGACGTGGAGAGGTGTGGAGCTACGGATCTTGTCGCGCCACCGGTGAAGGAGGTAGTAAGCGACGGAGAAGAAGAGGGTGAAGAAGATGGTGTTGGTTAGGTATAAAGGGAGAGGGAGAGCGTCGGAAGCTTTTGGTGTTGGGGAAGGTGAATGTTTTTTAAGGCGGTGGGAATGGTGGCTAGCAGCGACGGCGCCGTCGTTTATGGTGGCCGGCGGCCGGCGATGGAGCTCCATTGATTTGGAGAGAGAGGAAATGGGGATGAAGAATGGTTGAGAAAAATAAGAGAATAAAATGAAGGGTTATAGTGTTTCGTTGTTTGTGCGCCAGCGAAGTTGCTACGCTGCCACTGGTCCCAGTTTCGTTGCTTTTTTTGACAATTATTAAACATATTTTTTAAAAGATTAAAATCTTTTCATTTTTGTTATTTGAATATTATTAAATTAAAAGTTGTTTAACGCTATGTTAAGAAAAGTTTCTGATAATGGACTCTCGAACATTCAAGAAAAAGTTGCTCTTCTTTTTAAAAAATAATAATAATATAATATATACTATATATACTATATATACTATAATATTGGCTTTGAGGTTGAGTGTCGATGGAATTTCTAACTAGCTACCAATTAAATTAAATTGATAGTATAAAATAGTATAAAATATTATAAAAAATTAAAATTCCATACCGATACAATCTCAACCAATTAATGGTTAATTATATTATATCATATCGTGAATTTGATTGGTATATCGATGAAAGACTTAATTGATCTCACTTAATATCGTCAATTTGATTGGTATATCGATAAAACTTCTCTCACTTAATACGATCCCTCTCTTTAGAAGAGAATTTATAGTCATCCATACTTTATACCATAGAAGGTTAGTTTAGTATAAAGTCTTGTATTCGAGAGATCAAACGTCTGAATTTCTAGTAGACTCTTTGAGGAAGAGCATTTAGTAGACTTAAAGGAGTCTTGGCTACCTAATTTTTTTTAATTTGGCTTAAATATATGTTTGGCCCCTGCAAATATGATCATAATTCATTTAGGCCCATGTAAAAAAAAGTTTTAAAATGGCCCTTGCAAATATTAAGTATTTACAGTTAAGGCCATCTATTAATTTTCCATTCAAAAAAACTGACGTGGCTGTTGCACCCCAAAAAATCCGGTTCGGACTTCTCATTGTACAACGTGGAAAAGGTATGGAGCCGCCACCAATATTTTAATTTTAAGACCAAAACATTGAAAAAAGGTCTTTTAGACAAGGCAGATGGTCTTTCGAAAACTAGAGATATGGGTTCGGGGGTCGGTTAGGCATGGGGAAGGTATTAGCACCCCGTACCTCCTTTCTACCGAAAGGGAACCTTTAATTAAATGTGTGGTTTGAAGTGTTGATTTGAAAATGCTTTTATTTTGCCTCTTTATTGAAAAGGGAGTGAGAAGACCTAATGAAAATTTTTATTTTGGGCGCTTGACGAGAGTTGGCCTCTCGCTCCTACGTATCTCCTGGTGCGATGGAGAATTCAAAGCTACGTAGTTCTTGGTTGTCCTAAAAAGGTTTTTGTTTTTTAGTCTGTTTAGATGAGTTTTCGCAGTAGGAGTGAGGATTTGCGATGACCAAACAACAACGGTTTAGAGTGGCCGCGCTACTAACTCTTTTGAAAATGAAATTATCATTAACAACCAAACGGCAACGGCGCGAGTGATTATTAACGATAATCGGTTTTGCTTTTGATTCGAGTGTTCGCGACGACCAAACAACAACGGTTTAGAGTGGCCGCGCTACTAACTCTTTTGAAAATGAAATTATCATTAACAACCAAACGGCAACGGCGCGAGTGATCATTAATGATAATCGGTTTTTATTTTAGATGATCAAAAAGGGCTTTCGCAATCGAATTAATTTTGGTTTGTTGTGCTTGACGAGGACGTGGCTCGCTCCTACGTATCCCAAATGGGAATCAAAGCGACGTAGTTCTAAAGAGCCTTAAAAGTGAAAGTCTTTTTGCTTTGGTTTTGAAAAGTGAGGGGCGCTCATGATGATCAAACTAACAAAGGTTATGGGTGATCATCACTAACACTTGCTATGACTTTTGATGCATAGGAAAATATTTTTTGAAATTGAAAGCATTCATGATAATCAAACTAACAAAGGTTATGGGTGATTATCACTAGTAGCTTATGCATATGAAAACATCCTTTTTTTAAAATTTAGGCTCTTAGGACAACCAAACTAACAAAGGTTATGGGTGATTGTCACTAGTCACCATTTTCATGCTAGGCCATTTAGAAAAGAAAGTAATGAATGCAAATCGAATCCTTAGGCAAACAACAATCTCATTTGAATTCTTGAGCAAATATTAGCCTAAACTACACATGTTAGATCACAACACCTAAATAGGCAAAGAAGGAACTTGAATTGGGCATTAAGCAAAAATACAAGAGTGGGCAAGATTGAACCTAAATGCACATCTAGTGGAAGATGCTAGGCGAGAACCATACTCAAATATTTCTACAAAACGCAAGGGAATCTAAATGCACATCTAGTGGGAGATGCAATATATGGAATTGACCTATCTAAGTGTTGATGATATTCTTATATGAGAGTGGACAATGAAATTGTTAGCTTAAGGAAAAGAGTTGCCTCAATCAAGATCATAGGCAAGCGAGTTATTTAGCAACCAAAGTATCAAAGAATGTTGAATCCCTTTGGTCAATCCTCACACTTAAGATTAAATGCACAAGTGCACAAGTGTGAATCACCTTGCCAATCCTCAACAAAAACAAGTTTATTAAAGCAAACCCAAACCCTAATTTTTTATGTTAAAACCTAGGAGCATACATATCCTAAATCAACTATTATTCATCCCCCAAATCATGAAATAAACAAAAGCATTCAAGAACCCTAAACCTAAGCCTATGGCCGAATGTCATCATGCTTGAAATGGGTTTCTTATTTTGTGAAAGTTATGCAAACATGAGTGAATATGCAAGGAAATGTGAGAAAACACAACAACAACTAGCAAATCACACTTTTATGAGAGTATGCGAAATACAACATGCCATAAAACAACATTTTATTTCATGAAAGGCAAGGATTAAGATCAACACAAATCAACATTTATTAAAGGGTGAGAAGCACCATAAGCACCCAAGCCTCCCTAAGTGCTTGTCAAAGTGCTTATGACACCCCTCACCAACGACAATCAACAATATGGGAATATGAAGATGGTAGGATGAATGCTTTTTATATTTTGAGGAAACACTCAAAGATGATGCAAAGTTTTAAAGATTACCTTAGCTTTGAGCTAGAAAGTGAGATGAGAAGATGAAGCTAGTCACCAATCAACAAAACTCCAATATCCTTCAAAGAAGTACCTACTTGATGATGATGCTTCAACTTTGAATGAGAAATGGAGGGAGTATATGAAAGAGGGATGCAAAATGAGGTGAGTGGTTTGTTAGGGTTTTTTGTGTAGGAGAGAATGGGAAGGTTCCTTTGAGATGAAAGAAAAAACAAGAGGAAGTGAGTGAGAGGAGAGGGGCTACGAATTTTTTGGCTCCTTTGGAGAGGAGAGAAGTGAGTTGTTCTTATTCAAATCCTTGGGAGGCCAAAGATCTAATGGGTTTAAGGTTGTGAGAGGGAAATAAAGAAATTAGTGTGTATTTAGTGGTGTGGATAGAAGGAAGGTAAAAAATATGTTGTGTATTGAATGTTATTGGACTCAAAGGTGTGCTTGTCATGATGAAAGGCTTTTGTGATGTGCACTTGATGGGGGCTGAAGTGAGGGGTGGTGTGGAGCATGAGGATGGAGTGAGGGAGGTAAAGAAATTAGTGTGTATTTAGTGGTGTAGAGAGAAGGAAGGTAAAAATATGTTGTGTATTGAATGTTATTGGACTCAAAGGTGTGCTTGTCATGATGAAAGGCTTTTGTGATGTGCACTTGATGGGGGCTGAAGTGAGGGGTGGTGTGGAGCATGAGGATGGAGTGAGGGAGGTAGTTTGCTTGCAAAACTAGTGCTTACTTTAGCCAAAAATGGATAAAAGCAAAAAGCACCTAAAAGGAATTAGCCCTAATTCTAAAAATACAATAAACATCCAATATTATTTTATTATTCATTTTTCATTTTTGATTTCAGATTTCATATTTTTAATTATACATATTTTTTGAGCCTTTTTGAAAAAAAACCGTTACAATTGACCAAAATACCCTTTTTGACGCTAAAACCCTAATTTGCCCGAAAAATGCGTTTCAACCCTACAAATGATTTCAAGAACCTTGGAATGCCTTCTAGGATCCGAAATGCAGTGCATAAGGCTCTTCGCTCTTCAATTTATTTATTTATTGTGGAAAATTAGGGTTTTGACCTAAGCCGGACAAAATTGGGGTATGACAGTGGCTAATGGAGATGACATCAGTATGACATCATCAATGATTAATCGAGAAAGATTAACAAAGAAAGATTATCGTTTTTGAATCGTGTCAATCTTTCTCTGTTAATTATTCCCTTTTTTTTGGAACAGTCTAAAGCAGAACAGAATCGTTTCAATCTTTCTCCGTTAATCTTTCTCTGTTCATCATTGATGATGTCATGCTGACGTCATTTCCGTTAGCCATGTCAATTTTTTTGAATGGAAAGTTAACAGAGGGATTTAACTGTAAAAGCCTAATATTTGCAATGGCCATTTAAAAAAAATTACAGGGGTCTAAATAGATTATGGTCATATTTGGAGGGGCCAAACATATATTTAAGCTTTTCAATTTTTTAACAATTTTTTTATATATACTAGCCGAAAGTCTGGCACTTCCATGCCCGTCTTTCCAATGTTTTCTATTGTGTTTTAGTAAATACTTATGTAATTGTAGTTTATGGTATAACATTTTGGTAATTTAATTTGAGTCCTCAATTTATTTATTTGTTATCACACGATGCAGACTTTGAAAAACATACATAAAATGTATAATCCAAATAAAAATAAAGCCAAAACTTAAAGTGCTATAAAATTACTAATATTATGGTTTATTTACTTAATTAATTTTTTTATAAATTTTATACATGTTTTTCAATGCCTAAGTTGTGTAGCAGTAAATAAATTGAGGACCGAACTAAATTACAAAAAATGTTACACCACAAACTATGATTACATAAGTATCTAACGAAGCGCAATTGTGCTCGTCTATTTGCTAGTAATAAATAAGAAAAAATCAAATTTCATTTTATCTCATTTATGTTAGTACTTTTGATAAGTGAATATCTTAAAGTTTGCTTCAAGAAAATCTTAAAGTTCGCTTAAAGTTATCTTAGTATTTTTGTCAAAAAAATCTTAAAGTTCGCTTAAAGTTGATTGCACATACCACACTTATTTTATCTTAGTATTTTCATTATATGCTTTCTTATTTTATAATATGAATGGCATTTTAAAAAATAAATATAATATACAAAGGGTAATTACACTCGCCTCTTCTCAACTTTAGGTAAATAACACATACATCTCCTTTATTTTGGACGAGACATTGACCCTCCTTAGATTACACAAACCTCTCCTAATTATGTAAGAAGAAAAGGGCCATCATTAAGTAAAGAGTTATAACCATTGGTTTGACACCAATGTAACTCTAAACCTTAAGAAATTATTATATGAGCCTTTATACATAAGCTTATACTGTGATTAAATAAGCTTACAAAAATTATGCTTTTATTTACTCAGAATAAAATACTTACAAGAGTAAATAAAAGCATCAATTTTGTAACAGTTTTGAAAAACATAACGAACAATATTAGGGATGGCAATGGGGCGGGGAGTTCTCTTCCGCTCCCTATCCCTGCCTCCCAAACCCCATTTCCGCCCGATCGTTCCCCACCTCAAGGAGTTTTCCTCCCCAACCCCATCCTTACGGTCCCCTCGTGGACTCCCAGAATTTATTAAAACTTAGCAAAAACTATAAATTAAAATATAATAAAATTAAAAAGATATATAAAAGTAAGACTAAAAAACAAAAAGTTTAACATTTTAATAAAAAAAATATAAAAATTAGTCTTGCTTTGATATTAATATTTAAGAAGTATAAAAGTAAAAATAAAAATATTAAAATTAGCATCATTTAATATTTTATTAATATTTTTAATTAAAAGCACATATAAAAGAACTAAAAGATCAGTTATGTATAATATAAATATATATAATAAGACGTTGTCAAATATATATATATATATATATATATATATATATATATATATATATATATAATAAGAATATTTATGTAATTTATTCGGGACGGATTTTCTTTCTCATGCCCACAAAGAAAAATTACCTACCTAAAGTGATTTCTATTTACGAATAGAAATCACAACCCCTAAATAAAATATATCAATTTATTGGCTAAAACATGTTAAATTTAGGGGATTTTAGAGGGGTTCCAAAAATAAACTAGGAGATGGGTTTGAGATATTTAGGGGGATAAATTTTCTCTCAATCACTAAAGAATTTACACTATTAGCCTTATGCCCTCCCCTCCCCTCCCCTCCAAACTCCCAAACACACCCTAAATTGATTTTTTTTAGATAAGCAAAGATTCCACTCAAGGAGCACTAGAGGTGCTCAAACCCAAACAACAAGATGAGTTACATATTGTTTAGGCAATCTAGAGGATTAATTCACCACGTGGAAATTGACAAACTTGAACTAGACCCCCCTCTATACACAATCCAGCTCCAAGCTAAGCTCTTAATGCGGATCACTACGGATTCAATAGAAGACTCCTCATTTCTAAAGACAAGCCCGTTGCGAGCCAGTCAAATACACCAAGTCGTGACCCAAATCAAGTATTTTATTTTTCTTGACCTCCTCCCTTTGCACAATTTTCCAAATCCACGCATGTGATCAAGAATAGATGTTGCTTCTAAACGTTGAACCCCCAACCAATCACAAACACAAGACCAAATGTCGTGAGTGAAGCTGCAACTCAAGAACAAATGACAAAAGTCTTCGTGATGATCTAAGCAAAACGGACAACCAGCTGCTGTTTCAGTTTGTATAACATGACGGCGGAAAAGAAGATCTCTGGTGGGCAAAGAATCACGAAGTAAATGCCAACCGAAGATAGTGACTTTGGACGGAGTGATTGCTTTTCAGAGCTTCACAAGAATGCCCTTCAAATTGCTTCCATCTACTTCGGATTTAGAGACAACCGCCTCGTTGCCAGGGACAGCAACAATTTCGGTCAACAACCTGTAGCACGAGCTGACCGAAAGCACCTTTGAGACTTCCTGCAACCAGACCCAAGCATCGCGCCCCTCCCTTAAAGGGGAAACATCTTGTAAAATATTGTGTAATTCAGCAGTTTCTTCGGCACAAACTGGATCCTGAAACGAGTGGATGCACCGTTGCCAAGCTTCCTTCTCAAACTCAAACAAAACCACCCATGGTTGGGAAGAGAACTCTCCAAATTAAGAAAATCTCGCCACCAAATAAAACCAGTCGACCCCCTATTAAAAGCCTCCACCCAACCACGAATGAAAGCTAAAGAAAAGTCGCCGTATTTAAACAGTAACAACTCCCTTCAACTCGCATCCTCTTCCACTAACATCCTCCACTTCCACTTGGATAGTAGAGCCATGTTGAACAATTCTAGGTTTTTAATGCCAAGGCCTCCCTCCTTCATCGGACGGCAAACCTTATCCCAAGCAATCGAATACATACCTCTATCACCATCATTAATACCCCATAAGAAATCCATTTGAATCTTGACCATGGCATTCAACACCAACTTTGGAGCTTTGTAGAAAGAAAAGAATTAAAGTGGAATGCTATTTAAAACTGAGTTGATAAGAGTGACCCGACCTCCAATAGATAAAGAGCGACCCTTCCACGATACAAGTCTCTTCCGAAGCGTATCAATCATTGGCTTCCAAGTGGCTGCCCTACGCGAATTAGCGCCAACCGAGATCCCCAAAAACTTAAACGGAATGGATGCTGGTCTGCAATGAAGAAAAGTGGATGCCGTTGAAAGAAACTCATCTACCACATTAATACCGATAAGCTTACTCTTATTGAAATTTACCTTCAATTCAAAACCTCTAAAAGTAGACTTGATACTCCACAGATTCTCCCTTGTAGCCTTCCCCATCAACATTGTGTCATCCGCAAATTGCATAATAGAAAAATTCAAATTATCATTAACGACATAACCATGAAAAGAACCAATCGCCACCGCTTGATTCATAAGAGTCGTCAGACCTTCGGCCACGATAAGGAAAAGAAAAGCGACAATGGATCCCCTTGTCTCAACCCCCTCTTTACCTTGAAATCTCTAGAAGGGCTACCATTAACTAACACCGACATAGTACTAGAATTAACACACGCTTCCAACCAATTGATCCATCTTCTCGGGAATCCCATCTTATACATCATATAAAATAAAAAATCCCATGATATTGAATCATAAGCCTTCTCGAAGTCCACCTTAAAAAATAAACATTCAGTCTTATTTCTCTTTGCACGGTCAACAACCTCGTTAACAACCGCCACACCATCCAAAATCTGTCTACCGCACAAAAGCCGATTGATAATTAGAAATAATACCTGGAAGCACCCTCTTCAACCTACTAGCCAGAACCTTCACCGAGATCTTATAAAGACAACCAATCAAACAAATAGGCCTGAACTCACCTAAACCTTGAGGGTTGTCGTTCTTTGGATGAGAGCAATAAAAGATGCAGAGATAGCTTTAGGAAGAAAAGCTTTGGAATGAAACTCATTGGAAAAATCGACCACTTCTTGCTTCAACAATTCCCAAAAAACTTTGATGAACCTCATATTATAACCGTCGGGACCCGGGCTCTTATCACCATCACAATTCCACACAGCCTCCCTTATTTCCTCCTCCGTGAAAAGCTCCACCAAATAATCACAATCTGCGTGGGACACTTGAGAAAAATCAAGCCCATCAAGATTGGGGCGAATATGACTTGGCTCCACGAAAGCATCCTCAAAATGCTTTCAAACAAAATCCTTCACCTCACTAACATCTTCAATCAAATCCTCATTATCTCTAAGAATCACCAGATTGCAATGCCTTCTTCTATGTTTCATTAAGGAATGGAAATATTTGGAATTCATATCCCCTTCTTTAATCCACTTAGCCCTTGATTTTTGAGATAAAATTGCCTCATTTACCCGAATTTCTCTCCAAAAATTAACTGACACCTCTCTTCTATTCACAATTGCATCTCCAATCCGCCCCTCACTAAGAGCTTGATCCCACGAATTAAGATCACTAACCAAAGATTCAATCTTTAAATCACGATAGCCAAAAGCCTCCCTATTCCAACCTCTCAACCTTCCTTTGAGCAATTTCAACTTTTCCTTGAGGATAAAAGCTTTAGTACCCATAACACTGAAAGTCGCCCAACAATCATTGACAAAGGGAACAAAATCAACATGCTCAAACCACGCATTAAACACCCTGAACGGCTTTGGACCCTAATCCTTCAAAGAACGAAATAACCAAATCGGACAATGATCTGATATATCTCTGTTACCTATCCACTGGCCTGATATTCCCCAATCCCCATAAATCAATCAACCCATCTGACACTAGAAATCTATCTAGTCTACTCATAGAAGCACCACTCCAACTGAACCATGAAAACTTCTTACCAGAAACCGGTACATCAACCAACTCCATATGAGATACAAAATTGTTAAAATCAGAAATATCAATGGCTGAACTCTCGCCCCCTCTCCCTGCCCTTTCCTCTGAACAAGACACCGCATTAAATTCCTCTACAATGCAACATTCGCCTGTGGCTAAATTCAGCTTAAGATTCACCAACTCCAACCAAAGACATCTCCTAGCCGAAGTGGAGCAAGGAGCATATACATTAATAATATGTATCATCATATTACTAAAAGTCACACTAACACCAACGAAACCTTCACCCGTGAAAGAGGATACGACAGTCCACACATCATCCAGTCACGTACTTAGAATACCCCCTGATAATCCACTTGAAGGCTTAGAAATCCATTTAAACGAACGATTTCCCCACAAAAGCCCCACCTCCATCTCCAAAAGAACCTCCCTCTTCGTTTCTTGAATGCAAATAAAATCAAACTTACCCGAGTTGACAAGAGACGCTAACTGGTGACGTTTACCACGATCTCCCCACCCGCAAATATTTAGTGATAGTAAATTCATTGAGCACGCATGGTTTGCGCCCTCTTAGAAATCGAAGCCTCGTCTCTACTTTCAGCAGCCTCAATCATATCAACATATGTATCGTCCGGCAAATTTCCTTGGATACCCGATTTTTTGGCCTCGTCCCAAACCCGCTGAGCTACCATTTTTCCTTGTAGAATCCAATACTTGTTATTACAATTTGCTATATCTGAACTAGAAATAGAACCATCACACAAAATAGTACCCGCCGAGAACAAAGATGAAGAATTCTGCCTTGTGTTATTCGACTTAGACAACGCATGTCCTCCAACACCAGGCACTTCCGGCACCTCTGCGAGTTCCCTTGTTGCTTTCTTCAACTTGCCATCTTTCGGGTTGCGTCTTATACCCACACGAAGAAGCTTATGTTGCTTCTTGGACCTAATCAGGTTGGGCCTCTCTTTGGTAGTTGAAGGGAGTTCTACATCTATAGCATCTGGGCTGGCGCATGCAAGTTGAGCATCATTTCTAGTTGGGCCAGAAACGAATTCAATCAAATCCACAACTTCCTTGGTACCAGATAATTGTGTTTCCTCCACATGGCTAGGCGCCGAATTCAAATCATGAAATTGGGTCCCACCAAACATAACTTGTTGATCAATACCACCTGAGGACAAAGAGTCCCTGAGAATCCTCCCATCATCATAATTATCATTAACGCATGCCTCCAAATCCTCTGTAACAGCTCTCCCTGAATTGCACAAAGCCATTAATGCCTCATTGAACTCGCCCTCTTCCAATTCATCATCGCCGGACATTCCACCGGTGCCGGCGAACTTGTCTCCAAAGGATTCTTCCTCAGAAGACGAAGAATTTGGATCTTCAGCTGCCTTATTATCGCTTCTGCTCCATTGAAGCGGCCCACACCAATCTTCAACAATTTTTATAGTAAATGGAACATTGTTAATAAACACCTAAACCACCCTATTAATTGATTCTGTTTCATGAGTGCGAACCATAATCCGAGCCACGTCGAAGGACCTCTTCCTATGCGTATTATCATCAGCCGTAATGAAAGCACTGGCAAAGGCTGAGATTTTAGTGAAAAAATCTGTTTTCCACGCATGAACCGGAATCCCATAACAACGAAGCCACGTTACCCTTTCGGGGTCAACATCAGAAGGTTCCCACGGATGAACCCATTTGAACCACTAAAAAAGCCAATCCTTCGCATCCTCAATGAAGCCCTTAAAATCTTCATCATCCTTATCTCCTTCGAGAAGAACCAAGTTTGAGCCCATCGATGTAGCTTTGATTGCAAAGATACCCTATCTAATGAACTCATCTTGGATGGCATAGGACTTCCCGGGAAAGATAACCTCGCCCACCATAGCTCGAGACAAATTCGAATCAATAGAGATATCGAAAGACCAATCCCCTTCGCGCCCTTTCTCACAACCCTTATCACTTCGGGGAGGTATCACTTCTTCTTTCTTCTTCCAAACCTGCTTGAGATCTGAAGGGCGAGGAATCACATGGTGAGGGCGTGATTCGCCTTATTTCAAATTCCTTTGAAACGTAGGAAGGTTAACATGGATCTTCAAACCCTCCACAAACAAGTTGTCAAGCTTAATGGCCAATCTTTTCGGATCTTGGACATTAAAGAACCGTACAAAACCAAACCCGTTAGCATTCCTTCTTGCCGGAATGACCACCTCCTGAATCCTTCCATGGCATGAAAAAAAGGACAGCATATCACGAGCCCAACACGTCTCCGGGAAATTGGAGAAGTAAAAAGAAGTGCACCGATCGCCATCTAGTTTGCCCGGCCTAGATGCGATATCAACCGTACGCCGTCCACCAGCCCTGCGATCCCTTTTGTTCCTCATCGTCTGCCAGCCTCCACCATCATACCGCCGGTGCACCCCCACACTATGGCGTTGTTGTCTCCTCATTAACGTTACTTTAAAGCTTTCTACAAATGTTCATAGTGATATTTTCTTGAACCAGTAAGTATGGCGCCCACATACCCCAATAGAGCTGGGTTCCTACCAGGACCAGAATACTGAGAGCAGTGAGCGAACCATGTTACTAATCCGAGAAGAAGAAGATGACGGCTAGGACCTCCCTAGGAGGGAGACCCTAGCAGAGAACATTCGCAAAACCCTATCTTTGGTAATTAAAGAATATGCAACGAAAAATGTGAACAACGCTCACAGAAAACACCGAACACTTGGTGTGCCATGACGCTATCTCTATTAGATTAGTGAGTGCTTTTAAATGATTGGTATATTGACAATAGCGCTGCTGGTGATGTATCCAAAATAAACAGTTGAAGTGAATATTCTAAGCCATGCGCTGCGAATTAGCTCCGTTCAAGTGCCTTTATTTGGTGAAAATAAACCTTGGGAAGGCTGTCGATGAGTACATTGGATCCACACAAACATTAGCTTTCCAATAGATATGACTCATACACACCCTAAATTGATGACTATGTTGATTTATATAATTTTTAATAAGTAAAGAAATATCCTAAAGAGATTTTTTTTATTACTAAATATCGTAAAGAGATGGAAAATGAAGGAAATGAAACTGAATTTAGAGTTCTATGCCAGATAATTTATTTCAAAATATGGTACCAATTATGTGACCCTTATTATTTTTTTTTTTGATATCCAAAATATTATTACACAGCAATCATGCATTCCATTTGAAGTCGACGCAAAAACTTGTACAGAAGCCAATTAAATATCAACGATAAAAAGCATAAGGAGAGGAGGATTAAAGACCCTGTTCAATGAGATAATCACCAAGCCTTTCAACTACCATGTTGCACTGACCAGGAGTCATTGGTTCATCATAAATGCCAATGATCAAGGCCAGATTGGTCTTCTTAACAGTAACACCACCAGGACCCTTCTTCCCTCGAATGACAGCTCCAGGTTCACCTTGGATCACCATATATTTAGTGCCACCAAGATATAATCCAGTTGGAGCAAGTGTTCCAGGCTCATTAAAGTCATTCATGATACCGGTTACTTCCTCAGGCTTGAACTGAGGGAAATTGGGACTCTGAGCCCAAACGCTGCCGTCTTGGTCGATAATGGCAGCAGAAGTGAGATGATTACCTTCGATGTCGCAGAGAAGGTGATCATCGACGTAGGCTTGCCACGACATGTTGAGATTTGAGATTTTCTCGCCTATGTGACCCTTATTATAAGCTAAATTACTCTCGGAGTCCCTTATCTTTATTTAAAGTAACGAATTAGTCCTTTATGTTTTTTTTTTGTCCCAAATAAGTCCTTTATCTTTCAAATTCTTGACACATAAATCCTTTTCCGTTAACAGTGCTGATTTATGTGTCAAAAAAAGGATTAATGTGTCAAAAATTTGAAACAATAAAGGACTGATTTAGGACAGAAAAGGATTTATGTGTCAAAAATTTAAAACATAAAGGACTGATTTGGGACAAAAAAAGATAAAGCACCAAATCGTTACTTTAAATAAAGATAAGGGACCCCGGGAGCACTTTAGCCCTTATTATAGGAAGTCAAACAAACAATTTATTTAAATTAAACAAAGTATAAATATCTGTTAATTATCTATTTTGCTTAAGTTGCATATTTCAATTTTTTTAGTTTTTTTTTACATATTTTAGTCAAATAATATATAATTGTTAATTATTTTATATATAATGCTAGTACATTATTCATTGACATCCACTTCCAACAATTGCTGAGAATAGATGTGTACCCTCTCTCCGCCCGAACTCTGAGAACGAACCCCCAAATCACAGCGGCCCAAATAAGACTCACCACACTCTTGATTGTCTCTTCCCTTATAGGAGGAGCAATCAAAGGGTACATGATCTCTCATACCAACACCAACACTACCAATAACAATAGTATGGTGGTGCCAACACCAGCACCAGCCTCACCCTCATCAAGAGGATAGTAATCTATCATCCCACATGAACTGAATGAGGACTCAAC
Organism: Astragalus membranaceus; assembly: GCA_039519185.1. Classification (NCBI taxonomy): domain Eukaryota; kingdom Viridiplantae; phylum Streptophyta; class Magnoliopsida; order Fabales; family Fabaceae; genus Astragalus; species Astragalus membranaceus. The sequence goes on from CM076849.1 coordinate 173,220,451, forward strand.
ACCACCCTCATCCAAGATGTATAGGGGAGAACCTCGGGCTCCACGAACAAGTCAAAACTACTTATCTTGGTCACAACGTCTTGAAACAAATTCCTCATAGAAATCCCCACTAGAAACAACATTGCGAGAGCCTCATTAACTTGGCTCAACGTCATAATTCCAACATTATAGTGTGGAGTGGTTTTGATCCCATGTCAGATGTTTAAATACAATGAGCTTTTATTTTTATCTAAAGAGACCGTTTACTTGAAAAGTTTGTATGTCATCTTTGTCGTGTATTTGTCGGTGATAAATAAGATATTTTCATTAGGATAAATTTTATAATGTTTCAGGCACCCCTCACACACGTCCTAAATTGGCATTGCAAGTCAGAGTTTATTTGGTTATTCGCTTGACAGTCTGATTTTAACCCTTCAAATGTAAAAGATACATATGTGCAATGTTGGATTAAGCTTACAGGTCTTGTTCAAGAATATTGGCGTCCCAGGATTCTTTTAGCAATTTCTAACAGTGTTGGAATACCAATTAGTCTGGATGATACAATAAGTAAAAGCTCATTTGACAGATCTTTGGTCATTTTGCACGCATCCCGGTTAGTGTAGAGCTAAAATCTTATCTTAAGAATCAAATCCTAGTTGAGATGCTGGGTTATGCTTTCTTAGTAGGCATTGAGTATGAAACTTTGCTTTCTTTCTGTATGTATTGCAAGACTGTTGGTCATACCACTAGTGATTGCAAAAAAAAGGACACACTCTGGTGGGGAAAATAATAAGGAGCTAAAGATCCCAGAATATGTCGCTCAGGAAAAATAGGTTTATGCCCCCTAAGCCTCAGACTACTAATAATGTGAATTACAAGCAGAAAACTCATGTTACACATGCTAACACCTACGTGAATAAAGAAGCCCTTAACCAACATGCTCTACCTATAAAAGTGCAAAGGCAGCAAGGAGGATCTTCACCCCAATGGGATTAGAGAAGAGGTCATGCAGTCTAACAAAGAATCAAATGTCCATGACTATGTGGCTTCGGATGATGGTAAGCAAATGTCGCATGCTGTTATGCAGACGCGAGAGACATCTTTGAACTCGATCCAGAAGCAGACTAATTCTTCTACCCTTAGCACACATGCAACATCTCAAAACAATATTATTCAGATCTTTTCGACATGTGTAGCTAGCTGGGGTGGTAGTGATTCTATTGACTCATCCTCCACTCAACCTCCCACCACTAGGCTAGATTCACTAAATGCCTTTGAGTCTAATACTACTTATAATCTAGTAGTAGCATTTGACATGAGAATTTCAGGGAAGCTTTGGGGTGATGTGTTAGGTGACGTTGATGATCCTATGACCCAAGGAACATATGCGCAGTATGATAAGTCCAAACTGGTAGCGTCTGAGACCCAAAAGAAGAAATCTTGACAAAAAAAGAAATTGGTCCAGAAAACTTTTGGCTATAATACTCGTTCAAAGATAAATTTTGTTTGTCTCTTTTTGATCTAACTATTGTTAGCTAGTCGTAGAATTTTCACAAAAACAAAATTTGGTTGTTGGCTATAATTCTTGTTGAAGGACATCTAGTCTTTGTCTCTTATATCTACGCACTTTTATTTTAGTATCTAGGATGGATTTTAGGGGGCTCTGGCAGGGGCTCCCTATTATTATTTTGACTTTATATTTTTTTTTGCCAAGAGTATTGGTCTAGTCCCTCATTGAGCTCTTTTCCGTCGTCTTTCTTTTTCTCTCTTTTTTAAATAAATTCAGGTTACGAAGCCTGTATGATTAAAAAATAATAATGTTTAAATAAAACAAGATTTTATTTTTATTTAAAAAGGTCGTTTACTTGAAAAATTGATATGTCATCTTTGTAGTGTATTTGTCATTGGTAAATAAGATATTTTCATTAGGATAAATTTTAGGCTTAAATATCATTTACCCCCCTGCAAATATCACTGTTATCCATTTACCCCCCCTGCAAAAAAAAAACTCTCCAAACAAACCCTGCAAAATGTAACTGTTTCCAGTTACCCCCCTGCTGTTAAATTTTCTGTTAAAACTTAACAGTGATGACGTCAGCACTGACGTCAGTGCCACGTGTCACCATATTATTGGGCCTCTGTGACACGTGGCACTGACATGCCACGTCAGATCCTATGTCACCACTGCCACGCCAGCAACCAATGGATGGCTGCCACGTGGCAGTGTTGTTAATTCAAAATAAATCTTTAAAATGCCTAAAGTGAGACTTGAACCCATGACCCTTTACTCACACCCACACCTCCTAACCACTGAGCCAAATTAATATTTGTGATTATTAACTCACCTACAAATATATATTACATCATTTCCAAGTAAATTAAAAAAAAATCTGGAACCGTAAGCCACTGCAACGATGCAGTTCGTCTTCTTCATAACATCATTATCTTCATCATCTTCAAAATAAAAACAAAATCAGTAGATCTTCATCATTAAAACGAAATCGAAACAAATCACCATCATTAAAACGAATCTGGAACAGAAAACAGAAGCCATACGTGTTGGAGCAGATCTGGAAGCACTCATGCGAAACGAAAATGGAGATGGAACTGTTCTTTGGTTTCATGGGTTTCGATATGTGAAACTGCAAAATCAAATCGAATCTGATTGAACCTAATTGAAAACTATTCTGTACTGTGCTTCCGATCTTAGAGATCGGTATTACGCAGTTAGTAGATATTTTGTCCTTGATTCTGTCTCCGTCTTCGGGCTTGAGTGGAAGATTTCGTTCGACCTGGAGAGGTTCGATCTTGAGAGGCGATGTTGAGATGTTCGATCTTGAGATGTCCGATCTTGAGGGGCGAGGTTGTACCTGCAATGATACTCCGACGCTCAAGTCAGTATTTGAGTGAATGAGTGTTTGTTAGAAAAAGTGCTTACCATTAATGAGCATTGAATGGGGTATTTATAGAGTTTGAATGTGTTTGTGTTTGGCGTTTTTGGGCCGTCCGATCTTGTGGGCTGATCTTGGCCATTGAAGATTGGACTCTCTCAATATGATTGGGCTTCTCATCAATTAGGCTTTTGGAGAGGGGGGTGTAAATAGAAAACAGTATAATCACCATAACAGTGGCCCCCCAAGTCTGGTCGCTATGAGGAGCGATCTTGACTTTGATGGGCGACGTAGCCTCATACTCTTGTTTTTGTTGAGTGGAGATTTCTTCGGTCTCGAGCTTACGTCGAGGCTGGGGTTCTTGAGCGATGTTAACTGTCCGTCGAGCTTTCGAGCGAGGTAGATGGTTTTTGAATTCAGTGCTGCTTTGGAATTAGTGTAATCTTGGAATCAGTGCCATCTTTACTGTTCTGACAAGGTGTCTCTTCGCAGTGGCGGCGCATGATGGTGACGTTTTTTCTTCAGTGTGCGGATTTTAATGGACTATGGTTTGGACGTGACGTTTCGACTTCTCGGCCCAGGCCCATTAGATCCGCTTTGCTATAAATAAAGGGTCTCACCTCCTCATTTGTTGCTTGCTGTTCATTTGTTTTTGATTTGCCGATCTTCGAGAGCTCCCGAGCTTCTTTAAAGTGAACGAGTTTGAAGAGTTTTTGAAGTACTTTTAAGGTCGGTTTCTGTGGATCGACAACCGTATATTTCCAGATATAATCAACTTGCGACATAGTTCCGAGGTTAGTCTATTTTTGATTTTTCTTTACTTTTCTTTTCGTTTGTGCCTGGACCTCCCCCAGTCCCCTTTGATCTCAGAATGGGGGTCGTCAGGTCGGGTTCCGACTTGCTCGCGAACCCATTTTCGATCTTTAACCCTGACATTTCGTCCCCCATTCCTGTAGATTCGCTCTGGCGAGGACGAAACAAACTCGGAGAGACGTTACTCAGTACCGAAAAGAGTTTACGAACGCGATGGCTTCTGGTGGTGAAGTCCCTGAGGTTCGTACCGAGCCTCTTGAAGTCGCCGCCTCGGACGTGCAAGAGCATTCTGCTTCCGCCCCTATGAGTGATAAGGCGGAAGATAATTTTGAGAGTGAAAGTTCCTCTCCTGCGACCGATGCTAATGAGCCGAACGACGATACTCCTGAAGATGTGGAGGAAGATTGCTTGGTGGATGTGATGGCCATCACTTCTGAGTCTGATGAGGAAATCCCAGTGGAGGAATCAGAGGATTCCGAGGTCGATCTTGGGACAGGCTCCGAGGTTGATCTTGTGTTGAGTTCCGAGTCTGCCGATGAGTTCGACAGAGGAAGTGTTGGAAAACAAGTTGAATCTCGCCCTTCGAGTCAACCGGGTTCCAGCCGAGCTTCTGCTGCTTCTCTGGATGGGTACTCTAGTACTGGTTGTGGGGACTTTGATGTACCGGTGCGAGAGGTCTCTCAATATGATTGGGTTTCCAGAAATATTTTGGAGATCGAATCACTGCATCAGCACGGGTTTAATTTGGAGAGGGTCGGGAGGAAAGCTTCCGGTCGCTCGAAGCGAATTTGGAGAGTTGAGGGAATGAAGAAAGGAGAGCACGTGGCTTTGTGGCCTGGAGAGCTCAAGTTCACTTTGTATCATATGCTGATAAATGAGATGAATATCCGGCCTCCTTTCACCTGGTTCGAGCAGACGGTTTTGGCGACTTTGGATGTTGCGCCTTCTCAGTTGCATCCAAACGCGTGGGCTTTTGTTCGAGCATACGAACTATTGTGTCTTCACCTGGAGAGGCCGGTCTCGCCGTTGCTCTTTTTCCATTTGTTTGAGATCAACCGGAACAGCAGTGAAAATAAGTCCGGTCGCGAGCATGTCACTCTTCGCTCGAGGCGAGGGGCCAAGATTTTCAAAGCTTATGCGGACTCTTTGAAGGGGAATTGGAAGGAGTTGTATTACTGGGTCGAACCGGTGACCGATGAAGCGATCGATAGAGTGGGAAAGTTTTCAGAGGATGGTCGGACTTTGGTGTCCACCAAGTTTCCCATTGGTTGGAGTCAGGCCCATTTTGAACGATCCACCAATTCCTTTTCTGTTGGTCAGGATCGATTGAACGCTGTCGATCTTCTTACCAAGAGGATCCTGATGTTTAATTCTGAGAACATTCCGTTTTCAAAACATAAGTATCGGGGTATCCCTGCGGCTAAGATAGTTCAGGCTGGGAAGCGAAGACGAGTGCAATTTGTCTTAGGTAGTTCGTTTTTTTTGTTTTGATTTTTGCATATTTTTGACTGTAGTTTGTATGACCCATTTTTGTTTCTTTTCCAGATACCATGGCCCCAAAGAAGCTCGCCGTAATGAAGGCGCTGGCGATGAGGAGCGTCGATATATCTGACGATGCTGAGGAAGTGGGTGCTCCGCTTCCGACGTCTCCCCAGGTTGAGACTGTCGTTGGGACGGTTACTGCTGCTTCCCCGATCAACACTGTTACCCAAGAGGACCTTGCCTATGAGGCTCTGGTCGATCTTGTTTCCAGTTCTCCTCCCCCGGCTGCTCCCGACATCGGTGCAGGGACCTCGGCGAAGAGGGTGCGCACCGAGGCAAGTGGCGAGCAAAGGCCGGAAAAAAGGAGTAAAACCTCAAGGAGACCGAAGCATAAGAACAAGGCCGTACCTTTAGAGGAGGGCTTCTTGGAGCAAAACTATGCCCAATGGCGGGAGGATCCTGTTGGGGCGTCTGTTAAACTTTTGGCGAACTTAGCCGATGTTCATAAGATCGAAAAAGAGAAATACGAGAAACGGGCTAAGGGTAGGTGTTTTCTTGTTTGTTCTTTGCTTTTATGATCTTTTTCCCACAACCTGATTTTTCTTATTTTCGTGCTTGCAGTTTTGTTGGAGCTCGAGAAGTCTAAAAGAGTGAAGCTTGTGGAAGATGTGTCTTCGAAGTCGAAAGAGCTTGCTCGAACAAAGCAAGAACTTCAGACTCTGAAGGAAAGCCAAGGGGAGGTTGTACGCCGGGCGGAGTTCGCGGAAACTCGCGTAAAGGAGCTGGAAGAAAAGGAAAGAGTTTTGGAGGGGCAATTGGTCGAGGCTAATCAGAAGATTAAAAGTTTGGAGTTTCGTATAGTCGGTTTGGAAGATGATTTTAAGAAGGCATCCGAGGCAGGGGTCGGAACAAGCAGCGATGCAGAGGCTCGAATTGCGGAGCTTCAAGCAGCCCTTCAGCAGAGCAGAAAAAAATGCTAAGGAGGCTACGAAGATTGCAAATGAAGCTAGGAGGGAGGCTCGTGAAGCTGCTAATTCTGCGATTGAGCTGTATAGGGAGGGTTTTGAGTGTGCCCAGGAGCAAATTGCTTTGGTCAATCCTTCCGTCAATTTGGATCAGTCGATTATCGATGCCGACCACGAGGTTGAAAGGGGTATGATCGTTAAGATCGATGCTCAGACGGAGAAGAAAACTGTGATTTTTCCGACCTCCACTGCCTGATGTATTAACAGTGTTTCTTTTTGCAGAAGTTCCTGGTGTATGCTTTTACCTATGTAGTTTTTCGTATAGATCCGGAACTTCTTTCGGTCTAGCTGGAGATATTTGTAATCTTTTTTGGGATATGTCTATCAGACCTTTACGAGCTTTAATGAATGCTTTTTGAATTTCGCATGTCATGTATGTCGTTTTTACGAGTTTTAACGAGTGCTTTTTTAATTCTGCACGTTGCGTATGATGTTAGAACGTCCGTAAATGAGAAACTCGATTTACCGGTTCGAACCTATAGGACAGTTTACTAGGACTCGGCCCAGATTTAACTCGCCCTATAGGGGTATCGGCAGCTGTGGCCGATGGTCGTTCTTAGGACGTTTCGATCCTTGAAGACCCGGTCTCTTTGAGATAGTTTGCCAAGACTCGGCTCGGATTTAACTGTTTTCTCAAAGAGTTTGCGACCTTGGGTGGTAGCTTTTGGGGAGATCATCTAAGATCGGACCCAGTTGGTCTCAACATTCTGTTTGATGAAAATCAAGAATGTGTGGAGACTTGGGGAAAACTTTTGAGAAGCTTTGAAAGCGTTTGAAAGAAATGTCAAGTTTCTTTTTTGATTAATAACTTGTTTCGAGTTTACATAAGATCGATGTACATGATTTCTTTCTAAGGATAATAACTTTTCAGTTTTGTTGCGTTCAAAGTCCTCTCAATCTTTCTTCCTTGGAGGGTCTCCAATTTAAAGTCTCCCGTACCGGTTTTAGATAAAATTCGGTAGGGGCCTTCCCAGTTTGGGGCGAGCTTTCCTTGGGAGGCGTTTTTCTGACCGATGTCAGCTCTTCTGAGTACCAGATCGCCTGGATCGAAATCTCTGTGAACGACTTTGGTGTTGTATCTGGTTGCAACCTTTTGTTTGATGATTGCTTCTCGGAGCGAGGCCCGACCTCGGATTTCATCGATGAGGTCGAGTTCTTCTCTTAAGGCTTGGTCGTTATTGTTTTGTGTTTTGGGATTTGCCGTGTTCGCCGATCTCGACGGGGATGACCGCCTCGCTGCCGTAGGAGAGCCTAAAAGGTGTTTCCCCAGTGGAGCTTTGGGGGGTCGTCCGGTATCCCTAGAGGACGTAAGGCAATTCTTCTACCCAATTTCCTTTAGCATCGTCCAAACGTCGTTTCAGCCCGTTCAGTATTACTTTGTTTGCAGTTGTTGCGTTAAAAACACACTTAGAGCAAGTGTACTCTACCGCAGAAATAGTATAAAAGATTATCGTGTCCACAGGGATTAATTAGCAAGTACCAAACTAATCGAGATTATTTATTATTTAGACGAACAAATATTTGAATTATAATGGAACAAATAAAAAAGAAGAAATAAATAACAATAATAAAATGCAAGAATTAATTCAATGGAGAGAGGCCTAGGATCATGGTTTCACTTGCAAGCTTCGATTCCCCCTATGTCTAATCCTACCCGAATTCCCTTATTTTACTTAATTACCAATCCCTTTACTAAAACTATTAATCCGTTTGGTCATTCGCGATTAATATTCTTTTTCCTAAATTAACCATCGTTTGGTCATGCAAGAATTTAAATTCAGGAAAAGCATAAAGAGCAAAAAGGTTGAATGATTGGAAGACTAAATTATGGTTTGGTCATGCCCTAATTATAGCCCCAATTATCCTATAGGTCCACCAACTAATTGCAGTACGGTCGCTGATCAACTAATTGATTATAAACATGCAAAGGGTAGCTAATCCTAGTCATGTGATAAAAACAATAGGACAATATTAATTAAAATAAAAACAGGAATTCAAACCAGAAATTAGAACATAAAAAGGTCTCTAATCAAGCAAGATCCACCTAGACCCTAGAAGAGGATTTAACTATCCAAAATCATAAAGAACAATAAAATAGAAATTAGAGTCATGAATTACAGAGATAAAGATAACCCGGAAATTAGAGAAATTATTATTCTGAGTTTCCAGTCTCCTTTTTCTGCTCCAAAGCTCTCTCACGATGTCAAGAACGGGTACCCAAATACTCTCCTCTCTCCTCCTGTGTGCGTTGCCGGGGCTACCGTTTTCTTCTCTTGTTGTTCGGCGTTCCTCTCCTAATTTGTAATGCCGTGCTCCTTTTTTTAATTTGATGTGCTGCCGTCCTTTTTAATTTGTTAATTCCCTAATTCTTTTCCTCCAAGTTTTCTAATCACTTTGTAATCTTTAATGGACTTCTCCATCGTGGGCCTTCGGCTGCTCCTTTTAGCAAACTAATATTTCATCCTTTGATAATTCAAGCCCACACATAATATATATATATATATATATATATATATATATATATATAAACATACATACATGTATAGGTTTTTAGTGCCTTTAAAATTAAACTTTGATTCTTTTTACCTTTCTGCAAAATATAGAGCAAATTAAGCAGTGATTCATATAGTTAATAATAATTGCTCTAAAAATAACTCAAAAGTGTCTCTAAAATTACACTAAATCAGAGTTTATCAACTCCCCCACACTTAATCTTTGCTTGTCCTCAAGCAAATTTTCGGCTCAAATTTTTTTCAAATAAGTAACAGAGATAGCCAAATAAGGAACCCAAACTTAAAAGCACAATGACAGACAATAGACATTATAGCACATATGAGGTGTCAAAAGGTTGCCCAATTAGAGGCTCATGTCCCTGAAGAATACATTTTTGTAAACAAGGGCACTCGCTCACAATCTCTCTAAGTGTTTAGGGACTAGGGAAATACACATTCAAGTTTCCGCAAAATGCACATTACCATAAGCTTGTAATTTGACCAAATCTCCACTCAATAGTTCACATGCATGCAAAAGATTGGGTGTTAAGGGTTGTAATGGGGCCAGGGTGAATTCATGTAGGGTAGGAAATAAGAAAGAAGGGATAATCAAAGGGCTAAAAACAAGAAATGAATAGTAACATTTGAAATCAAATATGGAGCTCCTATCTATTTTACAATTTTTGCCCAAACTCCAAATTAATTTCATTTCCTTCTTCACTCTTTTTCTATTGAGTAGACTCTTTTTGATTTGCCTTTTTTTTCTTGAGTAGGCCCTTTCATTTTTTTTTTGAATTTGCCCTTTGGCTCTTTCTTTCTTTTGATGTGCATTTTCCTCCTTGTTGCTTTCTTTTTTTTTCTTTCCAACTTTTCATTTTTCTAGAGGAAAAGGTACTTGTAACCACATTAGTCACTCTTATTTTGTTTTTATGTCCCGATGAGATAGACACTTGAAATACAGGACAAAATTGTAACTTTCAATAGTTGCTCCAAATTTAATTTCAAATGGTTACCACAAAAAAAAAATTATATCTAGGTACCAAAAAAAAATAATATAACAAATAGGCTCAAAGTGGGCAACTAATGGATAAATTCAACAAACAACTTTGAGGCCAGAAAAATACCTAAATTCCCCAAATCTTTTTACATGATGCAAATCAATTCTCGCCTTGAAATGGTCAAAAGACAAATTCTAGAATGTAGCAAATTGGGAAACACACTCATAGAAAGAAAAGGGGTAAAAATTTATGATTTAGTATCAATCCCCTTATGAAGGCTCAGATCTCACATTTAGAAGCTAATTCACAAAAAGTACTCAACAGAAACAAATGCTAATTATCAGCTTCCTAAGGACATCCTCACAGTTACAATTAAGCACAAGTCTGTCAAGTAAATTGATTATGGGATCCCCTAAAGACAAAATCTCTATTTTTTTTTTCAGTTTCTATATCCAAAACTAGCCAGAAAAAATGCTATCAACATATGTAGTGGGTATATGCACTAATAGAGATGAATTGACAAAGTTAAACTCTCCTCCCCCACACTAGCATAAAACATGGTCCTCAATGCAAAATATCAAATTGGCACAAAAATAAATAAATGAGAGAGTAAGAGTGACTTCCCTGAGAGAGCATGCAGTCTGAGCTTATTCCTAAAACCAAAACAAAACAAATTAAAAGTAAAAATAACTGAAAATAAAACACAGGTTGCCTCCTGCGAAGCGCTTGTTTAACGTCGTGAGCCTGACGATAGTTAGTGCTTTAATCAGGTGGCTCTCCAAGAGAAAATTTAACATCTAACGCAGTACACCTTCTTAGCTTTCTAACAATGTGGTTCACATTATTCTTTCTTTTTCCACGTGGTGGATGAACTTCAAAGGATGGTGAAATTTTTATCTTATCTCCATCCACCATTATGCTAGGATCCTGCAAAATAAGATTTTTTTCCAAAAGGTCCTGCATCTTTAATTCACTAAATATGTTAGTTTCAACCACATCATCAAAATAAGGAGAAGTTAAAGAAGAGAAAATTTCATTGGAACTTAAAGCTTTACTAACATCATCTTCTTTACCACTCCTTAAAGTTACCTTTCCCCGGTGAACCTCAATCACAGCATCACCAATGGTTAAAACAATTTGCCCAAAAATGGGCGCTTTCTCCTCTTTCTCCAAATCCAGAACCAATGGATCTTTCTCATTCTCCTCACAACCGCTCTCATTAATAGGATATTTTGTTTCAATATGACTCCCTTCAGTAGGAGCTACTATTTTGATTTGACTCCCTTCAGTAGGAGTCTCCTCATCTTTCTTGAGAGCTTCTTCCTCCAGATTATATTCCATGGAGACACCTTCATCTCTCGTAGGAATACTTTCTTTGTATTGCTCAGCTTCTTCATTTTGGGTAGACTTAGTTTGTGAAGGAGTTTCTTGGGCCTCTTGAGATAACAAAGCAATGAGACTTGAGATTTGACCATTCAGGCTTTCAAAATTTTCAAGTGTCTGCTGCATAAATTTGGCCAAGACCTCATTGACATCCGACTTTTCCTCCTCTTGCCTTTGCACTTGTAGTGACTCATAATTATCCCAGTGGGAGGAATAAGGAGGTGGCTCATAGTCATCCCAATAGTCTGAATAAGGTTCATAAGGAGGAGGAGAAATTTGCATCTGACATTGAGACATATACCAATATGACTTCTCTAAATTCCTTTGTGCCTCTGCATCTCTAATATAATCTCCAATTGTCTTAACCATGATTTAAACTTAATTTTATCTGCAAAAAAGGTGAACTGCAGCGGTCTCTTGGAAAAGTATTAGCAGCCTTTTTTTTTGTATTTTTTTTCAATAAGATAAAAAAAATAAAATAAAACTAGTGCATAAAAAATGTCTAAAGCAATAAAAATCTTTTTCGTTTAATATTGCTAAATTAATCCCCGGCAACGGCGCCAAAAACTTGTTGCGTTAAAAACACACTTAGAGCAAGTGTACTCTACCGCAGAAGTAGTATAAAAGATTATCGTGTCCACAGAGATTAATTAGCAAGTACCAAACTAATCGAGATTATTTATTATTTAGACGAACAAATATTTGAATTATAATGGAACAAATAAAAAAGAAGAAATAAATAACAATAATAAAATGTAAGAATTAATTCAATAGTGAGAGGCCTAGGATCATGGTTTCACTTGCAAGCTTCGATTCCCCCTATGTCTAATCCTACCCGAATTCCCTTATTTTACTTAATTACCAATCCCTTTACTAAAACTATTAATCCGTTTGGTCATTCGCGATTAATATTCTTTTTCCTAAATTAACCCTCGTTTGGTCATGCAAGAATTTAAATTCAGGAAAAGCATAAAGAGCAAAAAGGTTGAATGATTGGAAGACTAAATTATGGTTTGGTCATGCCCTAATTATAGCCCCAATTATCCTATAGGTCCACCAACTAATTGCAGTACGGTCGCTGATCAACTAATTGATTATAAACATGCAAAGGGTAGCTAATCCTAGTCATGTGATAAAAACAATAGGACAATATTAATTAAAATAAAAACAGGAATTCAAACCAGAAATTAGAACATAAAAAGGTCTCTAATCAAGCAAGATCCACCTAGACCCTAGAAGAGGATTTAACTATCCAAAATCATAAAGAACAATAAAATAGAAATTAGAGTCATGAATTACAGAGATAAAGATAACCCGGAAATTAGAGAAATTATTATTCTGAGTTTCCAGTCTCCTTTTTCTGCTCCAAAGCTCTCTCACGATGTCAAGAACGGGTACCCAAATACTCTCCTCTCTCCTCCTGTGTGCGTTGCCGGGGCTACCGTTTTCTTCTCTTGTTGTTCGGCGTTCCTCTCCTAATTTGTAATGCCGTGCTCCTTTTTTTAATTTGATGTGCTGCCGTCCTTTTTAATTTGTTAATTCCCTAATTCTTTTCCTCCAAGTTTTCTAATCACTTTGCAATCTTTAATGGACTTCTCCATCGTGGGCCTTCGGCCGCTCCTTTTAGCAAACTAATATTCATCCTTTGATAATTCAAGCCCACACATAATATATATATATATATATATATATATATATATATATATATATATATATATATATACACATGTATAGGTTTTTAGTGCCATTAAAATTAAACTTTGATTCTTTTTACCTTTCTGCAAAATATAGAGCAAATTAAGCAGTGATTCATATAGTTAATAATAATTGCTCTAAAAATAACCCAAGAGTGTCTCTAAAATTACACTAAATCAGAGTTTATCAGCAGCTTCTGCTTGACCGTTGGTTTGAGGGTGCTCTACTGAAGTGAAATGGTGTTTAATTTTCAGTTCGAGCATTAGTTTTTGAAATCCCGAGTCTGTGAATTGAGTTCCGTTGTCCGTCACTACTACCTCGGGGATTCCGAACCTGCTCATGATGCTTTTTTTGAAGAATTTTATGCAGTTTTTTGCAGTGATGGTCGCCAAGGGTTCCACTTCTATCCATTTGCTGAAGTAGTCTACGGCGACGATCAAGAATTTGACTTGTCCTGGCGCCTTTGCGAAAGGTCCGAGTAAGTCCATTCCCCACTGTAATACCCTAATTTTGTCCTATCCAAAAATAAGAAATTTTATTTATTTTTAATAAAAATAATTATTTTCTTTTTCATGTCATGTATTATTCTATTTTAGTTGCCACGAGTTTTTAACAAAAATATTTTTAGTGAAGAAAAAAAATATAAGCAAAGGAGGAAATAGGAGGGGGTCGGTTTTAAAAAAAATAAGGTGCTGTCGTGGATTGGGCCGTCAGAAACCCAACCCAGCAAAAAATGGCTAGCCCAATTCGCATGACCCAACCCAACAAAAAAAAACCTAACCCACAACCCATAACCCATAACCCAACTCATCACAAAACCCTAATTTCCCTCCTCCTAACCCTAATTCGACCACCCCCCCTTACCCTAAAAATCATCCACATTCAATCCCCCCCTTTCCCTAAAATTTGGCCACATTCACTCACCTTTCCCCTCCTTGATTTTCGACCCCACTCCCTCATTTCCCTCCTTGGAAATTGCATTTTTTTTCCTTTCCCACACTCCACCTCTCCTCTTTTTTCTCAACTTCCCACTTCCCCATTTTTCCCTTCCCCATATACGGCTCCATCTCTCTCTCTCTCTCCTCAATCTCACGCCTTTCCCCTTTCTTTTCTCTTCCTACGGCTCACTCTCTCTTTCTCACACCCACACACTTCACTTTCTCTTTCTTTCTCCATCACACACAACTCACACTCAACCTCTCATTCTCTCCCCATCCCTACGACTCTCACTCTCCTTCTCTCACACTCAACCTTCATTTTCTCTTTCTCTCTCCATCATTTTTTCCTTCACATCTCTCTCTCACATATCCATCACTTCTCTTCTCTCACCAAAACACAAAAAACCATCATCCTCTCCTCAACCATGCCCATACCCCTTCACCAACCACTCCCTAAAACCCTAAATCACGAAATCTCTATCCCTCTCTGTCTCAATCTCAGTCAAAACACTGTGCAAGGTAAGGTGCAGTCAGAAGAAAACCAAGAAGAAAACACCCCTGGTGGTATAAATAGGAGGCCAAGACCATGAAGCAAGGGAGGAATTTTTTTTAGGGAAAGGAAGAAGAAGAGAAGATTTTCGAAAAAAAAAGAGAAGAAAAAGGAGAGTCTAGGTTTTGTTTAGAAAAAGAGAGTTTGAGAGTTTTTTTTTTGTTCACTGTATTCTTCTTCTCCCTTTCATAAATTTTATTTTTTTTAGTTTCAAATTCTGTTGTATTGACGAAATCCGAAGAAAAAAAAACTTCTCCTTCAACATTTCCGGATTTTTCTTTGTTTAAGGTATTGTAATGTAATATTTTATTTAATTATTACTGTTTTATTTTTTTAGTTGCTATAATTTTGTTCATGTAAATAAGTATTGCTGTTTTTTATTTTTAATGTTGTTGCTGTTTTTTTTCATTTTTGTTGCTGTAATTTCGTAAATTCTTTTTTTTAGATATTATTGTTGCTGTTTTTTTTAAATATTGTTGCTGTTTTTATTTTATTTTTAATATTGTTGCTGTTTTTTTATTTTTATTTTTGTACTGTAAATTCGTAAATTCTTTTTTTTAGATATTATTGTTGCTGTTTTTTATTTAAATATTGTTGCTGTTTTTTATTTAAATATTGTTGCTGTTTTTATTTTATTTTTAATGTTGTTGCTGTTTTTTTTATTTTTGTTGTTGTAAATTCGTAAACTCTTTTTTTAGATATTATTGTTGCTGTTTTTTTATTTAAATATTGTTGCTGTTTTTTTTTAAAATTGTTGCTGTCATGTTTTTTTAGATTTTATTATTGCTGTTTTTTTATTTAGTTGCTGTTTTTTTTATTTAATTTGGTTGCTGTTTTTATACATATTAAAATGTTGCTGTTTTTTATTATTTAAATTGTTGCTTTTTTTATTTAAATATTAATGTAATTTTCGGATTAAAATAAAGTTTTTTAAAAAAAAATGTTTTTTTTTCCTTCCAAAATAAATGGTTACTAATACCACTACCTTCATCAAAAAAAAGGGAATAATAACATTGTTTATTTAAACAAAAAAAAACAGCAAAAGGCACCTTTTTCATAACCATGACAATTATTTCAAAAAAAAAAGGAGAATATTTCTTTATAAATTCGCAAATCTTTTTCTCACCGAATGTTTTCTTCTAACGTAGGTAGTAATCAAACCCAAATCGTTTTTTGAAATAAAGTAACGAACCAATCAGTCAAAGAAAGGTCAAACAATCGTTTTTTCTTTTAGCGTCAAACCGCTATTCGCACCCCCCACATTTTAGTAATACGGCACTCCCCGCTTTCAGCCCAACTTTTGCGCAAGGGCCCAGAAGCCCAAACAATGTTGTTTTGGACTGATACTAAGCACACCCCCCATTTTTTATACAATATCCCTGTTGCTCGCACCCCCTTTTTACTATTACCCATTCCGCTTTTATTTACACCATATTGTTCCCAAACCGTTTTTTTCTTTCAAGCAATCAAACTCGCGTAAAAAAAAAACAGGTTGTTACTAATGGTCACTCTGAGCTTAGCTTGTTTGACCGATAGGGCTAACCTTCTTTTTTCAAAGCGGATTAGTAGCGGTGATCACTCTGAATTTATTCGTTTGATCATCGCAAACACTCGCCTAAACTTCAAAAAAGGGACTTTCAATCAACAAAAACACACACACAAACATAATCTCAAAAATCCTTTTTTTATCACGCTTCCCAGCAAGCCCTTTTACGAACAAAATGCTCGATCACAAACCGGGTATTTATAGCGGTCACTCTGGGCCCGCTCGTTTGAACGCTGTAAACATCCTCTTTTTCGAATAAGCCATTAGCGGTGACCACTCTGGATTTATCTGTTTGGTCACCAAGAACGGCCTCTAGTTTTCGCAAGCTTTTCAATAATTAAAAAATACCAACACACAAATATTTTCTACCCGAGAACTACGTAGCTTTGATTTCTCCATCGCACCCGGAGATACGTAGGAGCGGGGGGCCCACTCCTGTCAAGCGCAAAAAACTAAAATTTTTATTAAGTCTTCCTTTCCGTTTTTTTTGCAAATAACAAAAAGGGTAAATTAAAATCTTTTCTTTAAACTAATTTTTCTACACATTAAATTAAAAGGTAACCTTTTTAGGATGTTGCGGGGTGCTAGTACCTTCCCCGCACTTAATCGACCCCCGAACCCAAAACAAAGGTTTTTTCAATGTTTTCCTAAAAATAAATATTGATGGCGGCTCCATTGTTCAAAAGCAACGAAGGATCCCTCCTCCGGATTCTTCGGTCGCTACAGCTGGCGACTCCACTGGGGACTATTTAAGAGGGTCAAGCCTAATTTAGTCAAATGTGTAGATTATTATTAATTTAAGTACTTTATTTACCCTTAGTCTTTCTATTAGCACGTCCATTTCATTTATCTGTTTATTTGCTTTATTGAACCTTAGGGTAGAAGACCTTTGTACTATTATCTGTATTTCTTTTGCAGCATGGGTAGTTTAGGTTGCTTATATCACGCACATCACCTACACATTGCACACACTCTTGAGCGGGGCCCTATACCCGGGTCTAAAAAAAAACTAGGACGAGTGGAGACGATTAGTGTCAGTCATTCTGGATTTTATCTGTCTGACTCTCATGAAAGTCTCAGCCAGAGTACGCTCTTTTGTGGTATCCCATACCAGGTAGCTTGCTATCGTTGTGAGTCATATCACGAAGGAGATTTCAGCTCTGGAGGCCTTTGTGAGGAAGTGATTAGAGCCACCTGAGAGATTGATCACACAAGTAGCCCTAGACCGTGACCTATGTATAAGACATCACCTGTTTAGGACACGAGGGCAATTCACCTACCCGCTGCATCATCACAGATTTTTTTTTTTAGAAAAAAATCATCAAGCCATAAAAAAAAATCATCTATCCCCTTTTCCTTTTTACGTGTATATGATGAGACATATAGTTAATGCTTTCTCAAAGTTGAATCACCAAAAAACTTCTTTTTTTTTTACACGTGTAACATCATTCTTCTTTCATCCATCATACAAAATCATTATTTCAAAAAAAAATGATAAAAGTCCTTACATGCATTCATTTCATTAAGCATAAAACCCGTACACATGCATGTTCCCATTCATTCACTTGTCCATGCATTACTCATCTTCTCATCTATTCATATACTCATATCATGTACCCTATCAACAGAGAGTAAAAAAAAAAAAAAGCAAGCTGGTGCGTCAACATCGCTATTGGACTCGTTCTCAGGCTAGAAACATGGAAGAAAATCAGGACAATCCGCCTCAAGATAACCTGGATCAAGGCAATCCACCTCAGGACCTAGGCAATCAAGAGCTTAGGGCAGAAATAGATGGGATGAAAGAACAGATGGCTGAAATCTTAAAGGTTCTACAAGCTTTGAGGGGCAAAGACACAAGTGAAAATGTCTCCGCTGGGAACACGGAAAATCAAGTTACCAACCCTCCTCCTCCCAATGGACTCGAGATCCCGCATACAGTGCCCCCCACTGGGACTAATGACCAAGGTTACATATGGCCTCCTTACGGACTTCCACAAGGTTACACACCTCCGACAGTCGATGCTAATCCAGAAGACGGTCCCTCAGGAGTCGTGGGCCAACAACAGCTTACACCGACGGGTCACGATGGTAATTCGGGGGCACCACAAGTTCAAAACCCGAACCCCGTCATCGCACCACAAAGACTCCCACTTGGCTGCCCTCCACCGCCGATAGTTGACGCTCAAGCTCAGGGTTCCAACCTTAGGAATCCCACTCATTCACATACCCCAAATGTGAACCCAGCCATAGTTCCGATAATTCATCCTTACTATGGTATGAGTGAGATCCCTCACAATCACTCTATGGAGAACCCTCAAGCCAAAGACAAACTACAAATGCTTGAGGAAAGGTTGAGAGCAGTTGAAGGATCCAATATTGGGGCAACCGGCGCTTATGACTTGTGTCTCGTCCCTAATGTGGTCATTCCTCCCAAATTCAGGGTGCCAGATTTTGATAAATACATGGGTGTAACCTGTCCTGCTAGCCATCTGACCATGTATTGTAGAAAAATGGCTGCCTTTGCACATGATGATAAACTGCTCATTCACTACTTCCAGGACAGTCTAGCTGGGGCAGTCTCAAGATGGTACATGCAGTTGGAACGCAACCACATTCGATGTTGGAAAGATATGGCCGATGCTTTCCTCAAGCAATATAAATACAACATCGACATAGCTCCTGATAGAGCACAGTTGTAGAATATGGTGAAAAGAAACCATGAATCATTCAGGGAGTACGCCCAACGTTGGAGAGGACTAGCAGCACAGGTGGCACCACCTTTACTGGAAAAGGAGATGGTATCCATGTTCAGGGACACTTTGCAGTCACCCTTCTATGACAAGTTGATTGGGAGTGTATCCTCTAACTTCTCAGACATGGTCACCATAGGGGAAAGGTTAGAAAGCGGAATGAGAAACGGGAAAATTACTCACGGTTCAACCGAAAATGATGAAGGAGAAACCAATTCCATAACAGGACCAGGGAAAGCCTCTTACGCTTCCAAAAACCGTCCCCAAGCCCTGCGCTTCTCTACCCAAACCAGTAGAATCCATGGGCCACCAAACTATCCAGAAAGGAAACATGTACCGTTTGATCCAATTCCCGTATCCTACTCAGACATGTTCAACCACCTCACCAGTCACAACTTAATCTCCCCCCGCCCGATGAGACCTATTGAACCTCCTTTCCCGAGGGGCTACGACCCAAATGCCACATGCGATTTTCACGCAGGCGCAATTGGGCATTCAGTGGAAAACTGCAAGGCGCTGAGACATGTGATTCAGGATCTGATCGAATCCAAATGGTTGAGCTTCAATGAAGGCAATAACCCCTTTCTAGGGGCATGAAGAGTCATTTGTCAATGCTATTGAAGGCGTTCAAAATGCTAGAGAGGACATCATCATCCTTGTGCGCCGTTATCCTGCATCTGAAGCACTTATGAATTGGGGGACCGTCGATTTTCTTGTAATTTTTAGTTCAAAGTAATTTTCTTGTAATGCAATCCTATGGCTCTGCCCAAGGCCTTAGGACATTTCAATAAGGGCACACATGTTTCTTTTCAATATCAATATTAATAAAATAGCATTTTGAATTTTGCCATAAACTTCTTCGCTCATTCGCTCGATTCGCTTCTTCCTCCATCCTCTTTCAATTTCTACTAATGCAGATCTAAATAATTTGTCTTTGAAAATAACAACATCGTTGACTCATATCATAACTTCGATCAGCCCAAACTAAGGAAGATGTAGAAGATAAAACTCCTCCAGAGGAAACGAGAATAATGAAGCAAGAAGATGAAGTGGTCCAGCTTTGCGTGAAATCAAGTGAGATGATTAACTTGGGAACGAGAGAAGGCAAAAGGTGTTAGAATGAACATCACAAGGGCAGCGAATCAAGAAAATTCGCTCGCATCACCTTGTCTGACACAAGATACCCACCGGTGTAAGAAAATCAGTGATTATTAATGAATTTGGTATGTCGTTACAACCTTCCAAGTAAGATCATCGCGAACAGTGGGGAAAAGTTTGTGTGGAGACCCCAAGTCGAACATCATAACCCCTCCCCGTACCACCCAAAAATGAATGAGGCAGTTGCAGCGACAAACAAAAGAATATCAGAGATGATAGTAACCTTCAAATGCTCCTTTTTACCTTACATGGAGATCAGACCTTGTTTCACACTTCAACAGGGGCAACCCCGTGCGATGGAAGTAGCACTTCCATTAAACCTTATCAAACAAAAGGATGGTTGTTTTGTGTCATATCAGAAAAGAGCAAAGAAAGATTAACAGAAAAGGGTTCATCCCCGACAATTTCAAGGAGACTTGGTGCCCAAGAAAGTCATACTCATCCAAAAGGATCCCCGTGGAAGATGGACCCTGAACTATGAAGGACCTTATGCGGTAAAGAAATCATTCTCTGGAGGGGCCCTAACCCCCATGAAAGTAGAGGGTGAATACTTCCCGCCCCCGATGAATTCTGAATCGATCAAGTACGATGCCTAAAAAATGCATATAGAGAAAAGAGAAAAAATGAGCCAAGAAAAACGAGCTCGCTAGGCTGAAAACCCGAAAGGGCGACCTAGGCAAAATTAGAGCGACCCGGTGGATTGAAAACCCGAAGGGGCAATCCAGGCAAAAGTTAGGGTCAGGAAGTTGGACTAAATAAATGTTTAGGCAATCAACAAAAGCCGGATAGTGAGTTGATCAAGGTCATGAATATGAGCGGCCGACATTGTTACTTCAAGGACACTAACTACCCAAAGATCTGCTTAGTATTTTTGCCTTTTCATTTCTTTCAAATTCTTAATATGCTCTCAAGCCAGTGTCCCTTTCGCACACTCGGCTCCAGTCTTAATGTCAAACACTTTCCCTTCTTCTTTATTTTCCCTTGTTTTGAAATGACATTTTATTTTGAATTGTGAAACAGGTGCATGACTACAAGCATTACAGATTATTACGAAATTTCTAAAGGTCACATAAACGAGGCGATCTCTCATAAATAAAATTGCAAAAAAGATAAATACATGCAAGATCACTTCAAAAAGGCGAATGATAACAATAGGCCGCACTTCAATAGCACTACTTTGGGCAACTCCCGTATCTTACGTCGAAAGTCCTGCGAGTTGATCAACAAGAAGGGGCAAGAAAGAGCAAAAGAGCAAGAGCAAAAGAGCAAAAGAGCAAAGCGAAAGAGACAAGCAAGAGCAAAAGAGCAAAAATAGTCAAAAAAAAAAAAAAAAAAACAAAAGTCATCCATTACATTTCATTCATCATTCCACTCAAAACCAATCATCACACATGCATACATTACATGCATGTCATATGCATAGCATCTGCTGTTTTTCAACTTTAAGTGTCGGTCCTTCCAGTTTTTAGCGAGCATCGATCCTACATCAAACCAAATCACAATGTTAGCACCAAGTCTAGCAGAGATCCCTCAGACCAACAACGGTCCTTCAATCCAGATCGCATGTCGCGTTATCGAGCAACCGACCGATCAACCGACCCCAGGTCCTTCAGTTCAGTTTGAATCAACACGTCCAAGCAACGACTTCAAACTCTACTCTCAGATCACTATGTCGACACTGAGCACGATTGATCATCCGACCCCAGGTCCTTCAGGTCAATTCGAATTAACACATCCAAGCAACGACTTCGAACCATACCACCAGATCACTAAGTCGACACTGAGCGCGACGGATCGTCCGACCCCAGGTCTTTCAGACTAGCTGTGTCAGCCTAAGACTCAGTGAACGTCCTTCGCGGCCGCTCGAAAAAGGCCACCCCACGAGCAGACCGTTTTACCAGTACCATAGCTAGTTGCGCTCCTTCAGACCCATCGGTCCGTCAGGCCTAGGCATGCCCTTCAGACCCCGACGGTCCCTCAGTCGAACTCAAATCGATGCGCCAAGCATTAATTTTGAACTAGACCTTCAGATCCCCAGCGATCCTTCCGATCCCCAGTGATCCCTATTTACCTTCTGTCTAAAGCAACCCAGTTTTCATAAGTTTCAAAAAAAAAAAAAACAACAAAAAACCTCAGTCCGGACAAAATTAGCGTCTTGTTATCTTTATTTCTATTTTCCTCGGGAAACTTGGAATCCCTCCGATTTCCTAGCAAAATATAAATAAAGAGGGGCAGCTGTAATACCCTAATTTTGTCCTATCCAAAAATAAGAAATTTTATTTATTTTTAATAAAAATAATTATTTTCTTTTTCATGTCATGTATTATTCTATTTTAGTTGCCACGAGTTTTTAACAAAAATATTTTTAGTGAAGAAAAAAAATATAAGCAAAGGAGGAAATAGGAGGGGGTCGGTTTTAAAAAAAATAAGGTGCTGTCGTGGATTGGGCCATCAGAAACCCAACCCAGCAAAAAATGGCTAGCCCAATTCGCATGACCCAACCCAACAAAAAAAAAAACCTAACCCACAACCCATAACCCATAACCCAACTCATCACAAAACCCTAATTTCCCTCCTCCTAACCCTAATTCGACCACCCCCCCTTACCCTAAAAATCATCCACATTCAATCCCCCCCTTTCCCTAAAATTTGGCCACATTCACTCACCTTTCCCCTCCTTGATTTTCGACCCCACTCCCTCATTTCCCTCCTTGGAAATTGCATTTTTTTTCCTTTCCCACACTCCACCTCTCCTCTTTTTTCTCAACTTCCCACTTCCCCATTTTTCCCTCCCCCATATACGGCTCCATCTCTCTCTCTCTCCTCAATCTCACGCCTTTCCCCTTTCTTTTCTCTTCCTACGGCTCACTCTCTCTTTCTCACACCCACACACTTCACTTTCTCTTTCTTTCTCCATCACACACAACTCACACTCAACCTCTCATTCTCTCCCCATCCCTACGACTCTCACTCTCCTTCTCTCACACTCAACCTTCATTTTCTCTTTCTCTCTCCATCATTTTTTCCTTCACATCTCTCTCTCACATATCCATCACTTCTCTTCTCTCACCAAAACACAAAAAACCATCATCCTCTCCTCAACCATGCCCATACCCCTTCACCAACCACTCCCTAAAACCCTAAATCACGAAATCTCTACCCCTCTCTGTCTCAATCTCAGTCAAAACACTGTGCAAGGTAAGGTGCAGTCAGAAGAAAACCAAGAAGAAAACACCCCTGGTGGTATAAATAGGAGGCCAAGACCATGAAGCAAGGGAGGAATTTTTTTTAGGGAAAGGAAGAAGAAGAGAAGATTTTCGAAAAAAAAAGAGAAGAAAAAGGAGAGTCTAGGTTTTGTTTAGAAAAAGAGAGTTTGAGAGTTTTTTTTTGTTCACTGTATTCTTCTTCTCCCTTTCATAAATTTTATTTTTTTTAGTTTCAAATTCTGTTGTATTGACGAAATCCGAAGAAAAAAAAACTTCTCCTTCAACATTTCCGGATTTTTCTTTGTTTAAGGTATTGTAATGTAATATTTTATTTAATTATTACTGTTTTATTTTTTTAGTTGCTATAATTTTGTTCATGTAAATAAGTATTGCTGTTTTTTATTTTTAATGTTGTTGCTGTTTTTTTTCATTTTTGTTGCTGTAATTTCGTAAATTCTTTTTTTTAGATATTATTGTTGCTGTTTTTTTTAAATATTGTTGCTGTTTTTATTTTATTTTTAATATTGTTGCTGTTTTTTTATTTTTTATTTTTGTACTGTAAATTCGTAAATTCTTTTTTTTAGATATTATTGTTGCTGTTTTTTATTTAAATATTGTTGCTGTTTTTTATTTAAATATTGTTGCTGTTTTTATTTTATTTTTAATGTTGTTGCTGTTTTTTTTTATTTTTGTTGTTGTAAATTCGTAAACTCTTTTTTTTTAGATATTATTGTTGCTGTTTTTTTATTTAAATATTGTTGCTGTTTTTTTTTTTAAAATTGTTGCTGTCATGTTTTTTTAGATTTTATTATTGCTGTTTTTTTATTTAGTTGCTGTTTTTTTTATTTAATTTGGTTGCTGTTTTTATACATATTAAAATGTTGCTGTTTTTTATTATTTAAATTGTTGCTTTTTTTATTTAAATATTAATGTAATTTTCGGATTAAAATAAAGTTTTTTAAAAAAAAATGTTTTTTTTTCCTTCCAAAATAAATGGTTACTAATACCACTACCTTCATCAAAAAAAAGGGAATAATAACATTGTTTATTTAAACAAAAAAAAACAGCAAAAGGCACCTTTTTCATAACCATGACAATTATTTAAAAAAAAAAAAGGAGAATATTTCTTTATAAATTCGCAAATCTTTTTCTCACCGAATGTTTTCTTCTAACGTAGGTAGTAATCAAACCCAAATCGTTTTTTGAAATAAAGTAACGAACCAATCAGTCAAAGAAAGGTCAAACAATCGTTTTTTCTTTTAGCGTCAAACCGCTATTCGCACCCCCCACATTTTAGTAATACGGCACTCCCCGCTTTCAGCCCAACTTTTGCGCAAGGGCCCAGAAGCCCAAACAATGTTGTTTTGGACTGATACTAAGCACACCCCCCATTTTTTATACAATATCCCTGTTGCTCGCACCCCCTTTTTACTATTACCCATTCCGCTTTTATTTACACCATATTGTTCCCAAACCGTTTTTTTTCTTTCAAGCAATCAAACTCGCGTAAAAAAAAAAACAGGTTGTTACTAATGGTCACTCTGAGCTTAGCTTGTTTGACCGATAGGGCTAACCTTCTTTTTTCAAAGCGGATTAGTAGCGGTGATCACTCTGAATTTATTCGTTTGATCATCGCAAACACTCGCCTAAACTTCAAAAAAGGGACTTTCAATCAACAAAAACACACACACAAACATAATCTCAAAAATCCTTTTTTTATCACGCTTCCCAGCAAGCCCTTTTTCGAACAAAATGCTCGATCACAAACCGGGTATTTATAGCGGTCACTCTGGGCCCGCTCGTTTGAACGCTGTAAACATCCTCTTTTTCGAATAAGCCATTAGCGGTGACCACTCTGGATTTATCTGTTTGGTCACCAAGAACGGCCTCTAGTTTTCGCAAGCTTTTCAATAATTAAAAAATACCAACACACAAATATTTTCTACCCGAGAACTACGTAGCTTTGATTTCTCCATCGCACCCGGAGATACGTAGGAGCGGGGGGCCCACTCCTGTCAAGCGCAAAAAACTAAAATTTTTATTAAGTCTTCCTTTCCGTTTTTTTTGCAAATAACAAAAAGGGTAAATTAAAATCTTTTCTTTAAACTAATTTTTCTACACATTAAATTAAAAGGTAACCTTTTTAGGATGTTGCGGGGTGCTAGTACCTTCCCCGCACTTAATCGACCCCCGAACCCAAAACAAAGGTTTTTTCAATGTTTTCCTAAAAATAAATATTGATGGCGGCTCCATTGTTCAAAAGCAACGAAGGATCCCTCCTCCGGATTCTTCGGTCGCTACACCCACCATGCGAAGGGCCACGTGGAGGATAAACTTGTGAGGTCTGTAGGGGGAGCTATGTGGACATTGGCGTGGATTTGGCATTTCTTGCACTTCTTCACATGATCACTAGCATCGCCAATCATGCTCGGCCAGTAGTAACCGGCTCGAAGAGTTTTCCGTGCTAAAGATCGAGCTCCCATGTGCTGGCCGCAGATTCCCTCATGAATTTCTGTTAATACGTAGGCCGCTTCTTCTCCCTCGATGCATTTTATTAGCGGGGAAGAGAGGCTTCTTTTGTAAAGCGTTCCGTTGATGACTGAAAAAGCCGAGGCCCTTCTCCTGATGTATTTGGCGTCGTTCCTGTCTAGGGGTTCTGTTCCTTTGACGATGTATTCTACAATTGGGGTGATCCAGCCGTCCGTTTCTTCGAGCATACAGATTGTCGGGTTAAACAGAGGCTCGAGAGACACACTGGGTTTGTGTAGCGTTTCTTGGATGGCTGTCCTCTGGTTCCCTGGGGTTTTTGTGCTTGCGAGCTTGGCGAGGATATCAGCTCGTTGGTTTTCCGTTCTTGGGACATGAGCTATCTTGCTTGTTTCAAATTCAGTCATTAGCGACCGTACCTGAAGCAGGTATTTCTGCAGGATCGGTTCTTTGGTCTCGTATTTATTTCCGATCTGGGAGACCACCAGAAGAGAGTCGGTATGGAGTTTTATTTGTTGGACTTGGAGGTCAATTGCCAAGCGAAGTCCGGCGATGCAAGCCTCGTACTCTGCTTGGTTGTTCGAGGTGGGAAAACCGAATGTAAGGGAAACTTCGATGATGACCCCCGTCGGGCTTTCTAGCATGATCCCAGCGCCACTCCCTTTTGGATTTGAGGACCCATCGACATACAGGATCCATATGTCAGATTCGGTATTAGCAGGCGTCAATTCGGCGATGAAGTCCACCAAAACTTGTGCTTTAAGTGTGGTTCGAGCTTCATATTTAATCCCGAATTCTGAGAGTTCCACAGCCCATTTGATCATTCTTCCAGCCAGATCGGGTCTATGGAGTATCTGTCTGATGGGGTAGTTAGTTCGGACGACTACCTGATGGGCGACAAAATAGGCTCGAAAACGTCGAGCTGCGACAATGAGACCTAGGGCGATTTTCTCGATTTTCTGATAACGACTTTCAGCTCCGTGCAGAGCCTTGCTTGCGAAGTAGATTGGGCTTTGCCCGGTTTCGAGCTCGCGCACCAGAACGGCAGCTAAAGCTTCTTCCGAGACCGCGAGATATAGGTATAGGGTTTCCCCTTCCTTTGGTCGAGTTAAAATTGGAGGCTCGGAGAGAGATTTTTTTAGTTGCTTCAAAGCTTCGTCTTGTTCAGGCGTCCATTCGAAATCTCTTTCTTCTTTTTTGAGGATTTTAAAAAGTGGAAGAGATTTGAATGCTGCATTTGGTATGAAACGAGATAGAGCAGCTATCATTCCATTGAGTTTTTGCACTTCCCTTTTGGACGTCGGAGTTCGCATTTCTGTGACGGACCGACATTTATCCGGGTTCGCCTCAATTCCTCTTTCTGTTAGGAAAAAATCCAAGAATTTCCCTGCTCGAACTCCGAAAGTGCATTTCTCTGGGTTTAATCTCATTCTATTCTTTCGTACCTCACAAAAAATCGCTCTTAGATCGCTTATATGGTCGTCATCACTTCTGCTATTGGCGATCATATCGTCGAGGTAGACTTCTACGCTTTTACCGACCTGGTTTTGGAACACTTTGTTCATCATTCTTTGGTAAGTTGCTCCAGCGTTTTTTAACCCAAAGGGCATGACTCGGTATGCGAAGTTTCCTCGGTCGGTGATGAAGGCGGTTTTTTCTTGATTTGGGGGAAACATGGCTATCTGGTTGTATCCGGAGTATGCGTCCATGAAAGATAATAACCGGAAACCGGAAGCGTTGTCGACCAAACGATTGATGCTGGGGACTGGAAAAGCATATTTTGGGCAAGCTTTATTAAGATCGGTGTAGTCGACACACATACGCCATTTTCCGTTAGATTTCTTCACCAGGACTGGGTTTGATAACCAAGTCGTGTATTTAACCTCGGAGATAAAGTTGGCTCTGATGAGGTCGTCTACTGCTAAGGTGGCAGCAATGGCTTTCTCTTTGCTTTGAGCCCGCTTTCTTTGGGTGATCCATTTTGCTTCTGGGTTTATTGCGAGTCGATGGCAAGCAACCTCTGGTGGGATCCCAGGCATGTCTTCGGCCGACCAAGCGAATATGTCTTTGAAATCTTTAAGACATTGGGTCAAATCGATTTTGATTTTTTCTGGAAGGTCGATCCCTATTTTGATATTTTGGGAAGGGTCTGAACCGAGCTGTATTTCGGCGAACTTTCCATCAGGCACTGGTCTTTTGATTTTTCGTTTGAGCTCTTTGGGTAGCTCGTCGACGTCTTGCTGATTTTCGACTTTCGGATCGCAGCCGATTTCTACGTTAGTGGCGGCGTTAACTTCAGTCGATCTACTTTTTGGCAGTTTCGGAGTCGACAGTTCTTCCGAAGGGGGAACCCCTTCATGCTCCGAAGCTTTTCGTTCGTTCTTCGTCCATAGGAAAAAACACCTGGAGGCCGACTCTAAGTCAGAGTTTAAGGTGATAACTCTGTTGCAGAGAGAGTGGAACTTCATCTTTAAGTGTGTTATGGATGTAACCGCCCCGAGCCTGCCGAGGGTCGGTCTTCCTATAATACCGTTGTAAATGGATTCACAAGGTAAGACGAGGAATTTGGTCTTAACGGTTCGAACCATTGGTTCGGTTCCGTAGGTAACCATTAGCTCCAGATGCCCAAGGGGTTTCGTTCGAGATCCGTTAAAGCCGGACAGAGCCGTTCCTCTATAAGGGGTGAGTTCCTCTTTGTCGATCCCCATTTTGTTCAGAAGATCGACAAAGAGGATGTCTGATGAGCTCCCCTGATCTACCAAGATCCTACGTACCTCTTTATTCGCTATGATCGCCGATATTAAGAGAGGTACGTGTTTGTTGTCCTTTCCGTCAATAAGGTCGTCGTCGCTAAAAGATAATGGAGGTCGATTGCTCTTGATCGGGGTTGTTGATGTTGAAGCCACGCATAACAGTTCCTTCCATTTTCTTTTCATTGATTTTCCCGATCCTTCATGATCGAACCCTCCAGTTATCATCATGATAATCGAACGTTTTTTATCCAGTTCTTCGTGGTCTGGGTCGATCACTTCTTTTCCTTTTTCCCTGGGATTTTCATTTCTTTCTCTTCCGATATTGTGAGATCGTTCTCCCTCCCTTTTGACATAGGAAGATATCTTTCCCCGTTTTATTAAATCTTCAATGTCGTCTTTTAGGGCGTTGCAATGGTTTGTGTCATGGCCATTACTTCTGTGGTATCGGCAGTATTTGTTGGTTTTCTGCCCAGGCCGGACAGGTAAAGACCTGGGAGGCTTGACGTCCCTGAACTCGACGTTCCAACATTCCCCTAGTAACTGGGCGTTGGAGACGTTGAGTTCGGTATATACCTGGTGGCGATTCTTTTTACCGGTGTTCCACGAATTTTTACGAGGGTGGATCTCGATGTGGCGTTTCGACGGTTCCGTATGTGACGATGTTTTGTCGACTTTGGAATTTTCTTCTTCATTAATAAAGCACTGGGATAGCTCGAGGAATTCTTGAAGGGTGTTAGGTTCCCAGGTGTTGATGTGCTTTCGGAACGAGCTTCCAGGGAGCAGACCTTGGGCCATGAAGAAGATTCGGAAAGCGTCGTCTAACTGCCGAACCTGAAGAGCCTCGATGTTGAATCGCTCTATATATTCTCTCAGGGGCTCATTTCCCCTCTGGACAATAGATGCTAAAACATTTTTGTTTTTGGGTTTGCTTTTGGAATGGGCAAAGTGCACCGAGAAGTGTTTTGCTAACTGGTCCCACGAGTAGATGGTATTCGACCTTAACGTCCGAAACCATTCGAAAGCCATTTTGTCCAGGGTTAACGGGAATATTCGGCATTTCATTTCCATGGGTACGTTTCGATACTGCATGGTTGTATCAAATTGGTCTAGATGCCTGTCGGGGTCGCCCGACCCGTCATAAGTCTTCAGTCCTCCAGGTGGTTTCTCGAGGTACCGGGGGACCCGGAAGTTGTCGATTGATTTTGTGAAAGGGCCTTTTCGCCCAGGTTGATTCGCCCGTGACGGTGGTTGGTGTCTGTGACGAGGTTCAGGATGTCCTTATCGTCGCGTTTGATTGTTTTGAATGTTGTCACGGCTCCTTGATCGTCTTCTTGACGAGGTCGAGCCTTCAAGATCGTCAAATTGGCGTGCCAGAGGAGAACGGGAACCATTCCCTCGGTGGCGGCGTGGAGGAGAATGAGGATCATCAAGGTCGTCATATTGTCGAGCTGATGGAGAACGATAATCATTCCCTTGGTGAGGGTATGGGG
Source organism: Astragalus membranaceus (assembly GCA_039519185.1). NCBI lineage: Eukaryota > Viridiplantae > Streptophyta > Magnoliopsida > Fabales > Fabaceae > Astragalus > Astragalus membranaceus. Next base: position 173,250,087 of record CM076849.1, read on the forward strand.
AAAGGTGAAGATCGTTGAGACTATTATGTTGTCGAGCCAGAGGAGAACGGGAACCATTTCCTCGTTGACGGCGTGCGGGGGAACGGTGATTGAGCTTTCTCCGAGGGGGTGATCGATGGAAAGGTCTTCTTTGAGTTGGGCGTCATTCCTCCAGGGAGCTCTGCCCGGATGATTGCTGGTCCAGAAAGTTTCGACCTTGCAGTCTCGCTACTTCGGATTCGAGGTTAGCGAAGCGGTTGTTTCTTTCTTCATTTACCGCTTCTTGCCGAGCCAATAGCTGAACGAGCTGTTGGACCGCGCCCGTCAAGGCCGGAAGTAATTGAGGAGGAGATGGTAGGCTCGTTTCATATGCGCCCGAATGTGCTCGGGATGGTCCCGTGCTGGGAAGTCGGCTTCGTGTTTGCGACGAATTCGTAAGTTCCTGGACGTGACCTTCAGGGGTTTGCTGAGGGCCGAGCTCAGGTTCGGCTATGAGACTAGTCGGTGTTGAACGACGCGTTGGTGCCATTTTAATAAGTTTCAAGGAGATGGTGAGAAAAAATAGGGTATTGATTTCTCCCACTGTGGTCGCCAATGTTCTGTACTGTGCTTCCGATCTTAGAGATCGGTATTACGCAGTTAGTAGATATTTTGTCCTTGATTCTGTCTCCGTCTTCGGGCTTGAGAGGAAGATTTCGTTCGACCTGGAGAGGTTCGATCTTGAGAGGCGATGTTGAGATGTTCGATCTTGAGATGTCCGATCTTGAGGGGCGAGGTTGTACCTGCAATGATACTCCGACGCTCAAGTCAGTATTTGAGTGAATGAGTGTTTGTTAGAAAAAGTGCTTACCATTAATGAGCATTGAATGGGGTATTTATAGAGTTTGAATGTGTTTGTGTTTGGCGTTTTTGGGCCGTCCGATCTTGTGGGCTGATCTTGGCCATTGAAGATTGGACTCTCTCAATATGATTGGGCTTCTCATCAATTGGGCTTTTGGAGAGGGGGGTGTAAATAGAAAACAGTATAATCACCATAACAAAAACGAAATTGAAAACGAAATCGAATCTTCGTTTATGCCTTAATATTTTCGAAATTGAAAACGAAATTGAAGGTGGAAGGTGGTTGTTCTTCATGGTTGGTTGAAAACGAAATCGAATCTAATTGAAAACGAAATCCAATCTTCGTTTATGCCTTAATATTTTCGATTCCAGATCTGCAGATTGAAGGTGGAAGGTGGTTGTTCTTCATGGTTGGTTGAAGATTGAAGATGAATGATGAATGAAGATGCCAGATTTTTTTTAATTTAATTGGCAATTATGTAATATATATTTGCAGATGAGTTAATAATCATAAATATTAATTTGGCTCAGTGGTTAGGAGTTGTGGGTGTGAGTAAGGGGTCATGGGTTCAAGTCTCACTTTAGGCATTTTAAAGATTTATTTTGAATTAACAACACAGCCACGTGGCAGTGGTGACATAGGATCTGACGTGGCATGTCAGTGCCACGTGTCACAGAGGCCCAATAATATGGTGACACGTGGCACTGACGTCAGTGCTTAAGTTTTAACAGAAAATTTAACAGCAGGGGGGTAACTGGAAACAGTTACATTTTGTAGGGTTTGTTTGGAGAGTTTTTTTTTGCAGGGAGGTAAATGGATAACAGTGATATTTGCAGGGGGTAAATGATATTTAAGCCTAAATTTTATAGGTATTTGTATCCCTATGGAACGAGTTTTTAGAGCCTTTTTTTGCATTTATGTTGTGTGTGTGCCATCACCGATGTGAATTTTTTGTTTTATTTCATTCTTTATACTACAATCTCATCGGATCAATTTCTGTACCATCGTGACTGGCCCTTTTGTACCTACATCGTGATTGGCCCTTTTTTTGCAAACTTAAAAGATGTAACCACATTAACACGGTGTATTTATTGAAATCAAATATTAATTGGAACAAATTAAGTAAATAGTAATTCTTGGCTACGGCTTACATTACTAAGCCAATTACTTAGTAATTCTTACTAAATTGTTAATAGCCATTGGATTGACAAAATTTCAATCCAATTCAATCCAATGGCTAGTTTTTAGTAGGGGTAATTGTGTCCTATCCAGTTTTTCTGGTTTTAATTAAATTAAATTAATATAATAAATGTTCCCTTTTTTTTAGGGATATTAAAACAAAAAACATTTATTAAGCCTTGATTTTCTCTTCCAATTATCTTCTCTCTCACATTGTCACAATTTTATGTTTTACGTTATATTCATCTTTTATTTTTCGTTTTATTCTTCTTCTTCTTCTTCTTCTTCTTCTTCTTCTTCTTCTTCTTCTTCTTCTTCTTCTTCTTCTTCTTCTTCTTCTTCTTCTTCTTCATGTTACATATATATTTCTTTATTTTTCACGCAACTTAAGACTAAAATACGCACTCACGCCAAAAAATAAGACGCCCACGGGTGTTTAAAAAACGGACTCCGTTTGATCCACGCCATTGAAGCACGCCATTGATCATGTCTCGTTATGATGTTGATGAACATGAGACTAAAATCAGTTTTTCATCGTTTAGGACCAACTACCCAATCTTGATATATTCTGTGGTTTCTACTAACCAAAGTCATATTTTTATTTGGTTAGATCGTACTAACCGAAGTTATCTTATTCTCTGGCTACAATAGTGGCCACTAACCATTGATATGCACATGTGTGGTTGGTGACATCTAACCACATTTATGCATAACTGTGGTTAGTGGCCACTAACAATTGCTATGCACATCTGTGGTTAGTGACATCTAACCACATTTATGCATATATGTGGTTAGTGCCCACTAACCATTGCTATGCATATTTTTGGTTAGATATCACTAACCACAAATGTGAATAAATGTGGTTAGATGCCAATGGTACTTAGTTGTCACTAACCACATATGTGCATTGCAATGGTTAGTGGCCACTAACCATTGGCATCTAACCACATTTATGCATATCTGTGGTTAGTGGCCACTAACCATTGCGATACACATTTGTGGTTAGTGACATCCAACCATTGTGTTACAAATCAGTGGTTAATGAACGAACTTTTTTCGTGTGAAAAAAAACACTCAGAAAATGGACTGTTTTGGAGAAGAACAAACTCACGGCGACGGCGAAATTACAGACTCACGGCGACGACGAAGTTACAGAGATGGACCGTTTTGGAGAAGAACAGAGAAGAACTCATATAATAGCAAATATCCAAGATCCCATGATATTTGGTTTCTGAAACCGTTTCCGTGATTTGTGGGATATTTTGGTTTCTATAACTGTTCCTATTTTTGCTCCTTCATTTAATTACCCAAATCTGATTTTTTTTTTGTCAATTTTTATTATTAAATGAATTTACCTATATAACCCTTTAGTAATTATTACTAAACTACTAGCTTAGTACCATAAGTCATACTCGTAATTCTTATATGAACTCTAAATATAATGATAAAAGTTTACGTTGGCGATTGAGATTGCTTTTGAAAAAGGTTGGAAGTTTTTGTGGCTATAATGTGATTCTTAATCAGTAGTTTCTGCTTTAAAGAATTGCAAAATAGTTCATTGAAAGCTTAGAAATAGATGGAATAACTGCTTACACTTTATTAGGCAAATGAATTTCGTTTGCACTCATATTTATTATAGAGAGAGGAATGTCTGCGCTGATAAGTTTGCAGGTCATGGAACTAACTTAAGTGGTTTTGTTTGGTGGGATCTTATTCCTAGTTTCATTATTGTAGATTTTTTCAGGAATAGGTCAGGCTTGCCTAGCTACAGATTTTGCTAATCTCTTTCTTGGGTTCTGTGTTCTTCATTTCAATGGATTGGGTTTTTCTTTTGCTTCCTTTTTTTGGTGTGCTGCAAATGATTGGTAATGGCTTTGATGCCAAACTGGTTGGGATGATAGTCATTATAGTGATGTTTTTGCATACCTTTTGTAGCGACCGAAAAATCCGGAGGAGGGATTCTTCGTTGTTTTTGAACAATGGAGTCGCCATCAATATTTATTTTTAGGAAAACATTGAAAAAAACCTTTGTTTTTGGGTTCGGGGGTCGATTAAGTGCGGGGAAGGTACTAGCACCCCGCAACATCCTAAAAAAGGTTACCTTTTAATTTAATGTGTAGAAAAAAGAATTAGTTTAAAGAAAACATTTTGATTTACCCTTTTTATTGATTACAAAAAAACGGAAAGGAAGACTTAATAAAAAAAATTAGTTTTTTTTTTGCGCTTGACAGGAGTGGGCCCCCGCTCCTACGTATCTCCGGGTGCGATGGAGAAATCAAAGCTACGTAGTTCTTGGGTAGAAAACATTTGTGTGTTGGTATTTTTTATTTTTTTTTGAAAAGTTTGCGAAAACTAGAGGCCGTTCATGGTGACCAAACAGATAAATCCAGAGTGGTCACCACTAATGGCATATTCGAAAAAGAAAGTGTTTGCAGCGTTCAAACGAGCGGGGCTCAGAGTGACCGCTATAAATATCCGGTTTGTGATCGAGCGTTCTGTTCGAAAAATGGCTTACTGGGAAGCGTGATCAAAAAAAAGGATTTTTGAGATTATGTTTGTGTGTGTTTTTTGTTGATTGAAAGTCCCTTTTTTGAAGTTTAGGCGGGTGTTTGCGATGATCAAACGAATAAATTCAGAGTGATCACCGCTACTAATCCGCTTTTGAAAAAAGAAGGTTAGCCCTATCGGTCAAACAAGCTAAGCTCAGAGTGACCATTAGTAACAACCTGTTTTTTTACGCGAGTTTGATTGTTTGAAAGAAAGAAAAAAAACGGTTTGGAAACGATATGGTGTAAATAAAAGCGGAGTGGGTGATAGTTAAAAGGTGGGTACAACTAACAGAGGTGTTGTATCAAAAATGGGGGGTGGGCTTAGTAACAACCCAAAAACGGCGTTTTTGGTTTTCTGGACTCTTGTGCGAAAGTTGGGCTGAAAGCGGGGTACCGTATTACTAAAAAATGCGAGAGGTGCGAATAGCGGTTTTGACGCTAAAAATGATCGCTTGATTTTTTTTTTCTACTTTATTGCCTTATCCTAGAATACATGATTCTGAAACGCTTACCTTTTTTTTTATTAAAAAACCTAGACTAAACACGCATTGCGTTTGGATAGATTTAGTTTATAAAGGAATGTTCTCCTTTTTTTTTTAAAATGGTTGTCATAGTTATTATTTTGAAAAAAGGGGTGCTTTTGCTGTTTTGTTTGGGAAAATGATTATAATTATTATTTCTTTTTTTTTAAAAGGGGGGGTATTAGTAACCATTTATTTTGGAAGAAAAAAAAAACATTTTTTTTTAGAACTTTATTTTAATCCGAAAATTACATTAATATTTAAATAAAAAAGCAACAATTTAAATAATAAAAAAACAGCAACTTTTTAATATGAAAAAACAGCAACATTTAATAATAAAAAAAAACAGCAACATAAAACATAACAATATTTAAATAAAAAAACAGCAACACTTTTCAATAGGGAAACAGCAACATTTAATAATAAAAAAAAACAGCAACATAAAACATAACAACATTTAAATAAAAAAACAGCAACACTTTTCAATAGGGAAACAGCAACATTTAATAATAAAAAAAACAGCAACATAAAACATAACAACACTTAAATAAAAAAAACAGCAACACTTTTTAATAGGAAAACAGCAACATTTAATAAATAAAAAAACAGCAACATTTATACAAAAAACGATTTTACTAAAAATTAGCAACAAATTAAATAAAAAAAACAGTAACAAATAAAAACATAAAAACAGCAACAAATATATACAAAAAATGATTTTTCTAAAAAAACAGCAACAAATAAAAAAATAAAAACAACAATAAATATATACAAAAAAACGATTTTACTAAAAAATAGCAACAAATTAAAAAAGTCAGCAACAAATAAAAAATAAAACAACAACAAATATATACAAAAAAGACGATTTTACTAAAAAAAATAGCAACAAATTAAATTAAAAAAGAAAGCAACAAATAAAAGAACGACTTTACTTAAAAGAGCAACAATATATTGAATCCGAAAATCACATTACAGTACCTTAAAAATCTGGAAATGTTGGGGACCCGAGTTCTTCCTAGGATCTCCTTAATACAATGGAATTTAAACTACAAAAAAAATTTAGAAGGAGACGGAAAAAACGAAAAGAAATGAAAATTAGAAACAGTGAACAAATCTCACTGTTTCTTTTTTTTTCTAAAAATCTACCCTCCCCTTTTTTGCTATGAAGCCTCTTCTTCTTTGATGAACACCCCCCTTTTTTTAGATCTTCTCCAAAAAAATCCGTCCCTGCTTCATGGTCTTGGCCTCCTATTTATACCACCAGGGGTGTTTTCTTCTTGGTTTTCTTCTGACTGCACCTTACCTTGCACAGTGTTTTGACTGAGATTGAGACAGAGAGGGGTAGAGATGACGTGATTTAGGGTTTTAGGGAGTGGTTGGTGAAGGGGTATGGGCATGGTAGAGGAGAGGATGATGGTTTTTGTGTTTTGGTGAGAGAAGAGAAGTGATGGATATGTGAGAGAGAGAGATGTGAAGGAAAAAATGATGGAGAGAGAAAGAGAAAATGAAGGTTGAGTGTGAGAGAAGGAGAGTGAGAGTCGTAGGGATGGGGAGAGAATGAGAGGTTGAGTGTGAGTTGTGTGTGATGGAGAAAGAAAGAGAAAGTGAAGTGTGTGGGTGTGAGAAAGAGAGAGTGAGCCGTAGGAAGAGAAAAGAGGGGGGAAAGGCGTGAGATTGAGGAGAGAGAGATGGAGCCGTTGAGTGGGAAAGAGAGAGAAAGGTAACGTGTATGGGGAAGGGAAAAATGGGGAAGTGGGAAGTGTGGGGAAGTGGAATTGAGAGAAAAGAGGGAAGGTGGAGTGTGGAGAGGAAAAATACAATTTTCAAGGAGAAAAAAGGGGGAAGTGGGTCGAATTTTAAGGAGGGTTTTGGGGAGTGAATGTGGCTTGATTTTAGGGTAAAGGGGGAGAGTTGAAATTTTTAGGGTTTTTTTTTTTAGTGGGGGGTGGCCGAATTTAGGGTTAGGAGGAGAGAAATTAGGGTTTTGTGATGAGTTGGGTTATGGGTTATGGGTTGTGGGTTAGGTTTTTTTTTGTTGGGTTGGGTCATGCGAATTGGGCTAGCCTTTTTTGCCGGGTTGGGTTTCTGATGGCCCAATCCTGATTGCACCTCCATTCCCTCCTTTGCTTATTTTTTGTTTCTTCATTTCTAATTAATATATTTTTTTTGGTTAAAAACTTGTGGCAACTAAAATAAAATAATATATGACAAGAAAATAAAAATGATTATTATTTTTATTAAAAATAAAATCTCTCATTTTTGATCGGACAAAATTAGGGTATCACACCTTTATAGGATTGTTTTTATTTCCTTTCGGTTGTAATCCTGTTTTTGCTCATGGGTTTTGGTCTAGTCCCCCATGTCTTTGTGTATTTTCCCTTTTTTATCAATAAAATTTAGGGGGGTACTCTTTTTCCTTCTTCATATTTTTTTTCCTAAAGAGGATTTTGCATCAGAAGGTTTTAACAAGGCTTCATATTCTTTTCTTTTAAAAAGATGATAAAAATTTGAATTATCGGGTTACTACTCTTACGAGGGTTTTATTTAACCATTAGCTAGACCATCGTAGCGTAGCCAAGTATATTTGATAAACTTTTGAATCATCAAATTGCTACTAGTGTTATAAAACTCGGACTAAAGAGGTAGGTCCAACCAGTTTGACGTGAATCTGTGGTATGGCCGATCAGAGCAAGTAATTGGGTCAGGCATGTCACTAACCCAGTCAGCGATGAGGTCAGACCGGTGGGACAAGCCAACTTGAGTACTTGACCCGGCCAAAGTTGCATTATTTTTATTTTCTATATAAGATACATATCCACGATCCTTGTGTTAAGAAAGCAAGGATTAGTCACTGCGGTTGGGGCTCATCCTCCATTAACCAAGTGTCGAGGGTTCGATCCTCGCCTTGGGTATGGAGCAGCTTTAAATCCTTAGGTCAGCTTTCCCACCCTTCAAGGTGCCTCCAATCCGGTGAAAGGATTAGTCACTGCTTTCGACGGTGGATACCCTGTTCTCGACCGAAAAGAAAGCAAGGATGACGAATATGTGCAATAATTTTGATGGTGGATTTTATTAATACTTAATAGAAGAATAAAAAAGAGTAATTGTAATGCATCAATTGAAACTCTATTGTACCAACTTTCAGAGCAAACTCTAAATAATATTAAACAAATTAATTGTTCTAAATCATAATAAACCACATTAAACTTGTTGCCAGAGAAACCACATAAAACTAAGCTTTTTTCAACAGTTACGAGAAGTCACTTGTGTAAGAATTGATAGCTCGCATTCATTTCTTGCCCTGTGAGAAGAATCCAAGACGACATATTGTTAATTAAACGATTTAATTGAGCTTCTAGCTATTGTTAAAGGTCTCCTACTATGTTGGGAGAATGGCTACAAGAACGTTATTTGTGAATCTGATTGTCAGATAGCTTTGTCTTTAATCAACGAGGGTGTCCCCCATACTCATCCGTATGCTCATCTTGTCTCATTCATCCGTGAGTTCAAGAACTACAATTGGTCTCTCTCCTTCGTCCACACTCTCCGGGAAGGAAACCAGGTTGCTGACTGATTGGCCAAGCACGGAGCTTCCTCGAGTCCGAACCAATTTTTTTGGCGGCATTGCCCAACTGATTTATCTATAACTGTTCTAGTTGATGCTATGGGAATGCAACATAGTTGAGAGTAATTTTTTTTTTGCCTTTATTTTCTTACAGATAAAAAAACGATTTGATTGAGAAGAAGAAAATGTGTGCTTGAGTAAAATAATAAGGAATAAATAATGAGGCGCGAGAGCTGAATTGAACAAAATAACAAAAAGGAGGCATAAGTTTTTCCAATAATAAAGACCACAACTTGAGATATGAAATAGGATATTAACAAAATTTGAAAACTACCAGGATATAATCATTCTCATATCACAATTCCAATATTAAAATTTCCCACTATTTATCATGTTATGGATATTAGATGTAACATCTTAGATTTTAGTTGACGATAAAATCCAGAATGTTACTTTTTAGACCTTTTAGAGATGCGCATTCATAGTTTGAATTACTCATTGGATTAACAAATCATCCATAACTGACTCACATTTATAGGATTTTCATAAAATAAAACTTAGTTTAAACTTAGAACAACAATCTGATTCAAAATGACCTATTGGAGTCAACAAGACAAACTTAATCCAAATTACAAATGCATAGATAACTTAATACAACTTAGTCCATGTCTTGTACATAGACAATCACAAAAGGTCTCAACAAATGAGACTAGCACTTAAACATATGCTGAACTCCTAGTGGAATAAGATCCTCCAAGACTGAGACTTCTCTATTTAGCATTACCTTCCTAAGCCTTCAACTGGGTATCTGAAAAATAACAACATTGAGAGGTGAGATTACATAATCTCGGCGAGTCCTTTCGAGACTCCTTGCTATAATACTCTCCGAAAATCTTTTATTAATTTACCAAGAATGTCTCCCCTTCCCGTATAGACTTACACATCTTAATGATGTACGTACAATTGGAGAACCCGCACTTAACATATTCGTTAAGAGGAAACCCCAGGGCCTTGAGCTTAGGTTCATGACACCCCTCCCAAGCACATTCCACAATTCATTAGTTCATTTATGAATGCACTTATATGAGTACTAACTAGTTTCTCACACGAGTTTTCGAAAATAAGTTTGCAATTGACACAAAACCGTTTAATCGCAACTTTCAAACACATCACAATTAATGAAAATGGGCTTAAACAATTAAACAAGTCATACAAGGGTCTAATCCTATGGTAATTAATGGTATTTGAGTTAGGGAAGGACTTGGAGTGTAATTGGTACCCAAAGGAGTGAGAAAAAGCAAAATTGAAATTTTGCACCACATAGGCGCACGGTGCCACTTTCGGTGTGCATTTTCGCAGCACTGCTAAAAACCAAATTTTTCATAAAATTCTCATTCCTTTTGGTTCCAATTCCACCCTAAAACCTCACTAATCCCAAAATCCACTAACTAACATACAATTAAACATCAATTATAGTGTAAATCATGTTCCAAAATCTCCTATTCAAACACGAACAAAATCATTAACAAGTAAAGTAGCTTAAGTCCTTGTTCCCTTTCAACTTAAAACAGAGTTTTTCAGCAGCCAAGCCAGTCCAACAACATGCATCTATAAAAAATGGACCTCTAACAATACAAAATCAAAGTTCATACTTGAAAGTAAAGGAAAGAATGAAGGACTCACTTGTTTCCACTAGTTTACCAAGATATATCAACAAAATGAGAACTTCAAGCACCAAATCAATCTCCTAGACACTCCAATCACCTACCCAAGCTCCCAAATAGCAATGTGAGCTCCAAAATCCTAGGAGAAGAAAATTGTAGGTCTTATTGCAGCTCCTAGTGCTCCTTATGGTTTCATGGTGGTTTTAATTTAGACAGATTTGGGGACTTGGTTTGTGTGGGTTTTTTCGAAAATGAGAGGGAAAGAAAATGAGGTGATGATGAAATGTTGTTGAATGGCAAGGTTTCAATGGATAGAGTGGGATGGACATGCAAGTTTCTCCATGGTTCCCTTTTCTTTCCCCTTCCTCTCTCTCTCTCTCTCTCTCTCTCTCTCTCTCTCTCCTAATTTCTGAAAATTGAGTTTATGAGAGTGTGTGTGATCTCCTCTTTCAGCTCATGTGATTTTGTAGTTGGTTTAAGTGAAGGGTAAAAGGGTCAATGTACTTGGAGCTGTCTTAATATTAAATAAATGAGTGTAATTTAGCATTCTAATGAAGTTCAAACTCACACTCAATTATTCCCTCCCCTTAAATCAATGCATCTAAGACACAACAATAATTCAATAAATGTATTTTTCACAATTTAATTTAAATCAATCAAGCACTCAAGAATTAATTCACCAAACATATAAAGTAATTTTTAAAAATTACTTTGGGTGTTACATTATACACGTATTCAGTTGATCGAAATCAAATACAATATATATTTGAGACTCACAATCCATAAAGGGTCATTTAAACAAAAGCTATGCTATTTTAGTACAAATGATAAGAAACACAAAGGAATATGTCATAACCATTAAATATGCTTAGGGCTTTATATATAACACCACATGCACACATCGTTAGTTTTATCTTGAGTTAATTTTATAGGAAAAAATTGAGATTTATATTCCAATGCCTTTTTGTGCTCATCTAATCAACTGTACTTGTTCTGCTAAACGAAATGCAAGACACTACCACAATCTGAATTATGCTAACATGATTCTATTATGAAATTGAGTCTATAATTGCGACTTTTTTTGGCAAAAATAAGGAATGAATTCTCGTTAAAATCTTTTGATGTAAAAAAAATCAAGAAGGAAAAAGAGTATCACCCCTAATTTTATTAAAAAAAGAAAAAAGAAAGAACTTCAATTGCTAAAATTGCTTAATGGAAAACTTCAGTTGCAAAATATAAAAATAAAAAACAAAGAGAACTAACGAATGATAAAGTATTCTAAAAAAAACGGATGATCAAATACTTACATATTAATTCTTCTTAACTTTCTTATAAGAAGTTTTTCCCTTCATAGCCTTGTGTAGCATCATTGTTCTTTGAATTTCCATTGCCTTTCCATTTGGACCTAAGTCAGAAAGAACCCTCCCACACAGGACACAACTGCTGGTTGTACTGTAATCAAATCATTGAAATTTGTTTAGATCATCAATCAATGGCAAAAGTTATGGAAATGCATTTTTTTGCTTTAAACCCTAAAATTTTAATAATGAATCTCGTATTTTTTTCCCATTCTAAAGATATAGGATCAAAATACCAAACAACAAGTAGATAGATAGTTCAGTTTGCGAGCTAGGGATACTGAAGGAGTATAAGAAGAGAGTCTAAGATTCAAACCCTAACTAACATTTCCTCCACCCCTCTCTGACATATCTAGCAACTAACATTGGCGAAAGACCGATCAACAAAAGAACTTTATTGTTTAATAAAAACTACAAACATAGTTGGATTGAATAACAACAAAGGAAGAAATAATAAGAAATAAATCTAAGTAATACTAGTTTACCTGTAGTGAGATATGGTTGGACAAACTCTACAACAATGGTCACACCACTGATCTGTGCCCTTGGCAAACATTATTTTGTTGGTGGGTTCCAAGGTTTTAGGCTCAGTATATGTAGAATTTCCCCTCTGACTAGGTATCCTCGCCAATATATAAGAATAGTGTGAATACGTAGGTTTCAAACTTACCTAAAATCACGCATTCATTTCTTTTTATTGGCTAAAATTTACCATCAATTTCTTGACTCAATCTCTTATAGATGTTTAATTGATTTTTATCGAATTCTTTTTAATTGATTGATTTTTTAAAAAAAAAAAGGTAAAAAGATTTTTTGATAGTAATATGATTTAATAATTTCTTGACTCACTTCACGATAATGAGATTTTTAACCATTTGGTCCTGGGTTCGATCCCTAGCCGGTGCGTATGGAAAAATATTTGTTGGAGAGGTCAACCCCTTAAATGGATCTCAGATTAGTCTCCACCGTCGCAGTGGAGGATACATTGGTTTACCAAAAAAAATATAATTTAATATTTTAATTCACGATAATTTTTCTCCGCTTTTATTGAATTGCCCAATTTTGAAATTGGCCGAATATTTTTGCTGTTAAAGAAAGGTCTCAAGTATGCAATTGTGGGTTGATTATCAATATAAAAAAGGAAATAATTCAATTAATTATTTTGAAGCAAAAAAATTGAATCTACAAATAACATATTTAATGGAAAAGAATGGTGAATCAGATATCTACGCAATAAGCGACCTCCTTTTTGGGTCAATAAACGAACTCCTAAACTAAAGGAATGAATCTTTATAAATATGGAAATTCCTAAACTAGGACTCCCCCACTCCTCTCCTAAACTAAAGGAATCAATCTTTATAAATATGGAAATTCCTCCACCACCAACCCTTCGGCCAATTCTCTTAGGGTATGTTTGGCAGGGCGTTTTGCGAAGAGAAATGAGGTGGGCTTGAAAAAAATTTGTCGATATTTTAATATGTATTTGAGATTTTAAAAATTTAAAAGAAGAAGTTAATAGATATCAATATAACATATCCCAAGTAGGTAGCTTAGTTGGCGAGCTAAGGGATATTGAAGAAGTGCACCAAATGAGTGCGAGAATGAGGTCCCAGGTTCAACTCCTGGAAACTAACATTCCCCCACACCCACTAACATTGCTTATCGGGAAAAAAAATCAATGTAACATTTTTAATCACATTTTATTTATGTTTAGAGACATTTTATAGCTTCTTCAATTTAGATTTGATTTCTTTGTTTTCATGTCAATTTAATTTCTGTCCCTGGCCTTTCACCTTATTTTGATTTGATTTCTTTGTTCATAACAATCATGTCTTTATTTTGCAGAGTTCAAGCGTGCAGGTGATTTTGGTATGACTGAGAAGAGGAGAGGATTGTATGTCTTGCAAACTGCAAGGTAGCCCCTGCTGTGTGTGCTTCTTCACATGATTCTGTTTGTACATCCCCTTCCCCTTCACACTCTGTTTGTAATTCCACTTTACAACCTACAGTTGCCTCTGATATAATACACAAATCTATATCAATACAATTTCCATTTGTTTCATATAAATTCAATTCCAAAGCTTGTAGTAGTTGCCGCTTTGCCAAACAGCGCAAACTTCCTTTTTCATCAGCACTTCGCACTCAACACACATCTTTGAACTGTTGCATGTTGATATTTGGGGCCCTCACGGCACCCCTTCTATTGATGGTCACAAATATTTTTTGACCCTTGTTGATGATTATACACGTTTCACTTGGTTGATTCTTATGAAAAATAAAAGTGAAACGTCTACTAATTTAATCAACTTCATTGCCTACATTGAAACTCAATTTTCCACTAAACTAAAGTCCTTCCGTAGTGATAATGGAAAGGAGTTCTTAATGAATGATTTCTTCCTTTCCAAAGACATCATTCATCAAAGATCTAGTGTTGAATCGCCTCAACAAAATGGCATTGTTGAGCGTAAACATCAACACATTCTCACTGTCGCTCGAGCCTTAGCCTTTCAAGCCTCTTTGCCACCTAGTTTTTGGCATCTTTCTCTGATTCATGTTGTCCACCTTATCAATAGCCTCCCCCACTCCTCTCCTTCACCTCAAAACACCCTATGAATTGCTTTTTCAGCAACCCCCTACCTTATTACACCTTAGAACCTTCGGTTTCCTGGACTTTGCTTCTTATACACAAGCTCACTGGACAAAATTCATGCTTAGAGCTAGGAAAGCTGTATTCCTCGATATCATCATGGAACCAAAGGTTTCCTTCTATATGACTTGTCCACTCACTCCTTTTTAATCTCACTGAACATCGTTTTCTATGAAGACACATTTCCCTTTGCAACCTTGTCCCCTTCTTCTAATGGCACACCTCAAGTCACTTTAGACAATTCTCACAAATCAGCTTTGAACAATAACGTGGGAAGGAGAAGGGTTTTTGAAGAGAGAGAGCAAATGAAAAAGAAAGGGAATGGAAGATGAATAGAGCATTCCTGATCTGACTTGTATTTTTATTTTATAGTTGGTCTCTAACATTTGCCACGTTGGTACTTAACTGTCATGTCAGGCTCCGTCAACACGGTTAACTAATAGTGGTTGACGGAAGCACTAAATTGACACATGTTTGTAAATAATGGGGACTAAGTTAAAATATTTGAAAATTCAGGGACCAAATTGAACATTTTTTAAAAGTTAGGGACTAAATAGGGTATAACCTCATTATTTTTTAAATTAAGTACTAATATTTTTAATTTTTAACTTAAAAATTCAGCAAGAATACCATCCAGCATGACCATGACTCAGTTGTGGCTCGGATGGGTGTAGCTGAGACTATGGGAACAGGAAAATACTTAGGTTTGCCTTCAATGGTGGGAAGGAAGAAGAAATCTCTTTTTGATTACTTGAGGGACCGCCTTTGGAATAAGATTCATGGTTGGTCGGGTAAACATCTATCAAGATCAAGAAAAGAAGTCCTAGTCAAATCAGTAGCTCAAGCAATTCCAACTTATTGCATGAGTGTTTTTCTACTACCAACTTCCTTGAGTGAAGAGCTAGAACGGATGATGAACTCATTTTGGTGGGGTTCGAGTCGAAATCAAAATAAAAGTATTCATTGGATGAGATGGGAGAAATTGACAGTCCGAAAGTCAAAGGGAGGTATGGGATTTAAACTTCTATATAGCTTCAATATCTCAATGTTAGGGAAACAAGGTTGGAAGTTGCTCACCAACCAAGATGCTATAGTTACAAGAGTTTTCAAAGCTAAATACTTTCCGAATGGAGATTTTCTAGGGGCTCGGTTGGGTCATAATCCTAGCTATGTTTGGCGTAGCATCCTTCATTCCCAAATATTGGTGAGAAGAGGCCTTCAATGGTGTGTTGGTGATGGAAAGAAAATTAAGGTTTGGGGCGATCCATGGCTGAGAGAAGGTGATAACCCCTTTATACAATCATCTCCGTACATAATAATCCTCAAAACATGTGTGTTGCAGATCTAATAGATGTTGACCAAAGCTCATGGAATTCTACTCTAATAGAAGCCATGTTCTCTGCCAGAGATGCCAAAGCTATCTTGAAAATTCCTCTCATGCATTTGAACCATCAGGATAGACCAATATGGAGATTTAATGTTGATGGAAGCTATTCAGTACGCACTGCCTACAAAGTGTTAACGGAAGAGATAATTGAAAGCTCTCATTTGTGGAGTGAAGGTGATCGGCACATGTTATGGGGTATCAAAGTTCCAAGTAAATGCAAGCTTTTAGCATGGAGAGCTATGAGATATTTCCTTCCCACTAGACAACAATTACAGTTGAAGCATGTTCCATGTGACACAATCTGCCCACATTGTACACAAGCTGTAGAAGACAGCTTTCATGCGTTTTTTGGTTGCCCACAAGCACTAGCTTATTGGAATGAGTCACGACTATTACAACAGGTTCGGTCATGCACTAATGAACAACAGGTATGCTTCAAGGAAAACATGTTCAAGCTGCTCACATCTCTTGATACCAAAGGAAAGCAGCGCTGCATCATCAGCCTTTGGACTATTTGGCGACGTAGAAATGACAAGGTATGGGACAATTCTACAATCCTTCCTCGGTTAGAAATTCAACTCAGCTTGGATTATCTACAAAACTGGTCTAAGTGTCGAGAAAGCTTCAACCACCATAATAGTGAGTATGGCATTCAAGGGCAGCAAGTTTTGGATCATACTTGGATACCACCAATCACAGGTTCAGCTAAGTGCAACATAGATGCAGCACTTTTTAATGAGGAAGGAAAGTTTGGAGGTGGATTTTGCATTAGAGATGACAGTGAGGGCTTTATCAAAGCAAGGACCATGCTCTTCAATGGAATTCCCTCTCCTAGAGAAGCTGAAGCTTTTTGTTTGTTACAAGGAATTCGTTGGCTCAAGAATGAGGGTTACTCACATACCTTTATTTAACTAGATTGTAAATAAGTAGTGGATGCTATAGATAATCTGTCAAAGCCTCACACTCATTTTGGCATGATTTTATACAGCTGTATTGAGGAACTCTCCACACAACCAAACTTTAGGATAAGTTTCATCCCAAGGCAAGCAAACCAAGTGGCCCATTGTTTGGTAAGGCCTCAAGGTCATATGCTAGCTCTAAAGATTTTCATTATATCCCCTATTATAGAAGAGGAGTTGTGCTTATCCGGCACATGGTCCTCTTGTGCGCGTGCACACACACAGACACACATATGTTGTTGGGATTTCAAGTGTGAATGGTTAGTCCTATATCGACTAAGAATAAGCTAAATAAATAAAAGAGGTGACTCATATACCTAATGCTTTGAGATTTTGTGTGGAGATGTGGTGTCCCGGTCTCTTGGTGGACCTAGTATTTAGCTCTTTCTTGCTCCTTGTGCTCCTCAAGGACTCCCCAACAAGCGGTATCAGAGCCATGAGTCGGGTTGGTGGGAAAGCGAAAAGTGGATCCCGATTTGGATCAAGTTTTGTGATGTGGGTGAGTCACACTTGATGGGGAGATTATTGTGAATTCAAGCGTGAGTGGTTAGTCCCACATCGACTACGAATGAGTTAGATGAATCATAAGAGAAGTGATCCATATACACAATGTCTTAAGGTTTTGGGTTGAGAACCGGTGTCCAAGTCTCTTGGTGATCTTGATCATTATTGTTCGCAGTCGGACCCGTCTATAAGTCTGTGTAGGTTGGGCTACTGCATAGGGCCACAGCCCAATACCATTTTTTTAGAGCCCAAAAAATTTAGTAAATCTATTCATCATTTGAAAATTAGTTTGAATTTTTGGTATTCATTTAATAAAAGTATAATAGGGGTCCAATTAGTTTGAGTTTTTGATGATTCATTTGATGAAAGTATAATTAGGGGCCCAATTTTAAGATTTGAACAGAGCTTCCAAATTGTTTGAGACGTCTTTGCTCGCAGTGCTCTCCTAAACTCTCAACAATGTATAGCCATTGTGTATGTGTCTTTCTAAAAAAGGTTTAAGGTTTCATAATATTGTTTACTACACCACTATATTTGGTATGGGACGATAAGAAATTGTCGGATTTATAGCCATTGAAGGCTTTTTTTAAGCAAAGACTAATGTATATTAAAAAGAAAAAAAGGAGAACAGAAAAAGACCGAGGGGGGACCAAACCAAAACCCAAGGCCAGGGAAAAAACAAACAAAGCAGCAAAATGGAAACTTGGGCAAGGCACCCTAGACCAACCATCCAAATGAAAACAGATCAACAAAACAGGCAAAAAACGGCTGAAGAAACAAACTCAGAAAGTGACAGATATTGAGCTAGCTTTGGACCGAAGATTGTATCCAACTGACAAACTCTTTTTCTGTTTCTTCTTTTGTTTCTTGGACACAACCGGTTCTGAGTACCTCTCAGCTGAGTCAGGAACCACCGGATCACCCACATCGTCTGGCGACTTATCCCACGACCTACTTAAAAGTTGCATATCAGCTTTAACTGCTGGATTCATGTCCTATGAGTCAACAATCAAGACTTTGGAGTTTGGATATAACCTAGATGCTTGAGAGTTCGAGACAACCTCATCATCTGAGATATCCGCCCAATTTTTCTTTATAGCAGATGTCTCCACTGAGTAGGAAGCACCAGAGTCAAGCCTAGTCGTGGGAGACTTGGTGGAGTAGGTATGAGCTTCACCAAGATCATGGCCCCCAGCCATCTCTTCAGGTGTAATAACAGTGTTGCCAAAACCCTTGAGTCGATTGGGATTGATGTCATCTATCACCAAAACCAGACTATTGTCTTGTATGGTTGGGCCAACGTCAGGCTCACCCGGTTTCTCCAATGCCTTCCCCTTATCATTCCGAGAAGGCTTGCTAAGGGGATTTATCTTCGTACTGCCCTTCTCCGCGGTTCTCTTACAATTCTGGAGAGAATGACCAATACTACCACAAGAGCTGCAGAATAGAGGTACCCTCTCATATTCCACCCTGATAAGAAAGGCATAACCCTCTCTTTCTACTAACAATTGATCATGCAGCTTCTCAGAGAAATCAACATCAATAAGAACTCTAGCAAAATGACCAAAAGTCCTCTTCATAGTGGCTTCATCCAAAGCAATAGGAGCACCAAGGCTACCACTGATCTCAAACAAAATCTTTGACCTCCAATACTCCCGGGAAAGACCATGAAGCCTAACCCAACACCGAGCATTGGTCTGTTTTGCAGAAAAATGGTCAAAATCCGGCGTCCAAGCAAACAGGCGCAAAACTCCCGGTTGTAAAGATCGCGATCCAAGCGACCAAACACGCCTAAAGTCTTCATTAGATACAAAAGAGAATTCAAAAAATCCCTTACCAAGAGAAACCAGAGACCAATCAGAAGAAGTCTTTCACATAGTAGACAACTTCTCCTTTAATTCCTTAATCTGATATAGTTTATCTTCTTTAGACAAAATTATTCTACCATGTAATAGATTGACACATTCAGCAATACTAGCCTGATATTCATCTTCCGAGATCTTAACAGCAAGAACATCTCCATTTAAACAAGGTTTCTGTTGCTTACTGTAATCAAAATCTACAAAGGATCTGGGGGCGTGAGGTGTACCTGTTAACGCCTCAGAGAAAGACTTCCGTTTCACCCCACTCACAGATGGAGCATCCACGGCAGGCTGTACTTGCGCCAAGCTACCAGACTGATTTCCGAGAGCAGGACCGCAGAAACCCAAAACATGTGAACCACTGACACCCATCGCCGCCTCTGGAAAAAGAAGCCCATCACGACTTGTAGAACCACAAACTGTAGTTGGCGCTTTTATGGTGCAAGGAGCATGATCCCCTTTTCTACCCACCTGCAAAGAACCAGACAAAGATAAAAGATCTTGAGACGGATCAGCCTTTGAGCCCCCTGACCGGAGCTGCAGCAAATCATCAGCGAAATAGGCCATGGAGGCTGCGACTCCTCAGGAGAGATCCAAAAGGATGAGCGCCTAGAAGAGAACCGAAGCAAAGAATGGAGCGAGCAGCAGAGGGGAAGACGGCATGGAAGGGTGAGGGGAGGCGAGGAGTGGAGGGGGAAGGAGAAGGCTTAAAGACGAAGATGAAAATATTTTGTTGTTTCTACATATACTAGACTTCTAAATGAGTTCTGGAAGAATCAAAGATTCAACGTTTAATTGATTAAAGTCTCTCTTTTATTTTTTAATCAATAGTTAAAATTCTACTTGACAGTAATGTCACTTGAGAGAAATCATTCTCATTAAGCTCAAGCTTCTCCACAATTTCCCACCTTTGTTATTAGAATCTAGTTCATCTCCAATTGCTTTTGCTTATGCTTAATGATTGAAAAAATTAGCTCCTACCGACATCTCATGGTAGTATACAGTTTAATTAAGCGCTTATGACATAAGTGTTTATCATATAAGTGTTTATATTATGCATAAGTTGTTTATATAATAAATGATAAAATAATATTAAACTATTTTTCTATATGGTATAAGCTATTTTCATAAGTTATCTCGGGGAGCTTATGAAAATTAGTTGAAAACAGCATATGAATATGCCATAAGTCATTTTCATAAGCTCTCTCAAGTCTAACAGTCTTACAAATGTTTACCAATATAAGCCCAAATAAACCAATCCAAACAGACCCTCAGACTTGTTGATGTATTGGAAAAACTAACCACTCGTAAATGTTTCAATTTCTTATTTCTTCACTTATAAGATATCTTCCATGGCGATTGTACAGACTAATCTTTCGAGGTACTAGAGATTCATTTAAAGGGTTGACCTCTTCCAAAAAATGTTTATTTCATACGCACCGACTAGGGATCGAACTCAGAACCAAAAAATGGCGATTGTGCATACTAATTCTTCTCAACTTTCTTACAAGTTTTTCTCTTTAGAGACTTATGAATTATAGAGGAAGCTTTTTGTAGCTTCATTCTTCTTTGAATTTCGATGGCCTTCCCATTTGAACGTAACTCAAATAAAAGCTTCCCACATGGGATACAAGTGCTGTAATCAAATCATTGAAATTTGCTTAGTTCATCAATCAATGACAAAAGTTATGGGAATGTAATTTTTTTCCTTAAACCCTACAATATTAATAATGAATCTTGTAGTTTTTTCCATTATAAAGATCTAGCTAGGATCAAAAGACTAAACAACTAAAGAATTTCAAAATCACAACAAAGAAAGATATAATAAAAAATAAATTTAAGTAATTATGCTAGTTTACCTGTGAGATATGCCCCCAGCTAATTCAACTATGGTTGGACAAACTCTACAACAATGGCCACACCACTCTGTGCCCATGGAAGCCATTGTGTTGTTGTTGGGTTCCATGGTTTTAGGCTCAGTTTATATTTAATTTCTAATTTTCTAGCTCCTTGGGATACAAGCAAAGAATTGTCTATCTACTAGAAAAAATAAAGAATTGGTCTTTGCTTCTTTGACTAAGTATAATCATCTATATATAATAACGGTCTCAATTAGAGTTTGGAACTAACTCAACCCCTTCGTATTTTTTTTAATTGTCCAGTGCTAAATTTTCTCAATTAAATCACTTAAAGTTGTTTAATTGATTTTTTTTTTGCAAAAGAAAATATATTTTAATTGATTATTTTTTTATAGAAAAGATATTTTAATTGATTATTTTTTATAGAAAAGGAAAATAGGGGAAGGAAAAAAACGAAGTGAGATTGATGTGAAATTTGTTATCTCTTTTTCGTTTGATGTTTGCTATTGCAGAATCGATAGATATTTTTTTTCAATAAATTTAATATTTTTAGCATCCCACATTGGATTAAATTTTTTTTTGGATTAGTTATAAATATAGGAATAGTTCAAGTACGCCTCTAATCATTTATGCATCAAGATTTAATCTACGGACTAAATATTTAATGAATAAAAAAAATCGCCAAAATTTAGTTTAATTCACGATAAAAGTTAGTTTACTATTGCCTTTGAGACAAAGTTTTAGGGTGAGGGGAATAACGCTCCAATCTAATGCAGGGAAAACCTTTGAACACTTAAAAAAGTAAATTACATTTACTCACCCTAAATCCTAAACCCCAAGAGGGACTGGTGGAGATTTAAATTCAATACCTCCGAGATACAAATCATGTCATGATAGATAAGGTCGCATTAAATTCAGGATTTGAACACTATTCAGAACTCTGCATCTAAGAGGTCTTGCTATGTCACTACGTTGAAATCATGTTTTTTTTTACATAGCAGTGATGGTGAGCGAGTCGGCGTTTTGTAAATACGTTGAACTCGTGTTTTTTTTTTTACAAAACTGCCATTAATGAACTCGTTTTTTTGTAAACGTTGAACTCATGTTTTTTTACATAGCAGTGATGGTGAGCGAGTCGCGTGCAAAATTCAGCTGAAAGTTGCATTGTTGAGATTGTCGTGTGGATCCAATACACATTCACATTTCATCTATTTCATTTATTTATTTTTAATTTTTTTTTAGTTAAATTAGGGATCTTATTTACGATTTAATTTTTTTTTATAAACATAGTACATACTTATTGATGAGGTTCTAAATATAAATTTTGAGAATTGTTTTATAAATTTTGGCTGCAAAAATGGTTTAAGTTGTACTGCTGGGTGGATAACACTGTCTAAATTTTGGATCCAAATTTTAACCATAATATGTTATAATATAATAGGCTTGATCTATTAATTTATTTTTGTGAAATTTACTCACTTAATCATAATTAAAAATACACTTAACCTTGTGTTAATTTTTACTGCCGGGTGGATAATACTGTCCAAAATTTGGTACAAATTTAGATACAAATTTTAACCATAGTCTTTTTTTTTGACACATAACCATAGTCTATTATAATTTAATAGATATATGATCTATTAATTTATTTTGGTGAAATTCACTCACTTAATCACAATTAAAAATACACTTAACTTTTAGATTCAAATTTTAATCATATAATTGATGTATTAGGTCTATAATATAGATTAAATCATTAAAACGTCAATAATTCAATAAACCCATAATTGTATTTTTCTTTTAAATATTAGACCAGAAAGTGTAATAGTTTTGATCTATTATATTTGTGAAATTCACCTACTTTGATCATTGATATGTCCAAGTGGGATCATGTATTTACAGGTGATGTCATGAGAAGGAACATCAACCCGTCTAATACTTGATAAAAAATCAACCTGTCTCGTAATTTTTGAGAAATAATAAATTTACATTGAGTGAAAACAAATTTAAAAAATAATAAATATACCAAACAAGTTTTTCTATATTTTTTTAAAACAGTTGTTAAAACTAGGATTACCGAACAAGTTTTCTTTTTGCTTGATTTTGAAAAACAGTTTTTACAAGTTATTTTTAAAAAAAGTTTTAAAAACTAAAAAATAAAACTCATGAAACAGGCCCTAGTCAACTGCACTACTTGTCCAAGTATTTATCGCATTCTAGTTACTAGAATCCTCTTACTCAAAAGTATTATCACTGTATATCATGCATATAACAAAAACAATTATAAGGAGACTCGTTAATTAATGCCCAAGACATAAAACCAATTATAAATAGAATCATGTGAACCATAACTTCGTTGTGGCAACGGTTTGATGAAAGTGAAAAGTTGAATATGGATCTGAAGTATACATGTTACAGTCTAATAGGAGGGCACAAAGATGCACAATACCCATTCACTCATGTCCGTGACAGATGAAATAGGTGACAAAGATTTGTGAATTATAAGTCGAGTCATTGGGTACAAAATTTCTTGATGGAATTAACATCAAATGCGCATCTTCCATCTCTAAAATGAAGATGATTCTAAGACCTTTGCCGCTTGGATTTCTTTTTGGATGGCTGTTCTGATGACCCCATAATATATTTCTCAGCATTTATATTTTCTTCAGATTTCCGCTTCCCAAACTTTTTTGTCTTTTCCTGTAAGGACCCATTTTGGATACAATTTAGATGATTATCCGTCGAAGAGAAACTACCAGTTTGGCAAAGAATGCGTGTAACTCTAACAGGTTAAACATGAAGGGGGAAAACATCGTATTTATGAAAGTTATGCTAGAACCTCATACCTTTAAGGATGTTGTCATTTCGGCTATATTATTATTAGCATCCTCAGAGTAATCCACCGGCTTAACAGGTTCCTAAAGAGTGCAAATAAAAGTTTGATGAAATACCATGATGGAAATTATAAAGCAATATACCTGAAAAAAATTGAGACAAAAAAAGAGAAAAAAGCAGAAGACCTGAGGAGGGATATAGGCCTCTTCTCTTTTTCTTTTGTGTTCGGCAGTTTTTTCTTCCTGCTTCTCCTGCCTCTCTTGCCATTTCTTGGCCGATTTCCTTTTGTCACTTAAGAAGTATTCTCCGGTTTCTAATTGTATATCAACCTGAAATATCACAAATTACCAAGGAAACCTTAGAATTTTGTTCAAAAACAATATAAGTAAATGGCATATAGATGAGCATGGTGTGCCAAAACTTGGATCTAAACTACACAAATGAGAACAATCACAAAAACAAAATGCTCAAACAATCATAAAAGAATTAAGTGCAGATTTTCATTAGGGTCCTACTATACAGGAGAAGGTAATTGAGTACTTGAGGACAATTGAAATATAATACTTATTTGAGAACCGCTAAGTAAACATTCAACAAAAAATAAATTAAGCTTCCCCATCGTCCTGAACACCCAAGCCCAACCTCTCTATTACTATCAATTCATTTTGGCTGCGGAGGATTGACTGCATAGTAGAGGGAAGTCTATAAAATAAACAATGGAAAAAATCTAACTTGGCAGGAGACATTTGTTGTCTTACCTTGCTGGGCTGCTGCGGTGGAGGGAAAGGAGTATATGGCTTCTTCTGTTTAGTGCTGACCTTCTTTTGCTTAACATTTTTCCTAAAATAAGAAATGAGGCATCAACAAACTGAGGCATAGGGTATCTACTTAGTAAATACATATTATCAAATAATTGTGGTCATACTTCTTGAACTTTGGAAGAAACCTATCCCAGTTCTCATTGGCAAGTGCTGGATCCTTTTCAAGTTCCTTCCTCATCATAAGAATCTGGCAATGTGAAAAGTATGGTGATATTTATACACCTTAAATCTATACTACAAAGAAAAAGTGAAGAAAATACAAAATTTATTAACCTTAATGTTGTAAACAGGGTGCATTTTATTCAGCATGCATTCTTCAACAACCCTTCTGACTTGCTTCAAGCCTTTGAATGAACCCATCACAGCAACCGTATTTCCCTGTGAAATTACAAGCAAATTTTGAAAGAAGTCAGCTCATTCTAAATGCAACCCAAATCTTAGTGCAAGCAAATGTCAATCGTTCCAAATCTGAAGCAACAATTAAAATTACCTGGACGAGAATGTAGCAGCCAGTGAGTATCTCAAGAGCCTGCATCCATTATTATAGTTGGAGAAAAGTGAGATATAAGGCTTAACAAATGTGTCTAAGTCCACAAATGTGTCTAAGTCCACTCCCAGTGCTAAAAAAAATAAGTCTCAACAAAATATACCTTGAGGGTGGAAGAATTGGGACCCACAAGATGCTGTCTTCTTTTTACAAATCGTTCCTGTGGTAAAAAACAATTGAAGATTTTATACTAAATTCTTTAAAATGTTTCACCTTAGTAAACTATTAAACTATATACAAACATTTATGCAAAATACCCATTTAGTAAAATATTAGTTTTGAATAATTAATTAATAGCCTGTGCAATGCATGCTTTTTCTCTCAACTAAATTTTAATATATTTGAATTTTTATTTAGTAGATAAATATTTGAATGAGTATCTCAACTGAGTTCAAATATAATACTCCCTCTATTTTCTTGTTACTAAATATAAGCAACTCAAAGCTTTTTTCACTTAATATCTCAACTTCACCCCTATTTATTACACTACTTTTAATTTTACCAATGCAAAAAAAAAATTATTACACTACTTTTACTTTTATCAATGCAAGAATAAATAGGGGCAATTTAGGAACAATATTTCTTTTTCTAGCTTTTCTTAAAACACGTGTATAGCCGCAATTTGCTTATATATGAAAACGGAGGGAGTATGCTCTAGATCAATATCTCGAATATTTGGGATTATTCGTGCTACACCCAATTAGGAGGCCTATTAATGCATTTCCAAGAGCCACGTGATTATTTCCAACAAGACAAGACTAACAAATGGAGGATAAAAAACTAACCAATTCCTAAAAATGACTAACTGTATATATCATATAGGCACCATGTTATAAAAGTTAGTTTTAACACAGTCCAAGAATGTTCTCATTCCATAAACTCTCTGTTATAAA
The DNA here is from genome assembly GCA_039519185.1 of Astragalus membranaceus. NCBI lineage: Eukaryota > Viridiplantae > Streptophyta > Magnoliopsida > Fabales > Fabaceae > Astragalus > Astragalus membranaceus. The sequence goes on from CM076849.1 coordinate 173,276,057, forward strand.
ATACACTCCAACTTGAGTTTCAAAGTCATTGCAGGTGGCCACGGCCCTTTGCTTCAGAGACCCAGTCAACATTTGCTTTAATACTAACACTGTCCATTCACAATCATCCTTTACTGATCAAGGATGATGGCAAATGTAGTGTTAATAATTCAAAGTATTTACTACGGTTATATACTGCTGTTACCATTTCGAAGTATCACTTTTTTTCCGATAAGCTTCTAAGTATCACTTTTGGTTGTTGACCACTTTGTGTTGCTACTTGGGAATATTTACTAAGGTTGCCATTTCTAGGTATTTAAGGAACATTTGAGATCCCCCTCTTGGAAGGAATTTACCATGCTGGAATCGTAGTTGTAGAATCTGAAGGTCTTCAATTCAATAAATGAGAGTTTGACAAAGACAATAATATTCTAAGATAACACAAGCAAAAGCATCGACAGAGGAAGAAGGACAGAGGAAGAAGGACGAACAAGAGATCATCATACAAGTAAGAACCAAAAAGAAGGATATACAGAGTAGCAAACAAATTTGCACAACCTCCAAGCAAATTAAGAAAATTGCACTCAAATAAAATCATCAGATGCAGCTCATAGAAGTTACCTTATTGCGAACCAAACCACTAATTTTAATGATGTCGCATTGCATTTCATCGTCAAGTATCTTTATTGCCTGAGAACAATCAACAGAACAACATACAAAACACCTAAATGAGCCAACTAAATATCATAAACTAAAAACAGTACTAAACAAAATTTGCAAGTCGCATATACAAAACAACATCAACCACAGTATCTTGATTGCCTGAGAATCAATTAACAAAGCAACATACAAAACACCTAAATGAGCCAAATATTACAGATATATCATAAATCATAAATAAAAAACAGTACTAAATAAAATTTGCAAGGCGCATATACAACAACAACAACAACAAAAATAAATTAAAATATCTTTATTGCCTGAGAATGAATTAACAGAGCAACATAAAACACCTAAATGAGCCAACAATTACAGATATCATAAACAAAAAACAGTACTAAGTAAAATTTTCAAGTTGCATATACAAAAAAACAACAATAAAGTAAAAAAATGACCTGAGAAGCAGGAACACTCCGAGAGAGAAGCTTAATAAGATCCCTAGCTTTAACAATAATATAAGGGTCTCTAGTTTTCCTTGTTGTTGTAACTGTCATTGAACCCTCAACCTATAGAATAAGAACAAAAGATTTTCAAATTGAGTGAAATTATTATTAGGGCTTCAAAATTGAATAGAAAGGGAAAAGAGTTAGCAATATCATACCAAATTAAGTTCACAAGCAACACCAAATTCTTTGAGAGCAGATTTAACTAAAGGCCAAGCGTCTTGAAGATACTTTTCACAATATTGAGGAAAAAGAGTGGAGAATGAAGTCACTTCCACCATGCCACCTTCATTCCACGAAGGATCGAATTTCTCAATCTTCCAATGATCAATGTTAGGATCATCATCCCATGGTTTTGGTTTATCGTGTTTCCCTTTCTTTTTCTCTTTCAGTACTATTTCGTTTGTTGCTCCGTTATCTTCTTCCATTCGGATTTCTGTTGGTGATGATTGGGTTACTGTTAGGAAGAAGAGGCTGTGTTGCAGGTGTGTTTGGGAGGAGGATGAGTGAACGGAATATGCGACGGCGCGGTGGATTGTCTCCGATTGGGAATTTGGTTTGCGGCGGTGGAACCCTAGAGGATAATGGAAGTGAATATGATGAGATGTGTGAAGCTCTAACTCACGTGACTCTGAGGAAGTTGAAAACAAGAAGAAAACACGGTTTCTAGAATCTAGACTAGATATAAGTGATTCGACAAGGATTAAAAAATTGGGCAAAAAAACTAAAAAAAAAAAATTACCAAAATCACATTTTTTAGATTATTTACCAAACTAGAACACATTTTTTTAGGTTTAATTACAGTTTTGGTCCCCCTGTTTTCACCAATTCTCGATTTTGGTCCCTAAGTTTTAATTTGACGATTTTGGTCCCCTATTTTTCCAATTTGAAAAATCATAGTCCCCCTCTTAATTGGTCAAAATTGAATCCTACGTGGCAGCCCACGTGGACTGCCACGTAGGCGCACCCCCACCCCCCCCTCCACTGTTCCTCTTCCCCACCGATCCCCCCTCCACTGTTCCTCTTCCCCTCCCACCCCCACCTCCGTGAACCCCACCCCCCCTCCACTGTTCCTCTTCCCCTCCCCCCCTCCCACCCCCACCTCCGTGAACCCCCCCCCCCCCCACAACCACACCCTATCTCTCCTTCGCATCTCTCTCTCCTTCGCATCTCTCTCTCCTTCGCATCTCCGGTCTCCCACCGTCGCTCTCCCTCTCTCGCTCGTCGCTCTCCCTCTCTCGCTCGTCGCTCTTACCCTCCCACCCCCACCTCCGTGAACCCCACCCCCCTCCACTGTTCCTCTTCCCCTCCCCCCTCCCACCCCCACCTCCGTGAACCCCCCCCCCCCCCACAACCACACCCTCTCTCTCCTTCGCATCTCCAGTCTCCCACCGTCGCTCTCCATCTCTCGCTCGTCGCTCTCCCTCTCTCGCTCGTCGCTCTCGCTCGTCGCAGATCGCAATCGCACCATCGCCAAATCGCTCGCCGAATCGCACCATCTAATCTCTCTGTTGGGGGTGCGGTGGTGGAGGAAAAGACGGTGGTGAGGCGCGGACGCGTGATGGTGGTTTTGGAGAGGAGGGGGAGGCTCACGGTGGTGAGGGGGAAGGGAGATGTTTGCGACAGTGGAGAGAGGTTCAGGAGGAAGAAGAATGTGGGGGTGGGCGGAGGGGGTGGGGCTGGGGGTGGGGGTGCGCCTACGTGGCAGTCCACGTGGGCTGCCACGTAGGATAAGTCAGTCAAAATTGGGGTGGGGGACCTTGATTTTTCAAATTGGGAAAATAGGGGGACCAAAATCGTCAAATTAAAACTTCAGTGACCGAAATCGAGAATTGGTGAAAACAGGGGGACCAAAACTCTAATTAAGCCTTTTTTTAAGTGTAGAAGTCGCCCCTCATGGCAACAACTTCTAAACATGAAAATTTAATCTTTTTTTACTTTTGCTGTTCAGAAGTCGCCCCCTGGGGAAACGACTTCTGAACCGTGTTTTGCAATTTTTTTAAATTTTCATGTTCAGAAGTCGCCCCTGTGGGAGAGACTTCTGAACTGTGTTTTTTTTTATTTTTATTTTCTTTATTTTAATTTAAATAAAGTTATATTAATCAATTTAATTAATTTAGAAAATTAAAAATGTTAATTTAAAAATAATTATAAAATGTGTGGTGAAAAAAAATTATACGCTATATAGAAATATGGAACTACCTGTATTTATTAATGTATTTAAAAGTGTCGGTAAGATCTCGTGCGTCCAAAAGTGTCGGCAACATCAAGACCATTGAAAAAACACCAAAAAACCCGTTTGACCGCTACCAAACTTAAAAGTGTTGATATAATTGTTAATTCAAAATTAATTACAAAATTATATCAATTTCATTTATTGTTAGACCGCTACTCAGTTTTAGGGTTCTAGACTAAAAATCAGTTTTCGGAAAATCTTCTCCGATTGTCTCGAAAACACAGCTATTAAATCTGAAAATAATCAAGGATCATTACTCCTGAAGAAATGATTTCTTTCAGGACTGCAAGGCCCAAAATATCAAATTTCATCGTTTACTATTTTTATGAATTTTTTGAATTTTTCATAATCTCCGAAAAATCAAAAAAAAATTGTATAATCTTCTTTCGATTTTATTAGATTTTTAGTGTTGTTATACTTTTTTGATGACGTTTGACTTGTTTTTTATTTTGTCGTAATTTTCGTATTATACGGCTAGGAGCGCGACAATATGTTCTATAATATGTTTGGTGTCCACTCTGGTACCCCCGAATCAGTTGCATATCTTCGGAGGCGGATGAAGAAATACCAACAGCACAATAGCGTTCAAGGCGGAATCGCCAGCCACCACCATGTGGAACTGGCCATGACCAGACTGGCCACCACCATGTGGAATTGACGACACTAATAAACGATCAAGATCTTTTTATAACTCAACACGGTAGATTTATACCTCTTCTACACAATAGATATTTTTTTAAATAAAAAAATAAAAATATATGATTAAAAGCGGTCAAAACTTAATAAAAAACTAATTTTTTACACTACAAAACAAACTGGTTTTTTGGTGTTTTTTCAGTCTTTATGTTGCCGACACTTTTGGACGCGCGAGATATTACCGACACTTTTAAATACATTAATAAATACAGTTAGTTCCATATTTCTATATAACGTATAATTTTTTTTTCACCACACATTTTATAATTATTTTTAAATTAACATTATTAATTTTCTAAATTAATTAATATTACTTTATTTAAATTAATATAAAGAAGAAAAAACACAGTTCAGAAGTCTCTCCCACAAGGGGCGACTTCTGAACATGAAAATTAAAAAAATTGCAAAACACACTTCAGAAGTCGTTTCCCCAGGGGGCGACTTCTGAACAGCAAAAGTAAAAAAAATTAAATTTTCATGTTTAGAAGTGGTTACCATGGGGGCAACTTCTACACATAAAAAAATGTGTTCTAGTTTGGTAAATAATCCAAAAAGTGTTATTTTGGTAATAAAAAAAATTCGTGCTACAGTCGTTTTTTTGCCAAAAATTATTAATTTTAATTTTAAAACAATTTAAAAAAATTACAAGCTAAAATTTTTTTTTTATAAAATTACCTTTAAACAAGCAATAGTTTTTTTTTTACTAAAAAGAAGCAACAAATATTTTGTGTATTTCTAATATCTACATGGGTTAAATACGTTTTTATCTCTATAAAACTTGAGTTTTTTGTTTTTAGTCCCTCAAATAAATTTCATCCACTTTCTGTCCTAAGTTTTATTTTTTATCAATTTTAATCTCTCATGTTTTTTATCACGACTGTGAAGTAGACATTTGTAATGATGACAACGAAATTTAATATGAGACTTCAAAGTGACAATAGTTGACATATGAAATGTGTGTTAGGTGTGTGAGCAATTATGAAAGGTTTGTTGTTTCTGGCGTAGTGAATATATAAATATCGCTTTAAAATCACAAGCAAATATCAAACAAAATAAGTTAGATAAAAGCATACTATATTATTGTGTATTCAAAATGCAGTTTAGTACAGAAATGACAGAGTGATAAGAGGGTTTTTTTCATGCATGTGCTAAACATCGTCTTGAGGATGAGAAGGGTATAATTGGAAAAACTTCTCAATCAAATAACGCATTCTTCTACAGTGATGGGTTTACAGAAAACTCAGAACAAAACCACAAAGTTCATTGTGTAACGTTGTTTAAATTTAATCTGTGTCCTCAATTAATTAATTGTCACACAACTTAGCCTTTAAAAAACATACATAAAATGTATAAACCAAACAAAAATAAAGCAAAAAATTAAAGTTATAAAATTACAATTATTATGTAACCCTATTTTAAAGAGTTGTATAACAATTAACTAATTGAGGATGCATATTGAATTTTAAAAATGTTACATCATAAATTACGATTACCAAAGTATCTACGGAACGCAATACAAAAAGTGGAAAGACTGGCACGGGAGTTTTTGGATTCATAAATTAATTTTGAATAAATTGATAATGTAAAATTAATTTTGAATGAAAGTGAAATGAATGTAAAGTGATTTATGGTTAGATGCATTTACCTAAGAATCTTAACTTTGAGAGTTAATTTGAGAGTTAAAAATAATTTGGAAGCAAAAGCTACAAATCTTAACTTTCGGTAAGACTCATTTTTAAAGGAAAAATCAATTTTACGCATGAATATTCAAATATATATATCAAAAGCAATTTTTGTTTCCAAAATTGCTTTTGACTCTCCCAAAAGTGAACACAAACATGTACTTCTTAATGCATTTTGGTTTAGAGTTGACACAAAAAAGTAACTATTTACTCTATCTCTTCGTTAAGGTTGAATGATTACCGTATAGCAGAAAATTTATAGCGTACAGGCTCATGGCATGTGCCGAGCCTACAAAAAAAACTCACGTGCTTGGTAACTCCTAGTTCGTAGCATTTTTGCCGCTTATAACGTGTTTTCATATGCTTACTTGAAGCTACGTACTATGTGCTTATAGCTTATAATGTTTAATTTTCTCTCTTGTTTTTACCTTTATAACTTTAAATTCCTCGTTTATTCTCCATTAGAAGAATATTCTCTTTTAAGTATTAATTTATTCTCCATTAAAGAAACATTCTCTCATAAGTATTAATTAAATATGTCTATTTAAGTCAATTTATAATTTCAATTATTTTGAAAGTGAAATTTATTAAGAGTCCTAATATTCAGTACGAACTTTTTAGGCGAAACTAGTAGGATACCCGTGCATACGCACGAGTGCTAGCTGTCGTGTTCTTTTTATAAATGAACTTAGACAATATTTAAATAGTCTGAACATTACCCCGTGAAAATAAAGACAAATTTAAAGTAAATAAAAAAGGAGTTTCAAATAAAATTAAAATAGATAAATATTAAAATCTAAAACTATAAAAGTATCATTTAAAAACAATCTGTGCATTTATCCCGTGTTTTTTTACATATCAGTGTTGTTATCCCGTGTTTTTTTTATATATCAGTGCAGCTAACACGTGGTTTTATATATATTATTGCAGTTATCCCCGTATTTTTTTATATATCCGTGCAGTTATCCCGTGTTTTTTATGTATCAGTGCAGTTATCTCATAGTTTTAATTGATTATTTGAGTTGATTAGTAGATTATAGTAGATAGTAAAAGATTGATAGTAGATTATTAATAAGAAATACTTATCCCAGTAGATTATCAATAAAATAATCAGTGACAATTATTTGTTCTTTTTAGGTATTAGTGACAAATATTTGTCACGTGTGTTTTAAATATTAATCAGTTAGATAGTCATTAAGCCTTCTTATTTTTCTAGATAGTAGGTTTAGAGTAGTCTTCAAAAATTATAATTATCAATGGCAAATATTAATCCCATGTTTTTTATATATCACTACAGTTATTCTGTGTTTTTTTATATATCAGTACAGTTATCGCGTAGTTTCAATTGATTATTTTACTTGATTAGTAGATTATAGTAGATAGTAAAAGTTATATAGTAGATTATCAATAAGAAATATTTGTTTTAAATATTAATTAGTAGTTTAAATAGTCATTAAGTCTTCTTGTTTTATAGATAGTAGGTTTGTAGTAGTAGTCTTCAAAAAATTTAATTATCAATGACAAATATTAATCTCGTGTTTTTTTTATATATCAGTGCAGTTATCCCGTGTTTTTTTATATATCAATGCAGTTATCTCGTAGTTTCAATTGATTATTTTAGTTGATTAGTAGATTATAGTAGATAGTAAAAAAGGGAAAGTAGATTATCAATAAGAAATATTTGTTTTAAATATTACTCATTAGTTTAAATAGTCATTAAATCTTCTTGTTTCTTAGATAGTAGGTTTATAGTAGTCTTCAAAAACTTTAATTATCTTTGTCAAAAAAAAAACTTTAATTATCAATCACAAATATTAATCCTGTGTTTTTTTATATATCAGTGCAGTTATCCCGTGGTTTTTTATATATCACTGCAGTTATCTCGTAGTTCCAATTGATTATTTTAATTTATTAGTAGATTATAGTAGATAGTAAATGATAGATAGTAAATTATCAATAAGAAATATGTATCCCGTGTTCTTTATATATCAGTGACAATTATTTGTCATTTTTTAGGTATTAGAGACAAATATTTGTCACGTGTGTTTTAAATATTATTTAGTTTAAATAGTGATTAAGCCTTCTTGTTTTTTTAGATAGTAAGTTTATGTAGTCTTCAAAAATTATAATTATCAATGGCAAATATTGATCCCGTGTTTTTTATATATCACTGCAGTTATCCCGTGTTTTTTTATGTATCAGTGCAGTTATCTCGTAGTTTCAATTGATTGTTTTAGTTGATTAGTAGATTATAGTAGATAGTAACAGTTATATAGTAGATTATCAATAAGAAATATTTGTTTTAAATATTAATTAGTAGTTTAAATAGTCATTAAGTCTTCTTGTTTTATAGATAGTAGGTTTGTAGTAGTAGTCTTCAAAAAATTTAATTATCAGTGAAAAATATTAATCCTGTGTTTTTTTATATATCAGTGCAGTTATCCCGTGTTTTGTTATATGTCGTTGCAGTTATCTCGTAGTTTCAATTGATTATTTTAGTTAATTAGTAGATTATACTCCCTCCGTCTCAATTTAATTGTTGTTTAAAGTTATGTACAGGTCTTAAGAAAATGATTAGATATGCTACTTTTTATGCTCAAAAAATATGGTAGGACTAAAATACCCCTAATTATTATGAGGAGAGAGGAATGGATACCTTGGAAATACAAATTAAATTTAGGGTATTGTTGGAAAAAAATAATAAATGTTGAATTGGGATTCTAAAGTGACAAATAATTTGAGACAAAGAAAAATGACAAAGACGACAATTAAATTGAGACGGATGGAGTAGTAGATAGTAAATGATAGATAGTAGATTATCAATAAGAGTGTAAACAGATTTCGGAGAGAAAAACTAAAATTTTAAGGCGATAACCTTTTCCAAAAAGGTGATAGTTTTTTTTTTTTAGTGTGACTCATTTACATTTTTATAGATAATTTTAGTAGATCAGTGTTTGTATAAATTTAGAAATTTAGTTAATATAAAACTAAAATGAAGTGATAGGAGAAAGAGAAAAATTGTTAATGTGAAAAGTAAAAGTAAAGTAAAAAGAAAAAAGTAAGAAAGAGAATGTAAGAGAAAAGTGAAAAGGAGGAAAGAGAGTGTAAGAAGAAAGAGAAAAAAGGAAGAAAGAGAGTGTAAGAAGAAAAAGAAAGAAATAGAGGGTAATGACATTTTTACCCTTAAATTAGATATGTGTCTTGTTAATAAGATATCTAAATTGGTAATTTCATAGGATGTTTGTTTGTATAAATAGATATTAGATTAGATATCAAAAATAATATTATTTAATAACAATGCAAGCAAGTTGTGTTAAAAATAAAAGTGTAAACCTGTTGCAAACCTGTTCTAATGTTACGTCTCATAACATTTAGCATTTTTGTTTTATTAATACTAATTAGATTAATAGAAGAATAAAAAGAAACCCACCAAGAAAAGAAGAATAAAAAGCGTAATTGTAAATTCCACAGTAGAAGAATAAAAAAATAACTTACTAAAAATAGAAGAATAAAAATCATAATTGTAGTTCATCAGTTGAAACTTGAAACTCTCTCTATTCAGAGAGACATCAACAAACTAAAAGACCATGAGAAAGAAATCCATGAAAAAAACTCATTCAAAACAAAAGGAAGAAAATAAAAGATAGGAACAAAAGTAACAAGAACACAACATACATATTAATTTTTCTCGATTTTCTTAGATGTAGTTTTTATTTTCTGTGGCTTCATAGATTTTTGTAGCATCATTTGTCTTTGAATTTCGATTGCCTTCCCATTTGGACGTAACTCGAATAGAATCTTCCCACATGTAGCACAAGTACTGAAATAATCAAATCATTGAAAATTATTTAGATCATCAATCAATAACCAAAGTTATGAGAATGTTATCCGTAAAGCCTTGTTAGGCTAAATATCATGTCTCGAGTTCGAACCCGGGACTTCATAGTTTTGTGTGTGAGTTTTTAGTGGCAATTGTCACTCCATCAACAAACCCCAAAATAAAGTTATGAGAATGTTATTGTTTTCCCATAAATCCTACAATTTTAATAATAAATCTTGTCTTTTTTTTTTCATTATAAAGATCTAGGATGAAAAGACTAAACAACAAAAGAATTTCAAAATCACAACAAATGAAGAAATAATCTAAAATTGTTGATCCATGGCACTAAAGTTTTGGGCCTCACTCGGTTACTCTTGATGCTTATGGACCTAAACTAATATCCTATAGTGATATGGAAGACTATGCTACTCTATGATTAGTTGTTGCACTCTTATCTTCATTGAAGGGAATTAGTTATAACAGAATTGGGAAATTCTGTTATCACTGTTACATTGGAGTTTGGCTTCAACGGTTTCTGTTATGATTCGATCTGATCCTCATATGTATATATAGTGTAGCATTGGGTAGTTTAGGTTCAGTTCTCACATATTGTAATCAAATGAGAGATCAATATTCTGAGAGGAAAAATCAGAGAGTTGTTTGAGGGTGAGGAGCAAGAACTTGATTGCACATTGCAAGAGTTCTTGCTTGAGGGTTACTGTTGTAACATTTTTCATCATCATAGTGGATCTTCTCAGTTGGATTACAGTCCCCCAAATTAGGAGCTTTGCTCTGAAATGGGTTAACAAATTCCTTGGTGTTTTCTTTTCTTTATCCTTCATTCATTTCATCTACTTCGGTTCTGCATTGATATTCATTTACTGCATAATTCATCACATTACTCAATTTGATTTTTTTATAAACTCATCATTCTTTGATAAAGAGTATTTGATACTCTTAAACTGCAATTTGATTCGGTACTTTGTTGTTTTATTCATTAGGGATCAATTAGGGATCGCAACAAAAAGAAATCTAAATAATTATGCTAGTTTACCTGTGAGGTATACCCCCAGCTAATTCAACTATGGTTGGACAAACTTTACAACAATGGTCACACCACTCTGTGCCCATAGAAGCCATTGTGTTGTTTTCTGTGCCCATGGAAGCCATTGTTGAGTATCAGTGGAACTTATAGATAGCTCCCAAGGAAAGAAATTGCCCTTGCCACGTTAACTTGGTAAAATAACCTATTTATCAAAACAAAGAAAGTATAATCATCTATATATATAATGATGTTTGAATTAGAGTTTCAGACTAATAAGATCGCTTCATGTACTTTTTAATGAATAATAATGATAAAATTTCGCAATCACTAATTGATTGTTTTTATAAAAAAAAAATATTTTTAATTGATTGAATTAGATATATCATCTAATTCTTAACACATTCAATTTATGATTCAATTTAAATATTTTTTTTTACAATCATTCAATTTACATCTGAACAATTCAAATTAGGGAGTTTAAATTAAATTAAAACTAAAAGATACACAAGATCCTAATAAAATATAAATTCAAGCATGTTCATACCATTGATTCAAACATGTTCTGTCATTGATTTTTTAAATTTAATTAAAGTAAACATAGTTGGTCCCTTAAATTCAAACATGTTCTGTCATTGATTCAAACATAGTTGGTCCAGCGACATAAGCTACATGGGGTCGCTGTCAAAATCATACGCACGATATTGTTCACACAGTTCGGCCAAAGTTTGCCTACGTCTGCGACTACAGAGTAGCTGTAGTTCCGTTTTATTGATTATGTCTCGATCCCTTGAATACAATTACAAATCAGATTAAATAGCTCTGTCTCTCAAAACCTAACGGGCCTGGGCCAAAGCATAAGCATATAAATACATCTACACAACTACTATTTACAGCTTCCCTATTTTCCTTATTCACATCCCCCCTCAAATTGATGCGGGTCATCAAGGAGCATCAATTTGCTGACAAGAAACTGATGGCGTGGAGAAGGAACAGCTTTGGTCAAAATGTATGCAACTTGAAATTGAGTATTGATATGAGGGATGGATATAACGTGATTATCATAGGCTTCACGAATTGCATGACAATCAACTTCGATATGCTTAGTACGCTCATGAAAAACCGGATTTGCAACAATCTGAATGGCACTTGTATTGTCAGCATAGAGAGATGTCGGTTCGGTTTGAGGAAATCCAAGTTCACCCAAAAGGCCACGAAGCCAAAGTATTTCAGAGCATGCCGTAGACATAGCACGATACTCCGATTCGGTTGAGGATTTAGAGACTCTCGCTTGCTTCTTACTTTTCCAAGAGATCAACGAAGAACCAAGAAACATGCACCAACCCGTGACAGAGCGGCGAGTGTCGGGACACCCAGCCCAATCAGCATCACTGTAGGCACTCAACGTAAGGGGGGTTCCATTAGGAAAGAATAAACCTCGTTGAGAGGTACCTTTCAAGTAGCGAATAATACGACGAACCGCTGCTAGGTGAAGATGACGAGGAGAATGCATGAACTGACTTACTTGCTGAACAGCAAATGAAATATCTGGTCGTGTAATGGTCAAGTAGTTAAGACTACCCACGAGCTGTCGATACAATAACGAATCAGTCAAAAGTTCACCCTCGTCACAGTGGTATTTAACATTAACTTCAAGAGGAGTATTCACAGAATTAGCGGATTCGAGGCCAGCCATAGCAATAAGGTCGGTGGCATACTTGTGCTGATGGAGAAATATGCCCTTAGAAGTATAATGAACCTCGAGTCCAAGAAAATAATGTAACAGACCAAGATCTTTCATTTGAAATGAGGCTTGAAGCTTTTGTTTAACTTCCTGTATGGATGCTGCATCAGAACCCGTAATGATCATATCATCAACATAAAGAAGGAGTAGAACAATGCCCGTAGATGTGCGGTGAATGAACAAAGACGAATCATACTGACTTTGAGTAAAAGAGAACCCAAGTAGAGTGGAACGGAATTTCGCATACCATGCTCTAGGTGCCTGTTTCAAACCATATAGAGATCGTTTGAGCTTGCACACCCCCTTAGATAAAGAGAAAAGGCCCTGAGGGGGAGTCATATAAATATCTTCAGTCAGGTCTCCATGAAGAAATGCATTCTTGACATCCATTTGGTGGAGAGACCACCCATTAGAAGCAGCTATAGAGAGCACCATTCTAACAGTAGTCATTTTAGCAACCGGTGCAAAGGTCTCATCATAATCAATACCATATTCCTGTCTGTTGCCTAAAGCAACCAATCGAGCCTTATACCGATTGAGAGATCCATCAGAATTCAATTTCACAGAATAAACCCATTTACAGCCTATGGGTTTGATACCAGGAGGGCAAGGAACAATATCCCAGGTGAAGTTGTCCTGAAGGGCCCGAAGTTCCTCATTCATGGCACTGACCCAAGACACGTCTTTAACAGCCTGCGAGTAACAAGTAGGAATAGATGTGCCAGTTAGAGAAGCAGTTAAAGCAGTATGGGAAGAACCAAACCTGTCTGGGGAATATCTGTCAGGTGCTCGAGACGTTCTACCAGAACGCGGGGGTGCCGGCGGTACAGAAGCAGGATCAGGAGCAGTGTCGGAAGGGGAAGTGGGAACGAGTCCTGTGTTATCAAAAAATTTCGGAAGTATAGCAATATCATTCAAACCAAGAGAAAAGCAAGGAAACATAGACTGATTATCAAAAAATGTCACATTCCTAGAAATGCGAAAACGACGGTTCGAGACATCATAACACACAAAACCCTTATGGGACTGACTATACCCCATAAATGCACATTGGACAGATTGTGCTCCAAGTTTATGTCTTTCAATGGATGGGAGGTGCACAAAACATACACACCCAAAAGTATGTAAACGACTGTAATCAGGCTGAGTTTTAAAAATACGGAAGTAAGGAGAATCAAACCCAATCACCGTGGAAGGAAGACGGTTGATCAAAAAGACAGCTGTGGAAAGAGCCTCCACCCAGAATTTGGATGGAACGGATGCCTGGAGAAGTAAGGTACGTGTCACATCCAACAAGTGACGATTTTTACGTTCTGCAACACCATTTTGCTGAGGGGTATTGGGACAAGATCGTTGAGACAGTATACCTTTTTGCTGTAAGAACTCCTGAAACTCATGAGACATATACTCACCACCTGAATCAGACCGGAGAATTCTAATATTGGTTTGGAATTGATTTTCAACATACATCAGAAATTTCTTAAACATAGAAAACACTTCAGATTTAGATTTGAGAAAATAAATCCAAGTAAAACGGCTATAATCATCGATAAAGGTGACAAAATATTTGTAGTGAGCGTGAGAAGCAACAGGAGAAATCCCCCAAACATCACTATGAATCAATTCAAAACACGTAGAAGCACGACGTGCATCAGACGGAAAAGGAAGGGTTTTACTCTTAGCTAATTTGCAAACAGAACATGAAATAGAGGTACTAGAATCTATCAATTTAGTACCTAACACACCAGTCTTAAATAAGTGAGACAAAACAACAGAGTTTGGATGGCCCAATTTCCTATGCCAATCCTCACATGCATTCAAAACACTATTACAAGCAAGAGATAAATGATTTGAATGAAACTGGAGTGGAAACACTCTTCCAACTTTAGGCCCCTTCGCGATCACCTTCCCTGACACCCGATCCTGCACAAGACAACCATCCAAAGTAAGATTAACATCACAACCTTCATCCACTAACTGACCAGCAGACAATAAATTTGAGGCAAGTCCAGGTGCTACCACCACATTTCTAAAAGTTGAATTTATGTCACCAACATTCGTTATAGGAAGGGTACTACCATTAGCAATTTGAATTTTTTGATTACCAATATAAGCACGTAAATTGTGCAGGAGTTCAGAAGAACCCGTCATGTGATTCGATGCACCAGAGTCAAGTAACCAAGCAATGAAAGAAGACATACCAGTAATACCCAAGGCAGAAAGAGCAGATAGTACCATTTGTTGAATTAATTCAGGCTGAGGAGCGCCACCATCAGATGCAATAGGGATGGAAGGACCAGCAGCAGAGCTAGATACACCAGTGGTGGAAGGACCAGCTGTGGAGCTAGTAGTGGCATGAAAGGCCTGTACCGGACGCTTAGTCGGTCGAGGAGGACGCGTAGGACATGCAGAGATGTTATGACCCTGCTGCTTGCAGTAATTGCAAAATTTCTTAGGACAACTACGAGCAATGTGTCCAAATTGTTTGCAAGAGAAGCATTGAGTTTGGCGCATATCACGGCCCACGCCTCTATTCTGCGCAGCATATGCAACTGTCACCGGGTCAGAATGGACGGGATCATGAAGCATGTTTCCTTGAGTATTAAGACGTTGTTCTTCCCTGAGCAGTTCACCAATACAGGTATCTAAGGAAGGAACATGGTTCCTATTCAGCAGAGCACCTCGAACGGCCTCAAATTCCGGACGAAGTTTCATGAGAAATTGATCTCGTTTACTAGTATCATAAACATCACGAACGGCTGACAGAGACGCCTTGGGAACAGCAGCATATATAATAGCAGAGTGTTCTGTCCATAAATTTAAAAAACCAGAATAATATTCTTGAATTGACAAAGTACCTTGTTTGTAATTGGCGATCTCTAACTCCAATTGAAAACGCTTGGCTGCATTGTCCTGGTAGTAAATACGCTGCAAATAATTCCATATTTCCTGAGCAGTTGAAAATGCTCGCAAATTATTGATCATCTGAGGATCAATAGTACTGAGGATCCAAGAAATAATCTGAGCATCTTGGACTTCCCACGCGTCTAAGGTGGGTTTATCTGCTGGCGCTTTAGAGACCCCATCAAGGTGACTCCATAATCCCTTTCCTTTGACATACATCTTGAATTGAAATTCCCAAGCAGCATAATTCTTGCCAGTAAAACGAACACAAAAATTATCTCTTCCTTCCGAAGCCATTAAAAAAAATCACGGTAGCTTGCAATAAGGAGAGATAATATAATTGTAATAAAACTGAAAGTCAAACAGCACACCAGAAGCACACCGTAGATCACCCTATCAGCAGCACACACTAGCGCACCCTACCAACAAGGAACATGAGCGCACCGTAGATCTGGAAAACGCAAAGGCGCACCGTAGCCCACCTTACCAGAAGCACACAGGAGTACACCCTACCAACAGAAGCTCACAGTAGCGAGTGCGCACGGACGGCGAACAGCAGCGCGACGGCGAACCAAGTCCCACGCGACGGCGCAAACAACAAACAGACCACAGCGCAAAGAACAACAACGCGACGGCGAACCAAAACCAAGTCCCACGCGATGGCGATGGCGAAGGCGAAGAGATCCGAACAGCGACAGCGACGCAGAGATCCGAAACGGCGAATCACCAAAACGCGAAGAGATCGCGCAGAACAAGCGACGACGCGAACCACCAACGGCGAACGACCAACGGAGAAGGACAACAAGCGACGGCGCGAACCTGAACCAGAGGATCCACAAGGATCCGAAACGAGCGACGACGCGAACCGACCGGAGGATCCACAAGGATCCGAACCAAACCGAGAAGGAGGGAACCAGAACCGAACCTGAACCAGAACCGAACCAGAAACCGAACCAGAACCAGAACCAGATCTGAACCACGAAGGAACCGTACGATGGAGGAACCGGACCACGGAGGAAGCCGTTCTTGAACGAAGAAACTGAAATCACAGGGATGATCGCAACCCTACTGATACCATGTCAAAATCATACGCACGATATTGTTCACGCAGTTCGGCCAAAGTTTGCCTACGTCTGCGACTACAGAGTAGCTGTAGTTCCGTTTTATTGATTATGTCTCGATCCCTTGAATACAATTACAAATCAGATTAAATAGCTTTGTCTCTCAAAACCTAACGGGCCTGGGCCAAAGCATAAGCATATAAATACATCTACACAACTACTATTTACAGCTTCCCTATTTTCCTTATTCACAGTCGCATCCGTGCTCTGAGTTCGATTCTCGCAGTGGACAAACTCGATGTTAGCAGTGCAAAATTTGTTCCTAACCACATGCGAAATTATTTTTTCGTTGTAAGCGTTGGGACACTTGAAGTTTAACCCACCCTATCTCATTCTATCATGTACATAGTATCTGTCGGCTTTGTAGATGACTATTCTAACGTTAGGTAACTTGACCTGTGCACGACTAAAATCTAATTACAGTAAAATAAATAAAACAATAAAATAAAAAGGCAAAATATCATCTGGAGTCCCTTAACTTATTTTTCAGGTAACGAATAGGTCCCTTGTTTTCATTGTAACGAAAAGGTCATTTATGTTTTAAAACTAAAGCATCATTGTTCTTTTTTACGTTTTTTTTGGTAACTCCGTTAAAAAAAATGCCTAAGTGGCCGTTAGATTGCTTACGTGGCTTTTTTTTAATGTTTATGTGGCAATTTTATTTGTTGAAATAATATTTATTGAAAATAAATAATTAAAATCATCAATTTGTTCATCGGCAGTAACACAAACAACATGAAGACCTAGCCACAACAAACTCAATTTGTTCTCAGTTTTCTTCGACAAAATCATCACAAACCCAAACCCATCATTTTGTCCTCAGTTTTCTTCAAACCAACAAACCCAAATCCAGCAGCACAAACAAATCTGAATATGCACAAAACTCGGCAACAACAATACAAACCCAGAAAACCCCTAAAATCGAAATAAAACAAATTGAATCTGAATTTGCACAAAACAAAGACGAATCTGTACAAAAAAATACAAACCCAGAAACACAACAGTAACACACACGAGAGAGAGAGAGAGAGAGAGAGAGAGAGAGAGAGAGAGAGAGAGAGAGAGATTGCTGCGTTTTTAGGGTTTCAATTTCAATTTCTGTTGCAGCAAATATTTGGAAATGATTTTTAATTCTTAATTTTCACTAGATGAAGCATGCCTCTGCGTTTTCACTAGATGTTTGGAAATGATTTTTAATTTTTAATTAAAAAAATTTATAAAATAATAAAATATCCTATGTGGCATGTCAAGTCAACAGTCAAATAGCCACATCAGACATTGGTTAACGGAGTTAGTGATAAAATGTTAAAAAGGGTAACGGTGCAACGTTTTTAAAACATAAGGGACCTAATTGTTGCAAAAAAAATTAATTGACCTATTTGTTACCTGAAAATAACTTAAGGGACCCTAGAGATATTTTGCCAATAAAAAATAAAGAACAGGGGCATGGGTTCTCAGACTTCTCTCTCCCGATGGGTTCAAAAAAACGGTAAAAAAGGGAAAGCAGAAAGAAGAGAACAGAGGGTATGTGATGGACAGAGAGAGAGAGAGAGGCAGTAATGGCAAATACGACGCAGGAAGGGGCGGTGGCTGTGAATTGCCAGAAATAGCCTTCAATGGTGAAAGTCGCTGAGACAAAATTCTCTATTACTAGTAGAAAAACTGTGCGTCCGCACGGGTCATTTCGTTTTTACGCATGTGTTATAGCGGACATGTATATAAAATACAATATTGAGTTAGAATGAAGAAAAATTTCAGATGTATATAGCGTGTGAAGGAATTTCAATATTGAGAAAATAACTGAATATAAAATTTCAAAAATAAAAGACAATTAGTTTATGCTTTTATTAAGTTAAACTATACCGCTAATATGTAACGAAAAGTAAAATATTTAGTTTAGTATTTTTTTTTATAATTTTGATGTGAGTTAAAATACACTATAAATTACTTGAAAACCATATAATGTCTCCCTGTAGGGACTAAAGCAAAACAAGCATCATCAAGAAGTATATAAGTTTGATTTCTGTATAAAGACGATAAAATTACACCGATGTGGTAAACATAATTATTTTACATTTGGACTCTTTAACTCTAGAAAATTTGAATTAGCACCAAATAGTTAACAACAAAAAATAGCAAAAAACGTCTCTAATTGCATCTCCAAATATAAGTAACACCAAATTGTAAGATCTATTTTATATTAATAGTCTATAATTTATGTCGTTATTTGAAAGTTGTTTAGTAATATTGATGTAATCGAATTACACTTGAGGTGCTAGCTCGGTGGTAAGAGCTTAGTCTTATATCCTCAATGTGCTGAATTCAAATCCCCTCGGGGACTGTCCTAAAATTGTCATTAGTGCCACTATGATTAATAAAATTTTCCCTTCCCCCAATTTTTTTTTTTAAAAATAGATGTAATCAAATTGTACATGTGAATAAAGGAATTAAAATAAAAATTGTACTTGTTCAGGATTAATAAAAGTCCCGAACTTGTTGAATAAAGGAATTAAAATAAAAATTGCAAAAACATGTCTCTAATTTCATCTCCAAATATAAGTAACAAAAAAAACGGTGTTGCAAGATATTCATAAAGTACAAAGACGGTGATTGAGGCTACTCCCTTGTACACTATGATGGCTGCATCTATTCCAAAAGGGGTGTTGCAAGATATTCATAAAGTAGAAAGAGCTTTTCTTTGGGGTGATGATGAGAACAACAGGAAGTACCATGCAGTCGCTTGGGATGTTGTGACCAAGCCCAAGTGTATTGGTGGTTTGGGCTTGAGAAATCTTCCGACTATGAATGATGCGTGTTTGCTGAAATTGGGTTGGGGGCTGAGAACTCATGATCAGGCGTTGTGGTGTGAGGTGTTGCGAGGCAAGTACATGAAAGATGATGGAACTATGCGTTTTGGATCAGCCAGGGGAACTGACTCATCTCTTTGGAAGGCTATTATGGCGTTGTGGTTTAACTTTGATAAATTTGAGTTCTGTGTTGTAGGCAATGGCTCGACTATTGACCTGTGGAAGGATTGTTGGATTGCTCCAAGGGTGCGATTAATTGACCACACTAATGCAGTTCCTCCTACTTCTCAAGATGTCAAGTTTCGAAGCTTGGTCACCGTGGAAGGAAGTTGGAATTTGGATACTCTGTTATCTTGCATTCCTAGTGAATTTGTTGAGAGGATTAAATCCATTGTTCCTCCTGGTGATGATCATGGCGAGGATTGTAGGATTTGGCCAGGTGAGAAGCATGGTCAGTATACTATTAAAAGTGGGTATTGGCTTTTGAGTAAGTATCAGGAGAATGATGCTTCTAGTATGTGGAATAAGGTTTGGAAGCTTCAAGTAATTGAAAGAGTTCGCTATTTTGTGTGGCTAATCTTGCATGCTAGACTTTTGACTAATGAGAGAGTGAGCCGAATGGGACTTGGTTCGGCGTATTGTAATTTGTGTGGAGGCACCGTTGAGACAACTCTTCATGTTCTTCGGGATTGTTTTACGGCGGTGGAGGTGTGGGCTAATTTGGTGGCAGTCAATAAGAGGGCTGAGTTCTTCGGGCTACCCTTGGAGGAATGGATTGTGTATAACCTATTTTGTGATGCAGATATCTTTTCGGATGTGACTTGGGCAGCAGTGTGGGCTAATACTTGTCATGCCCTTTGGAGATGGCGGAATCAAGAGGTCCATGATCCGGCTTTCAAGCGTCCCTGGCGCCCGTGGCTTGAGGTGTTAGATAACACCAGGTTCTATTCTTCTACTGCTCATGAAGACATCGGTGTAGGAAAGCGGCCGAGGCAAGTGATTAATGTAAGGTGGATACCTCCTCCTAGGGGTTGGTTAAAACTCAATACAGATGGTGCATCGAAGGCTGGTAATGTTAAAGCAGGATGTGGTGGACTTATTAGAGGCCGAGATGGTCAATGGATTCGGGGGTTTGCCAGGCAGCTAGGCTGTTGCAGTGCATATGTGGCTGAGCTTTGGGGTGTGTACGAGGGGCTGAAACTAGCAAAGGAGATGGGAGTATCAAGGCTGGAGATTGAGATAGATTCTGACACCATTGTTCGTAGTTTGCGCGACCAAGGTCCTGGTAACGGGGAAGGAGTGGCGTTGATGAATAGAATCAAGGCTTTAATGACGGATGGGATCGAGTTGAGTATCAAGCACATTTATCGTGAAGCTAATAGGTGTGTCGACGCACTAGCTAGTATAGGGAGTAGTATTTCACAAGGTCACGTTGTTTTTGATAGAGTGCCAGCATCTGTGGCACATCTAGTTACTCATGATGTAATTGGAGTTTCTACTCCTCGATCAGTTGTTATTTAGTTTCTTGGACGAAAGCCCTCTTTTATCCCAAAAAAAAAGTAAGCCTCTATATTACTTTTCCTTGCTTTCTCCCCTTCTAAGACATGATAACCACATGATTCCTTTGAATGATTAAATTCTCAAATGGTTCACCGAGACACAAAGGCACAAATATCATATCATTCCATTCAAGTTCATTGCATCCATTTGTATCAAATTTCCCAACCGTAACAAAGTCTGAGTGGCAAAGTTGTGATTGATTCCCAAATCCCCAACTTACAAAGGAGGGAAAATGATGTAGCAAAATTGTGACACGTGGAAAGGTATGTAGTGAATTTTCTAATACTAGTGGGATGACCCGTGCGATGCACGGGGTCAAAACTTTAGGTACCGCATAATCAATATAACACTAAAATTAGCTTAATAGAAACGAAAGACAAATTCTAACAATTAAAAAGTGCTTAGTAGATTCAAAAGGATAGAAACAAAAGAAAAAGTCAACTTAAGCCCTAACGGCAAAGCACATGTTGATTCTAGAAAAGTTGGTTATTACATAATGATTGGATTATCAGGAGTTAACCCATCTCCAAAAGCTTGAGTATAAGAAGAACTACTCTGAGGAGTTTCCCGGACATCTTCATCGTTGGGGTATTCAACTTGAATAGGTGGTGGTTGATGACGCATTATCCTTGGACGAAGTCGTTCAGTTGACATTGGGCAATGTATGATAAAAACACCCTTTGAACTTAAATAAGTAAGTTGGGCTTCTCTACTCCTAGGTGTGCCATACAAACCATCAGCTCCAAGAATCTCCATAATAAGATGAGTATCTGTGTCCAGATAAGCAGTACCATGTTCATCCACAAAAACAAAGGCAGGATAGGATGTCCCATGACCTGTATCTACCCAAAGCTTAGAAGGAAACCGTTCATGATAATCTGTATAAAAAGCCGTCGGAAGTTTAAGTAGTCTCTGGGAAAGAATAGGAAAAAAGTGTGAGTGAAAGAGTCTATTTAATAGGAAAAAACAAAAGAACAAAAAGGAGGGTTATTGGCAAGCGAATTCATCTACACAAGGTAAAAACAATAGCATGAAATAAGACACTAACATCACTAATTTCTAAATAAGTTAATGAGATAGCATGTATTAGTAGGTTTTCAGTGATCAAACAATTAAAACAACAGGGAATCAAAACAATGCGGAAATATGGCCCAAGAAATATGTTTGGATAATGTCAATAAGAAAAGAAAGAGAAACTAACGTTACTAATGCCTAAATAAGTTACTGAGATAGCATGAATTAGTATCAAACAATTAAAATAAGTTACTAATTAAAACAGCAAGATTTGAAAATAAAATCAGACAGATAAAAGTTACTATGAATTAGTATCAAACAATTAAAATAAGTTACTAATTAAAACAGCAAGATTTGAAAATAAAATCAGACAGATAAAAGTTACTAATGCCTAAATAAGTTACTGAGATAGCATCAAACAATTAAAACAGCAATTTTTGAAAATAAAATCAGACAGATAAAGCCAATACTAACCGTATCTAGAGATATGACGATTGAAAACACATTTGGAGCCATGAGTTGGATACCAATCCTAAAAAAATATAAGGAACAATTGTTGTCAGTGTTAACCAAAAGTTAGAAGAGCAATTCAAGATAATACCAAAACTGAACTCACTGAAAACTAAATCAGTACAGCAAATTGCATATACAACAAATTCAGCAAGCCAATGATGTCTATAATAAAGGGAAAACAGGAACTAATACCATAGACCAAGTACAAAATGCTGTGGGTGATTCAGTGTGGGTGATTCAGAACACGCAACAACCAAAGATGCAGTTACTACACAGAGGAACGTATGGTAGTTCCTTTTACGGGTATATCATATCATTTTGAAGTTTGTGGTTTTGATTTCTCACAAAATTTACAAATTTCATTTTCAGATGACCACAACAACAAAACATACTGAGATGTTATTATTTCCGAATACACTAATACAGGAAATAAACGATATAAAGTTAACACTGCTGTAGATCCTTCCCCTGATAAAATGATACTTCAATAGACGAAGCAGAGAAATGGCAGATTGAAGGATTTATGGTAGGAGAAGCAAGCAAATACAAAAATTAGGGAAACAGAAGCAAGTAGCGAAGGAATTACGTTAAATTAGGGAAGAACAACTTAGAGAAGCAATTAGGGTAAATTAGCGGAAAACAAGCGAAGCAACACAGAGGAGATCTAGGTTTTTTTTTGAAACAAATTGAAAGAACAATCAATTGCTGATGGAGAAAAACTCACTAACCGGAAGAAGAATTGATTGAAGTGGAGGCGTGGAGGACCGATGGCGAAGTAGGAGCGGCGAGTGGAGCCAAGTAGAGAACAAATCGTGCGAACTGTGGCCGAAGAGGACAGAAGCTGCGAATCGCGTATAACGTGTTGTGACTTTTCTTTGGCTCAGGCTGGGAGTGTGGCGGAAGAGAATAAAACATGCAAAGAAACATGTGATGTAAAGTCAACTTGGTAATCCATGGTTGATTAGATCCAAGTCATGAGAGATGTATAACATTAAAACTAAAGCTAAACATAATATATAAGATGTATATATGGATATTTAGATGAGGTTTTTCAAATCAAGCTCCATGTACCTTGGTTTATGAGAGTATAACAATCAACAAACTCATATAAAAATTGATATATAAAAGTCAAGTGATAATCCAACTACACACAAACATAAGCTGGTTCATCAAATCCAAGTCCTTATAGGAACAATCGAAGGACAAACAAAAGAGTGAAATATGATCCTAATAACTTTATTGGACACTATATGAAAATGGTGTAATATTAGGTGCAAAATTGCGATCAATCTAAAACCAAAAATATAAGATGTATATATGCATATCTTGATCATTGAATTGGCATATATAATTGAATGAGAAAATTACCTAGCAGAGTCCCTGGAAAACTTCTTTGTAAACAACATTTGAAGTTGTATTTGTCGAATTACCTTCATGATCGGTTATCAATATTTTTAAACCCTTTTTTGAAGTAACTTTTGAAACGGCTACATATAGTTGACCATGTGAGAAAACCGGTTGGGGTAAAAAAGCACCAACATTTTTTAAAGATTGTCCTTGGCTCTTATTGATAGTCATTGCAAAGGAAATAGCTAAAGGGAATTGTCTTCTTTGAAATTTAAAAGGAATGCGAGGATCAGATGGAGTCAATGATAGTCTTGGGATAAAAATCCTTGAACCAGCATTGGTTCCAGATAAAACAGTTCCCTCAACCACAAATTTACCCATCTTTGTTAAAATAAGCCGAGTTCCATTACATAATCCAGAAGAGTGATCAATATTTCTCAACAACATAACTGGAACACCGACTTTCAATTTAAGTTTATGAGCTGGAAGACCAGAGGCAACAATTGTATTTAAAAATTCAGGTGTGTGAATGTCGTCCACGACATCAACATTATAATTATTGCTGCACGGTGTATCTAAACTAAGATATGTCTGTTCATCACCTGGAACTAAAGATAGCATGTGGTCATTGATTATGTCCACAACTTCATTTCTAGGAGCCAATATCGCTCTATCTTGGAAAAATGAAGGGTCATGCATTTTATGAAGAAATGATGGATATGTCGCATTAACAATTGCTTGAATTGGTTGAACTGAATCTTTAATAAGCAACTCATCCGGTATTTGAATAGAAATATCTGAATCATTGACTTCACCAATTGTGCCATCCCCAATTTTTAGGACCCATTCAGAAAATTCTGTTGCTTCAGCAATAGCATCATTTGAGGTACCATGCAACAATCTCATATTCTTCGTTAATGTCAAAATCTCGCAATGATTCCATAGATAAGAAGAATTGATTGTGGCATGTACAACCTGCTGCCTTGTTCCCTTCGGGATAACAGGTAGTATTTGGCGAAAATCTCCACCCAAAACGACAACCTTACCTCCAAAAAGAACACCTAAACTTTCAGCGTCAGGAGGTCTCAGAATATCTTGTAGGGTTCGATCTAGAGCCTCAAAACAATTTTTGCTGGTCATTGGTGCCTCATCCCATATAATCAATGAACACCTACGAATCAATTCTGCTAAGTCACTCCCCTGTTTTATGTTGCAAGTCGAACACTCATCTGGGTCAAGTGGTATTGCAAATCGAGAGTGAGCTATCCTACCTCCAGGAATTAAAAGAGAAGCAATACCACTTGAGGCAACTGCCAAAACAATTTTTCCCTGTGACCTTAAACCAGTTGTCAATCCTCTCCAAATATAAGTCTTCCCAGCTCCACCATACCCACATAAAAAAAAGAAACCAGCCTTTTTTTCGTTAACACGTGACATAATTTTGTCATAAATATTTTTTTGCTCATCTGTCATTGATGCAACCAATTGCTGATTCTCAACTTCTAGTTTATTTCTATCATAATTCATTTCATCAAATATGAGCCTATTTTGACTTGTTGCAAGAAAGTCTTCATCAGGTTGAGGCAGAGTAGGAAAATCTGAAAGACTCATATTATTGCTTTGCAACAACTTATGAATCTCAACCAAAGTAAAGGTCTTTAATTCATCAGTAGACAATTGCAATTCTGAAATAAGAAGTGAATGAAAATATTGTTACTCTAATAATGTAAAAATTGGGGAAAACATGTTACGAAAGATCGAGAACAAAACCTGGAAAGCGAAGAATCGATCGTTGTCTATGCAAAATATCATCACCTAAATAGAACCATGTGGCATCCCACACAACTTCAGGTCTTGAAATTTGGTGAGATACCAATAGTGTGACAAACAACTTGCGTAAAAAGTGGCCTGTACCCCAATGGCTTGCCTCTTTAATACCATCAATATATTCTTTGTCATCTTCTAATAAACCCAATGCATAGCAAGCATCTTTAAAATTTGGGTGAACAAAGCCTTCAACCTTTCTTATGTGTTCAAAACATTGAGCTCCCTTAACATGATTGAGCAATCTTCTTAAATAATAAAGCTCCCCAGTTCCAGGAGGGACATAATGAAGTCTCCCAATGGTATATCCAGATTTACGTGGAAACCATTCCCTTTTTTCATCATTCCAAACAAACTTTGTTGGAAATTCAGCATAAGTTAGTTCTCTTCCATGTGAATATTTTCTGTTTGCATCCATCCATGCTAAGAATTTGGAACTTCCAATAGTTGGCTTAGAAAGAACAGATTCAATAGGCCGGTTGTCTCTGTAAATAAGCAGCTGTTCACCTGGTAGATGAAATTGTAGCCTTTCGACTGAGGGTTCTCTATAATGGATGTCAAAAGAAAAAATTCTCCACCCAGCTTCAGATGAGGCCAAATATCTACAGTCATAATACAACTTTATTTCATCAACAATACCATTATTAGAGTTGGAATTATTACCACCGTAGAAAGTTGTTGTAACTCTATCATGGCCTTTGTTAACATACTTGAAGAGATACTTGATTGATCTAGATTGGTTACAATATTCAACATTTATATGAGCATTGTACTTGAGGAGCAACGTCTTGTTGTAGGGCACAACAAATCTATTATCCAAAAAGGACTCACCTTTTTGAACAAAAATTCCATTGTCTCTTCTTCTATAAACAGGATAACCATCTGAATCAATGATAGTAGTATCACTAAATTTCTTCGGGAAATATTTGGTGCACTTTTTGTTTTCCATGCAAGTAGATTTTGGATTTTGAAGTCCACAAGGCCCATGAAGCATGGATGTAGAAACAATTTCAAATAGCCGTGGATTAGATTCTTTGTTAGGAATTTCAGCACATATAACCTTGTCGATGTCATCAATAGTCTTGTACTTAGAAGATGAATGAAGAAACACCAATATATGAGCATGGGGGAGACCACGTTTTTGAAATTCAATTGTGTAAACAACTGTAAAATAATCAATAGATTAATCTACATTTAAAGCATAACAAAAATTATTGAAAATGTAAAACAATGAATAGGTTAATGTAAATTTAAAGCATCAAAATTTCTATTGAAAAATAGGCAAGATATAGGAAAATGATACCTGCAACAACACGGCCAAAAACATCTCCCTTTTTATATCTTTCATCAATTGATCAAGCTTAATTTTGAAAACTCGACATACCACATCAGCGCGATCTTGAGACTTAAAATTGTACTTTGAAAAATACCTTGACAATTCTGGCCATTTATGGTTGCATGTGAATGTTATGAATAATTTAGGGTAGCCGGCCCAATTACAAATTTTCATGGCATCTTGATAATTTTGAATCATATAACGGGGTCCTCCTACAAAAGTAGATGGCAAAATAATTCGTTTACCAGTTGTTGATGTGTTTCTTTCACCTTTTAGAAGAGATTCTTCAAGACCCTTGCAAACATCAGCTCTTAGTTCTACCTGGTTGTTTCTAACCCACCTTAATCTAGAAGATTCAATCATCGTATACCCATCCACTAAAAATTGTTGGAATAAACGGCCAGAAAATAAAAGTGGACCTCTATCAACCTCTCTATGTTGAATTCTATATGCCAGCCAATCTCGAATAGTTAGATGACCTCGTTTAATTTTTGCTGCCGTGTTGTCAGTTCGGAATTCAATACCCTCTGAAAAACCATTTTCCCCATAAGGAAACAATAAAGGATAGTGCAAGGCCAAATATGCGGCGCTTAAAATCGGAATCCGCTGTAGCAATCCTGAATGAGAACTGACAATGACATCCCTATCAAATCCAGCGGGATCGAAATCACCAACAATTAAAGCGGTAACTTCCGAAGCTGTTGGTAAGTTGTATTGCCTAGCATCTCGATTTCTTTTGCCCAAAATGCGAACTTTAATTGTTGGTGTGGGATGTTGAGATAGCATATGCCTTGCCATTCTGTATGTCCTCACAAACGGATTACATAAATCAAGACATTCTTTAATGTCTGTTACAATTTGAGTTTTCAAGTTTAGATCATCATCCTCCATCCTACAATAAATAAGAAATAGATAAATTGGTGAGTAAGAACATACAATCATGTCTATGAGAAGAGAATAAGGTACTGCAAGGATACCTAACAACTGACATTCGGTTGGACACTTCATTTTCAGTATCATGTATATAAAGCTGGGCGAATTTTGGTTCTTTATCTGGAAGGGGGAGTAAGCTACCAATTTGGTGATAGTTTTCTCCATTTAAGACAAAGACTGGAGGCCCACTACCATTATTTATGTTTTTATCAATTTTTCCTCCCATAGAAGTAAAAGCAAACATACTATTGAAGGATCGAATGTTTGCCAAAAAAAAGTTGCCCCTCCTATCACGTTTATGAAATAGATCATATAATACTTGAGGAGGAGGTTCATAGAGAGGCAAAGTTATTCTCCCTTGCCTACAGCACAAAGAAAATCTTGGGAAACAGGCTTTAAATGTCTTTTGGACTCTTTCCTCGAACCACATTAATGCACCACAAAATTGGCATATGTATTTTGCCTCTCCAATGTCCCAGTAGGAAACTTCATCCACTACGTATCAAAATAAAATAGAGTAAGGATTACGATTGAAAATTGCATTATACATTAATTTTATGAGACAATGTTGCTTAATACCAGTTGGTGATGAAGGTGAAGAAGAATCTGGTCGGAATATTGAATGAGAGTTCCTGAAATTATTAGCCACCTGAGCAAGTAATGTCTCTTGTGAAGTGGTGGGATTAGGGGAAGCAAAATTAGGATGGGAAGTTCCTATAAAAGACACGAAAATATGGCTTAGTCAGTTTAAATGAGAGATTCAAATTGCTAAGAACAATCTAAAAGTTATACAGGTAAAGAGTAAAGAGTATGATTATTAATGAAGACACCATAAGAGGGAAATAATAGTTAACTACACACAAGAAAAATGAGAATGAGAGAGAGTTGGTGAATATATACCAGTTAGTGATAGAACTGAAGAAGAAATTGGGGGGAATATTGAATGACAATTTCTGAGTGTAGCTGCATCTTGAAGAAGTGTAGCGTGAGAAGGTTGATTATCTTGTTGTCTTGAAACTTGTGAAGGGGTGGGATTAAGAGAACGAAAATCAACATGTGATATCCCTATGAAGCATAGGAAAATATGTATAAGCAAGTTTAAATACCACAAAAACACATACGAACACAGTAATAGTAAATTCAGAAAATACAGTCCAAAAATTAGATGCTTGTTTAAACTTCTAAAGCCAACTCACAACACATGTTCATGCATTCTAAAGTCTAAATATTAACTGCAAAGAAGATTGACTTGGTAATGAAATGGAATTTGAGAGTTAAGGTTACCAAGGTTAAGATTGGGAGCATCAAGTGTAGGAGAAATCTGTTGCTCAAAAACTTTTAGTCTAAGAACAAATCTACCTAGGCCAATTCTTTATGAGGAAGGTCTCACAAAAGTTGCATGGAGAGGCATATCGATAACTTAAGAAAAAAAAGGATTAGTGATTTTGATACAATATGCAGCAACAATGGTTGTGTAATTAGAACCCTGGAATCTATAACTTCCTTTTGAGGCAAGGGTGGTGTAAAGAAGCTATGCTCACAACATAGGTTGATGCATTCTAAAGTATAAATGGCAACTGCTTTTAGCCAAAACAATACATAGTCTTGTCATTTCCTTCAAATCTATACATTTGAGGTATTCTAGTATAAATGCACCATAAATACAGTTTTATAAAAGAAGAATTATTTGGTAATGAAATGGCATTTGAGAATTAAAGTTACCAAGGTTAACATTGGGAGCATCAAATGGAGGGCTATGTTGTTGAGGAACATGCAGTGGCCTAAGAATGAATTTCCCTGGTCTTAAAGGCGCCAAAGAAGGCCTTATAAAAGAGGGAGCTAAGACTGAATCTGTAGGACAGATTATAAGAGCAAAAGTTAATAAAAAAACCATTAGTAATTTTCATACAATATATTAAAATCTGTTACAAAAAGCTGTAAAAAAAACACACCAGTTTGGTTTAGAAGTGGAGGGGCATCTTGTTGAGCAACATTCATTGGCCTAAGAATGAATTTCCCTGGTCTTAAAGGCGCCAAAGAAGGCCTTATAGAAGAGGGAGCTGAGACTGAATCTGTCACACAGATTATAACAGCAAAGCAAGTTAGTTAGAAAAAGGAAATTCAGTAAAAACAAAGGCTTCTTGAGATTAAACTAACATGAAAGAAAAGTTAAAAAGATACTTATGTAGGACAGATTATAAGAGCAAAGAAGTTAATAAAAAAAACATTAGTAATTTTCATACAATATATTAAAATCAGTTACAAAAAGCTGTAAAGAAAACACACCAATTTGGTTTAGAAGTGGAGGGGCATCTTGTTGAGCAACATTCATTGGCCTAAGAATGAATTTCCCTGGTCTTAAAGGCGCCAAAGAAGGCCTTATAGAAGAGGGACCTGAGACTGAATCTGTCACACAGATTATAACAGCAAAGCAAGTTAGTTAGAAAAAGGAAATTCAGTAAAAAACAAAGGCTTCTTGAGATTAAACTAATATGAAAGAAAAGTTAAAAAGATACTTACAATTAACACCATTAGAAATAATAGGGGACCAGATTCTGTGGGTCTTTTGTTTTGAGTCTTGCATTTCACAAATTATAGTAGAGTGCTTAAAAAAGAATATGGAAAAGTAGTAAGAGAGTATAATATCTATGGAAACATGTTAAGTTAGTTGAATGTAAAGAGATGAGAAAAGAGAGAAAAGAACCCTACCTAAAAGAGAACAGATGAAGACATGTAGTAAGAGATGTAAGAAAGAGAAATGAGAAACATGTTAATGAGAAATGACAATATTGATATGGAGTGGGGTTGATGTGAATGATGAAGGAAAAAAGATTTTGCAATAAAATTCATAGAACATTGGATGACGAAAGCAAATGGAAAGTCATATGATCTCATGTAATTTGATGTGACATAAAAATGAGAAGGCTTGCATGATGTAATCTGATGTGATATAAAAACCAGGAGGCAGGTATTTTTTTTTTTCATGTTGGCATCATAGAAGAATACTGAAGATGTGTGGAAGTTTGGTTGGGATTATGAGTTGAAAATCTATTTTGGTATCTCCACTATACTTCTTGGTGGTGCGAATACGTGTAGAACATTCTTTTTGTTAAACACATGTGAGAGATAAGAGGGAAAAATTATAAAGACTTACTATTTCATAACTTCAAATCAAATCACATTACATCAAGACCCTTGGAGGTAAAGCCCAAGGTAGAACAAAATAAAGAAACGGACACTAATTAAATACATATATTCCACCATCAACCATAAAGTGGAAGAAAACACAGCAAGTACATAATAATGACAGTGAGAAAACGACTGCAGAAGAAATCCATCTACTCACAGCAGTAAACAAAGACCGGATACAACAGACAAAGAGTTTCCTAAGAACTTTTATTTAGTCCACCTTTAACTATAAAAAAGGGGACAGACACCTAGATAATACATAATGAGAGGAACAGAAGAACTGCAGAAGGTGGTGGAATGATTCAGTTGGTTGCCTCTGTTTTGATGGCTTTCATCTTAGGGTCTTTGGTAGTTGAAGTTCCTGGAGAATCCATGGAGGCTGTAGTTCTGTTGGTACCACATGGAAGAGAGGAAGGCTGAGTGATATCAGTTTGGACAGCATTGGACACAGAAGGAAAGTTGTCCGCACCATCAAGGGGAATAGCATCAACTTTCCTGGATGGGGTAGTAGACACTTCTAAGGAAGTAGCTTCAGTTAAATCGATAGCATGGTCAGGGCAATCATTGGAATGAAGGCCCTCCTCAAGATTGAAACTCTACAAATAAATACCAACAAATATAAGACCCGAGGAAAAAAGACAAAATGTAAGACAATACATTGTTTGGTAAATAAAAAATGAGGACAAACAACCTGAATTGAATGCAATTCTACGAACTGCTCGATGATAACAGGATCAGCAGTCAACCTCCTAACAGCATAGTTATGCCAGCCTTGATTAATGTTTGAATCCCTAATTTCAATTTTCAATAGCAGTTTTTTGTCATAAAAAGAGCGGAACTGAGTAGGCATTCTGGTGGTATTAACAGGCTCAGTAGAAGGACCAATTGAATCTTGTGCTGAGATGCCTAAGAAATTATTAGCCACGCGATCGAAAACCAGAAAACTGGTGGCAGCAGTTCCATCAAAAACAGTGAGCTCAATTTTGTACCTGATCATAGAAAAATAGAGAGCATTTTAAAAAGAAAACAATGGTGCATGGAGAGCACATAACAAATTTGAAATAGAATTTTGTTTACCAAATATGGCAACAATACCTGGGAACTGCAGTAACATTCTTGCTGCACTCATTGCAGAAGAATTTAGCACCAATCTGAACAACCTTGCGATAGCACTTCTGGCATGAATTGTAAAACCACCCATGTGCAGAGTCAATATCAATCACTAGGGCAAGTACAGCAGCAGAGCCCACCTAATTTTGTTTAATCATAGACATAAGAATGACATGACACAAATTGAGTGTAAACAAATTCAACAGCAAAGGAAGAACTCTTACAGTAGTAGCCCCCAACACCTCAGATATAGTTTTGTAGGAGGTTTGCATGAAATCAGTATAGGGGGTTACAACAGGAGGGCTAGCAAGTTGGCTAATGGATTATGTCAAAGACAAATCGGAAGTTTCCATTCTAAGTTAAAGTTAAAAAGGTGTTAGGTGAAACAAAGACAAATGTAGGAATAAATTAAACCAAGCAAGTAAAAATTAATAGGAAACTTACTTGGACTTGTACTCCATAATATCTAGAAGGTCAGCATTGATGAAAATTCTGGTTCCATAGTAAGCATTGGAAATTCCCATTATCCCTGTTTCAACAAATAGTCAATAAAGAAAGAATAATTGTATAACCAACTTAGAATTTAGCAGAAGAAAATAGAAAGTATAAGATGGACCTTGATATTTTTTTAGCTTGCAAAGTTGAAGAACCATGATTGGAACTGATGAGGAAGAGGTATCATTGACATTAGCAACAACCTGCTCAGCAAAGTCACCCCACAGGGTACAGTGAATCCTATTGAACCTGTAGATGGAGATTGAAAAAATGAACCAGCTAAAAAAGAAATTAATGTAGCATAAGAGCTAAAATGGAAGAATAGAGAAAGAAACTAACTCTAAATCCTCAAGGACCAAATTAATCAGTTTATAAAAGCTATTCTGTGTCCGTTGTTGTTTTAACTCACTCTTCTCAACAACATGGCCTATAACATCTGATGAAAAGAAGAGATTAGTAAAGACCAAGAAAATGAACAGAAAGGTTTTGAAAAAAAATCTCTAGATGGACTCTGAAAAGGTACAAACCAATAATCATATCATCTTTTGGTGAAGCCAAGATATCAGCAGAAGGAGTAAATACAAAATGGTTCAGAGGTATGCTGCTGGCCTGCAAAGTACAACAGCTTGTGATAGGCATAAAAGCAACCTTGTACTTGTTGTTGGTTGTTTGAAACTTTGTGTCATTAAGGCCAACACTAAGCTTATCAAGTCGATAGCAGTTACCCTCCTTCAACACAGCTTGAAAGTCATGAATGAGAGAATTCTTGACAGTACAATGGATCCTATCAAGCTGAGACAGGAAAAAATTTTCAAACTAATAATGCACATAAGGATAAAACCAGACCATGGGAAAAAATATAGACAACTTGCCTTCTCATCCAACAAAATCATTTCAATACTGTTAGTGTTGAGAGGATTCTTATACTCAGGGAGTGTCCAAAGTCTTATAACACGGACGTGAAGACTCCAATTAACCTTGCCAGGAACAATCTCAGAAATGAAGTTAAGGTGGGATGCCATGGATTTCCTGGAATGAAACAAAAGGGGAATAGAGTAAACAAAAGACAAAGTAATGGAAAGAAATGGAAACCAGAATAACAAATTAATGATGTCCAAAGGTAAGTCAATAGTGGTTAGTATAGAAAAATGGGAAAAAGGGTAAAGGAAAACTGAATGGCTAAAATAAGTAAAACATACTTCTTAAGAGTAAAGAAAAGGAAGGAGAAGCAAATGAATGTGAGTCTGTGAGTTGGGTGATGGAGAAGGTGTGAGGAATGGTTTAAATAGAAATGTCATAGGGGCGGGATGGGAAAAAGATGTGGAGTTGTTGAAGCAAGGCTTACCGAAAAGAGGTGATGGACTTGGTTATGATAGCAAAGAAACAAAGTATCCTTATGAAAGAAAAAGGCTACAGTACTTGAGATATGGAAAGGTAGATCACATGAAGGTTTGATATGATAGATTGTTATGAAAGAGAAACTGAAATGCTGTCACTTTAGGAAAGAGTGTAAAAGAAACAAATGTGCAAGTTTAATAAAGGAAGAGAAAGTCAACCAGGTGTAGAAGACTAACCTGATTTAAGACATGGAAAGCTAGATCAGATTAAGGTTTGATATCATAGATTGGTATGAAACAGAAACTGAAATTCTGTCTGTTTATCAAAGAGTGTAAATTAAACAAATGTGTAGGTTGAATAAAAGAAAAGAAAGCCAGCCACCTGTAGAAGACTAACCTGATTGTGAAGCAAGGCTTACCAAGAATAGGTGATGGACTTGGTTATGATAGCAAATAAACTAAGTATCCTTGTGAAAGAAAAAGGCTACAGTACTTGAGATATGGAAAGGTAGATCACATGAAGGTTTGATATGATAGATTGTTATGAAAGAGAAACTGAAACTCTGTGAGTTTAGCAAAGAGTGTAAATGAAACAAATGTGCAAGTTGAATAAAGGAAGAAAAAGTCAGCCACGTGTAGAAGATTAACCTGATTTAAGATATGGAAAGGTAGATCACATGAAGGTTTGATATCATAGATTGGTATGAAACAGAAACTGAAATTCTGTCAGTTTATCAAAGAGTGTAAATTAAACAAATGTGTAGGTTGAATAAAAGAAGAAAGAAAGCCAGCCACCTGTAGAAGACTAACCTGATTGTGAAGCAAGGCTTACCAAGAATAGGTGATGGACTTGGTTATGATAGCAAATAAACTAAGTATCCTTGTGAAAGAAAAAGGCTACAGTACTTGAGATATGGAAAGGTAGATCACATGAAGGTTTGATATGATAGATTGTTATGAAAGAGAAACTGAAACTCTGTCAGTTTAGCAAAGAGTGTAAATGAAACAAATGTGCAAGTTGAATAAAGGAAGAAAAAGTCAGCCACGTGTAGAAGACTAACCTGATTTAAGATATGGAAAGGTAGATCACATGAAGGTTTGATATCATAGATTGCTATGAAACACAAACTGAAATTCTGTCAGTTTATCAAAGAGTGTAAATTAAACAAATGTGTAGGTTGAATAAAAGAAGAGAAAGCCAGCTACCTGTAGAAAACTAATCTGATTTAAGACAAGTCACTGACTTGTATCATGTGGTTAAGAAAATGCTCCATGCAGATTAGTTAGATCTGTGAGTGCAGATTTGGTCAATTTCATGGCACTGTTGTGATCAAAATGCTACAGTACCTGAGATATGCAAAGGTAGATGACATGAAGGTTTGATGGCATACATTGCTATGGGAGAGAAACTAAAAATATGTATTGTAAAAGAAACCTGATTTAGGAAACCAGCATGTATCTTATCTTATCTTATTGGGGAGATAAACCCCATAGATTTGCTGGCACTAAAACAGGAGGATGAGGGAACTAACTGTATAACATTTGTTATATCAATATAATTAGAACTTTATAGCCTTATTTATTATGTTGGCAGACCTTATTCTATTAACTGGAACGTTTAATGTTGTCTATATACATTGACCCTGAAATTGTTAATTCAATTGGAAAAAGGCAGGAATTTCTTATGACATTGTTAATTAATAGGAATTTCTTATGCAGCTGCAGCTGTATTGAAAGGTATGTATTTCCTTTTGTAATGACAATAGCAAACCTACCATGTTACTTGACATTGACTCAGAGGTGGCTAATTCAATTGGAAAACAGGTGTTCAACAGTATGTAATGAAACAAAATATTGGCAAATTTTTTCCTTCTGCAATGACAATAGGAAGCCTGGCATGTTACTGTTCCATGAAACCAAGCAGAAGATGATATCATTGCATTACACTTGACCTGGCATTGCACTACAGCTGACTTGACAAGCAAATAAGGTTCCTTTTTTAAGTCAAACTGAAAATAAGTGGAAATTATACCCATTTTTATATATGCCAATTTTTAAAACAATTTGATTTTATAAAAGTCATTAGAGAATGTATGTTATACCCAGAATGTAATAGGTTGTTGTGGTTTCTAATTTTCAAAAGCTGCTAATTTCCACCTACACATGATATTAGAATACACCTAATTGTTTTGGTGAGCAACTCAGATTAGCAGTGGAAATAAGGAAACACAACAGAAACTAAACATTGTATCTAATGGAAGAAAATAAGGAGATAATCGTTTTGACAAACTGAATGCACAGACACCACATTAGACATAGGCACTACTCAATTAGACGAAAGAAACAACTTAATTTGATTCATACTACTTAATTAGGTAAAACAAACTGCTTAAAGAACACAACCAATAGAAGCAGCAAACAACAGCAGCCTAAACAAAAGACTTAATTACATCCATACTACTTAATTAGACTCTAAAGACCATAACCAACAGCAGCAACAAACAACAGCACTCTAACAATCTATTCATATACGCCCCTTGAACTCAAAGAGAATGATTGTTGGCTCTGTAGATCTAACACCAAGGCTAATATAAGTACCCTCAAACAACAACTTGGTATGGCGAAAAATAGTCCAACCAGAATACAAACCACAGAGAGAGACATCATCTTGATCATTCTTTGCCTCACATGTCCAGGCATAACCATGGGAATCAATCAACTTGACTTGATGAACACCAGCTGGCATAATCATATGTAAGTAATCGGCAGGAATGGACTGCATACAATAATGCAAGAAAGTCAGCAAAATAGGAAGACAAAACTGTCTGAACAACAGAAAATGAGACTAAAATCATGAAAAGAAAATAACACACCAGTTTCCCAGTGTTAGCATCATCTGCAGTCAAGTGCTTGGCCAAGGTATGGTAAACTGTTGGGACCTTAGAGATGGTACTAAGGTACTTGTCTCCAGCATCAATGGTTGCATGTGGAACTGGATCTTGAGCAAGCTTAAAAACATGGGGGGGAGGAGGATACCTAATCTCTTGACCAAACCGATCCTTAACTTTGATAAAAAACTTGTCTGGCCTAATGTAAACCAACCTAACTATCCCTGGACCATTTTGAAGATAGCGAGAACCCATTTCATTCCAACCACTGGAAAAATATACACGGGCATTAACCTTCTTAACTATCACTTGATTCTCATTCCCAACTGGATCACACAAGTTGACCAAAAAGGATACATCATTTCCATGTTGTTTGGTAAACAGTTCAGGCAGTTGAATGGATAACTATGGAACACAAACATTGAACAATAATAAGAGAACATACGAATGATAAATAGGATACAATGAAATGGGGAAAAAAACTGAAGGCAAGTGTGAAACACAAGTTTAAACTCACATTTTCAGCCAAAAACTGTAAGTAATATCTGTCAAACTTGACAACCATA
This sequence comes from Astragalus membranaceus, assembly GCA_039519185.1. Taxonomy (NCBI): domain Eukaryota; kingdom Viridiplantae; phylum Streptophyta; class Magnoliopsida; order Fabales; family Fabaceae; genus Astragalus; species Astragalus membranaceus. Next base: position 173,313,363 of record CM076849.1, read on the forward strand.
GCATAGGTGCTGTCATCTTTTGGATCAACACGAGTAAGAGGCATCTAGAAAAGTAAATTCTGATGACAAACCAAGTATAAGAAAATCAATAAGTTGACTCTATATACTCCTAACAATATATTCGTAACAATGTAAGTCTTAGACATGGAAAACAGTCTTAAAAAAGTCTGCTCATTAAAACCACACAAGGAAAGCATGCAAAAATCATTTTAGGGAAACTCTAAAAAACTGAGTGAAAAAATAGAGATAAATTTTTTTAAAAGAATCCATACTTAGGGGAGCCCCATATAAATAATAGGTTAACATGCAAAGCAAGGAAACATAGGAAAAAGGCAAGAGAGAGGTAGTTCAAAGAAGAAACAACATATTATAAAACAAAACTGAACATGCAACAAAGTTTAGGAAAAAAAAACAAAGATCTGAACCATGCAAGAAAGTTTAAAAAAAAAAAAAACAAAGATGGCAGCAAGGAGATATGTCTGCCTTAGTTGAGCAAAAGGTAAAAGATAGGGAATGTCATTACCTTGTTATGCAAAAGGTGAAGAGCAGGAAGCCAAAGAGTAACCTGAAGTTCAAAGAAGAAACAACACATTACAAAACAGACCTAAACCATGCAACAAAATTTAGAAAAAAAAACAAAGATCTGAACCATGTAAATCAAAGTCAGTGTAAAAAAAGACTATGTTTGAATACCTGAAAGAGATGGGAGCAAATTGTTACTAATTGGTTAAATATATATATAGAGAGAGAAGTAATAGAGGGACAATCTTGGAAGACACTGTTCTCCAGTAGGTAGTAAGGTGTCAGTTTTACTGGTTCCTTATCTTTGGCACTCTCTCTTTCCTGGCTTACCAAAAGGATCACATGTGAAGACAGCAAGGTGTCAGTTTTTTAGCAAAAGCAATAACAAATATACTGACCTCTCTTAAGTCATGTCAACCAAAGATTTGATCAGAACTGATCAATTACAATTTCAACAATCTTGCATGTTTCTGCTCTGATCAGAATTAATCAATTACAGTTTCAACAATCTTGCTTTTTTGCTGCTCTTCTCTATTCCACTATCCATTGCCAATATTATTATGACAACAACAATTTAATTTAAAACTCAACTGTCCATTGCAAATATTATTATGACAAACATGATTGTTCATTTTTAAAGGCCCAAGTCCAGACCGAGACATAGGAAGAAGACCCATCTTCAAAACAGAAATTTCTAAAAAAATCTATAACAAACATGAGAATTCTCTAAATAATGAATAATACAGGCACAAAACAAAATAAACTATTGGAGCATTCCCTGCAAATTTATTTGTTGAAAATGAAGATCAGGGAGGGATAAATAACAAATCTGCACAAACCGTAAGAGTGTAACACCATAGCATTAACATTACTAATTTTGATTAGATCCTACCAAAAGTTATAATGGAAGCCCTAATTGCAGTATAGGGATCATAAATAAAACAAATGTATGACCTAATTTCAAGAATTGTCTGGACATGCATGAGGGAAGGAATGTGACCTTTTCTCCAATTTTGGATCAACATGGAAAGTTTTATTCGCATACACATATTTTGGGGCTCTGCCTCACCAATTAATTACTTAGCCAACAAAACATTTAAGAAAACACAAAATCAAGTAAGCTAAAGAAACACCATGGTAAGATGCCAAAGAAATATATTGCATAGATAGAAATAGTACATTACAGAAAAGGTTAATGATGGGAAGAAAGCATCTGAACAAACTTAGATAAACTACTCCAAAAAAGGACATGGGGCAGTACCATAAGAGGCCTAGATGTACAACAAAACAAAGAGACCTAAAAGGCCTAGATAAAGAGCAAAACACTAATACCCAAACTGTTGAGAAACAGAAACATAATTTGACCCAGGCAAATGGAATAAAATAGATATCCCCTAGGCTTTAACAACCTTAACAAAAAGGTATTTTCTATTCTTCCTAGCCACACCTAGCTTGAGAGAGGTCCCTGGAAGGAGTCCATTCAAGCCACGAAAGGCAGCCCACCCATCAGAAACACAACAGTAATTAGGCTTTGAACTATTCCATTGAAACTTGCAGCTCCATTTCCTTCCACGAGAATTAACCAAAGTGATGGAGGTAGTAGAAGGAGAGAAGGCAAATTCGCAAAAACCAATGTGAAGGAACTGAAAAGAGAATTAATGAAAAAATTCAGTAAACCAATAAACAAATACAAAAACAATTAATGCAAAAACCAAATTATAAAAGTTAAATGCCTAAGAAAATTCATCCATACATACAAGAAATGGAGTGTTGGTTTCCTCAAGAGAGAGATCTTTCACCAAAGTATGGTAAAAATGGACAGTATCAATAAAAAGAAATTCGTCCTCCTCCTCATCAACAATACTCATTGGGAGGTGAGGTTCTCCAAGGCCAAACTTCTTAGGGGGAAATGGATAGGAAACTTGCTTCCACATCCTGTCCCTTACAAGGATCTCAAAGGTCACACCCTGCACAAATTTTAGGGTAATTCAGCCACCACCAAACAAATTATAAACCTCCCCAATGCGAGCAGAACCATGATCTAAGTACACCCTGCTTGGGCGATGCTTGATGGAGACGACAAAAACATTCCCCAAGGGATCCAAGAGGTGAACAATGGTTGGCATCTCATTATAGAAGTCTGCCAAAAAAAGGACTGGCAGTCGCTGCATACTCTGAGAAATGTGTGGAACACAATGAGGAATATAAAACAGGTAAAAAGCAACTACTTAAATGGAGAGAAAGAGAAACTTACAAAGCCAGGAACAAATTCGAATTCATAAGTGCGGTATTTGATAAGGCACTCTGCAAAATAGGGGTCACTACTAAGAGCAACGAGGGGACCGAGCTAACCAAAGGAAGAGCACAACAATCAACATAAAAGAATAAATTAGGAAAATTACAGTAAAACAGGGCCCAGAACAAAAACAGAAAGCTCACTATATTACATGAAACAAACAAAAGACCAAGTAGGCACTAAAACCCAATAAAAATGTAACTTAGTTCTGGACATATGGCCCAAGAAATGTGGTTGGATAATGTGAATAAGAAAAGAAAGAGAAGCAATGGGATTACCGTGTTTTCTTCACCCACAATGGCAAGCGAATCCATCTACACAAGGTAAAAACAATAGCATGAAATAAGACACTAACATAACTAATTTCTAAATAAGTTAATGAGATAGCATGTATTAGTAGGTTTTCAGTGATCAAATAATTAAAACAACAGGGAATCAAAACAATGCGTAAATATGGCCCAAGAAATATGTTTGGATAATGTCAATAAGAAAAGAAATAGAAACTAATGTTACTAATGCCTAAATAAGTTACTGAGATAGCATGAATTAGTATCAAAAATTAAAATAAGTTACTAATGCCTAAATAAGTTACTAATGCCTAAATAAGTTACTGAGATAGCATCAAACAATTAAAACAGCAAGATTTGAAAATAAAATCAGTCAGATAAAAGTTATTAATGCCTAAATAAGTTACTCAGATAGCATCAAACAATTAAAACAGCAAGATTTGAAAATAAAATCAGACAGATAAAGCCAATTTCTATTTCTCAATAAAGCAAGTAAGAGAAACATAATGGACAAAGGGAAAAAAAGTATAGAACTACCTTGTGGAACAGAGAGAGAAGAAACCACAGCAAATGACTAAGAAATGCCTGAAAGGAAAGACAAAGCTGGGGATTACATAAGGTATATTTATGAGCATTCACCTTTATGCATCTCTTCTATTTCTAATAAGCATTATAGTCATGAGAAGCAACCATAGAAGTTGGAACCATTCAGAAAGAATTAAGGTTGTTGATTTCTTCTTGTCCCCAACTAAAGAATGTAATGGAACAGAAAACATTTTGTTAATCACCCAAAAACTTGAAGATTACATTACATAAGGTGACTCAATGACAGGGTTGATTCATGTAATTTCACAATCAGGCCAACAAAAAATATCACAATCATAATCCCCTTAAGGCTGTTGATTTCTTCTTGTCCCAACTAAAGAATGTAGTGGAACAGAAAACACTTTCTTAATGACCCAAAAACTTGAAGATTACATGACGTAAGGTGACTCAATGACAGCATTGATTCATGTAATTTCAGCATACACTAAATTAGAGTAATCAAGGGGATAACTAAAAATAGGGAATCAAAGGATCAGGAAAACCGTAGAAATTGAAGAAAGAGGGAGAATAGTATTACCTTGTGGAAGAGCAACTGAAGAGACCACAGAAAATGAGGAAGGAAAACCTGAAAGGAAAACAAAGCAAATAATTACAAATAGAGAATAACCGAAAAAACATAAAGAGAAAGGAAACGAAGCGAGAGAGTAACCCTAAGAAAGTTATGAGCTGGTGCGAACAAATGGGGACAAATGTTGCGATTTATATAAAACGAATGGTTAGAGCTGAAACCAAATAACAATGGGTCTAATGGGAAGCGTGAACATATGATTAGAAGCACTTTGTATGCAGAAACTTAGCTCGATGAAGTGTTGGAAGCATTGGGAAGTGGAGAAGAAGAGAATGAGTTCTACAGACCAACACAAACTCAGCCACGTGGGGGAAAACAAAGGCAAGCACGGAGAAACACAGAAACAGCGAAGAAAACCGAGCAAAGGGTACCCAATTACAAAGTACACGTGTCTACACAAAGCTGAAATCCAATCTTTTGCGCCATTTTCACTCCTCCTCTGGCGAGAAGCAATCTGCTTGCTCGATGAACCAACCACGTGTACGACGGGACTGATATCCCCCATCTTCACCTCCTTAACGATGATCTCTGATGACGCAATCCCAGATTCTTCGCTGAAACAACCACACCACCTTTGATTTCTTCCACTTCTTGATTCGATGGTTCGACGATTCCTCACCTCGAAGCTTCCATGAGACGATTTCCGAACTCGAAGCTGACATGGCAACGACGAACCACCAGCTTCCACGTACACCACATGGCGGCGCTCAACTGGCTGGAGAATTGGAGGGAAACATGGGGGCGCTGGCGGGAACGATGACATGGAGAACAAGCCGGATGTTTATTCTTTGATTGGTAATTGATGTAATGAGTTTTCTAATAGTTGGCCTATAATTTTGTAATCCTATTTATCGTCGTAATCACTCACCAATGGTAACACTCTTGTCTCTTACTTTCTTGTTAGTTCTTTACCACCTAATATTAGTCTCTATAAAATATATTTTGCCACCATAAAAAGAGAGTTTGTCCCTAGAAGTCAATTAATTTTTAAATATCTGTATAAAATGTTAATTAAGAGATATAAGAGAGAATAATTAGTACTAATTTTATTATTTTAATTTTTATTGTTTAGGTCTCTTCTAATACTAAATAAACACATTAAGAACTTAAGTATGTTGTGTTATTTTAGGAGTAGAGGCCCAAAAAATGTCCTTTACAAAAAAATAATAAAGACCTATTTACTCTCAAAAAAATGAAAAACACTAATTTGACTGTTTAAAAAATTAAATACTAATCAAACTAGGCTATGAAGACGACTAAAATATAAAATTATTTTAAAATAACTAATTCGATCGGTTTGTAGGAACAAAATGATATTTTCTTTTTTTAATGACTAAATAAGTCTCTGTTTTTTGTATTAGCTTGGGTATCTACCCTTTTTGTTGTGAAAATATGTATTTTGTAAATTTTTTAAGGCTTAAATATGTTTTAGGCCCCTGCAAATATAGGGTGTTTTGGTTTAAGCCCCTGCAAAATTTTTTTTTTGTTAAAAGCCCTTGCAAAATGAAATATTTTGTTATAAGCCCTTCTCAACATATCCAGCAATCATAGCATTCCATGTTAAGGCTAACATTTTAGTCATAGAAGGGCTTATAACAAAATATGTCATTTTGCAAGGGCTTTTAACAAAAAAAAAATTTTGCAGGGGCTTAAACCAAAACACTCTATATTTGCAAGGGCCTAAAACATATTTAAGCCATTTTTTAAATACCTTTTGTTTTCTAAAAAAACATTTGATTATTCTTTGCCCCACCCGAGCTTTTTAGTCAAGCTCCGCCACTGTCCCACACTATCAAGTTTGTCTTCCTAGATATTGTGATTCCCACTAAACCAAAAACTTAAAAGAACCATTGCCCATTCTGCTGGGTTGAGAAGATGAAAGACATCTACTAATTGCTATAACTCATTTGAGTAACAACAAATGTTAGAGGAAGTTGCATCCACTATTATTTTGGAAACTGACTCAAAACAGAGTCTTTGGAAACTATTTTCAATGGCAAACTTGATGGGCTAGAATAATTGTCATCACACAACCAGCAACAGGCATGTACTACATTCATCTACTAATATATCAAGCAATTTCAGGGGTCATTTTGGCGTTGCCTTCAGGTTCATCAAAGTATCCAAATGATGAAAACAAATTATCATCATAGCCAAAATAATCAGAATCATCTTCAGAATCAACATCTAAATAAGCTGAACTCAAAAATCAAAGAAGAAAATAAAAATACACAATAATAAATACGTGTAATACTTACCAGAATTACAGCCATCAAATTTGTTCCTCGTACAAACGAAATCCCTAAACCTCTGAGTAAATTGCAAAGACCTTATTATGAGTCTTCCCACACGGACACCAATCGCCATATTCAACAAGAAAACTAACGAGTGTTGTTAGCTATTATTATTTCTATTTATTATATTTATTATTAGATAATTCAATAGTTTTTAGTTGGCCGTATCTTTTCCCATTCTAACAGTTACTCTTCCTGTAATTATTGTATTTAGCACCTTCCTTGTATTATATATATAGGCCCGGTTACCAATCAATAAAATATCAGAGAATTTACCTTTTACCAAATTAACATGGTATCAGAGCAAAATATACTCTCTCTTTCTCATTAGGAAATTTCCAATTTTAGTATCATTTTTCGTAACAACGTATAAGTTCTCCGATCGGAACATATGGACTATATATATATAATTGTTACAGATTGGGCTTAAAGACATGGACCGCTCATGGGCCACGGTGTTGAGGCCCATTATCATTAATGGACCGTTACACCATCGATGGCTACGATTTGTCAATTACAAATCGGAGGGTTCCGTGATAACCATAAACGGGACTCCACCTCTTATAAATAGGAAAAAACACTGTTTAACCAGGTACACACATTTCCGTACTTTTACTTGCAAGAGATTTCACTCTACTGACTTGAGCGTCAGAGTGTCTTTGCAGGTACACCCCCCGAGGTCCGAGCTAGTCAAGAACGATCTACCAACTATCTTTGATCACTCTATTGTTTTTGCATTTTTTTTAAAAAAAAAAACCCAATCTGCACGGGTCAACCGGGTCAAGTAACAAGACCTGGTCACCGGGTCAACGCCTAAACCGCACGGGTCGCACCGGGTCAAACCGGATCTGAAACATGCACGGTCCAATTAGTGACTCGAACCGGTCAAAGAACCGTTTCACGGTCCGAAACACTGACCCTAGTATACTTTCTTTAATATAATATTTTTCTTGAAAAAACGTACTTTCAAGCACGTCAACTAGGGTTTAGATTCAGTAAGATTAGAGTTTAACACATATTCGAATTATGCTTTCACAAAATAGGATGTTAAACCATCAATAAAATTAAATTAGTTATTTTTATAAAGGCAAAAAGAAACACAAATAAAAAATAAATCATAGGATTGATGTTACTAGGATTTTTATTTCAATTGTGGCAAATGATGCAAAATTTCATCTATGCCGTATTCTTTACACCTACTTCCATATATGTGGAAGCTTGTTTATTCCAAGGATAGCATTGAAGGATCGCACCTGAAGGCTTATCAAACCTACACGGACCCTTTTCCTGAATTACCCAAGAATATAACTTGTGCACGCCGTCTCGTTTTTGGTCGAAAATGTCAAAATAATGAAGAAATGGTTCTTGTTTCCATGTAAAGCTGCAAAAGAATAATGTTCTAAAAAAATAATCTAGGTGGAATTGAAACCGGTAAGATACATCAGGCATGATTGTATGAAATCCCATGTCGTCATCCTTGGATTTGCAATGAAGGGTGAGATTTTTCTGAACCAATACCGAGTTTAAATCATTGTTTATTTCTACTGTTGACTTAGAGAAAAAAGGTATGGCCTCACTAGCCTGAAACTCAAGTATTATTATCAATAGTAATGAAATGAGATTACAGGTCATTTTGTTCAAAGCTGCCATAGATGCACAATTATGCCTACAAAGGCAAGCATACATTTTAATTTATAGAACACTTAAACATCCCGTATTATCCCATTCGTAATTTTGAAAAGTTTGGTGTTATTGTTTCATTAGTAGTTATAATTTTTTAATAATTTAAAGTAATAATTTAATTATATCATAATAAATGTTTTGTTGACTGACTTATTTTTAACGAATACACATTTAATGATTTTGTTTGACTTTTATTTAAAAGTAGTTATAATTTAATGTTCCTTTTACCACAAAAACATTTATTATAATTATTGTTTTATTTTTATCATAACAAAATCTTATAAATTTATTGAGAATAAAATAGATAAGGTAAATATTAATTGGTGCTTAATTAAGAAGTATTTGTCTAAATATGAAAATTTTGAATAAAAACAATTAATTTAATTTTGATTTTCTAATAAATAATTTACTTTTTTTCTTAAAATTATAGTAAACGAGAATAATTGACTTATTCGATGCTTTCACAAAGTTATAATATAGTTTGTGTTTTGAAAGTTAATAGTAGACAATGCTTATAGCATCTACAATTTCGGGAATTTTTAAATCCACAATAAAACGAAAATTAAAACATTAGGACCAGATTCTATAATAATGTCAAATATATTAATATTAATTATCAGTGATTCTATGGTCAATACCATATTTGTACCCCCAATGAATAATACACGTTTTTTGAACCAGATTCATTCCCTTTAATGAAGACAATGATTTATAGGTTACAAATCACACATGATTTTCTCAATTGCATTAAGAATATCAATTGCTCATTACATTTTAAATTTTGCATTTAGAATATTAATTGCATGCATAACGTATAACGTATATATTGAAACCATATCAATAAAGATCTGGTATGTGAAAATCACATTAAAAATCATCATAAAAATAGATCCCAAATATTTTTATTTTAATTTTAACTTTAATTTAATTTAATTTTAATGGGGAACATAATACGTCTCAAACAAGCCAATGCACTCTTCTTTTTCTATAAACTAGTAGGATACCCGTGCACACGCACGAGTGCTGTCGTATTCTTTTTATGAATGAACTTAGCCAGTATTTAAATAGTCTGAACATTACCCCGTAAAAATAAAGACAAATTTAAAGTAGATAAAAAAGGAATTTCAAATAAAAAATAGATAAATATTAAAATCTAAAAATGTAAAAGTATCATTTAAAAATAATATGTGCACTTATCCCGTGGTTTTTTATATATCAGTGCAGTGTTTTTTTTATATATCAGTGTTGTTATCCCGTGTTTTTTTATATATCAGTGCAGCTATCCCGTGTTTTTATATATATCATTACAGTTATTCCCGTATTTTTTTATATATCAGTGCAGTTATCCCGTGCTTTTTTATGCATCAGTGCAGTTATCTCATAGTTTCAATTGATTATTTGAGTTGATTAGTAGATTATAGTAGATAGTAAAAGATAGATAGTAGATTATCAATAAGAAATATTTATCCCGTGTTTTTTTTTATATATCAGTGACAATTATTTGTCCCTTTTTAGGTATTAGTGATAAATATCTGTCACGTGTGTTTTAAATATTAATTAGTTTAAATAGTACGTCATTACGCCTTCTTATTTTTTTAGATAGTAGGTTTATAGTAGTCTTCAAAAATTATAATTATCAATGACAAATATTAATCTCGTGTTGTTTTATATATCACTGCAGTTATCCCGTGTTTTTTTTATATATCAGTGCAGTTATCTCGTAGTTTCAATTGATTATTTAGTTGATTAGTAGATTATAATAGATAGTAAAAGTTAGATAGTAGATTATCAATAAGAAATATTTTTTTTGAATATTAATTAGTATTTAAATAGTCATTAAGTCTTCTTGTTTTTTAAGAAATATAGTTGTCTTCAAAAAAATTAATTATCAATGACAAATATTAATCCTGTGTTTTTTTTAAATATCAGTGCAGTTATCCCGTGTTTTTTTATAGGCTTAAAGGTCATTTTGGCCCCTGCAAAATACACATTAATCCATTTTGGCCCCTGCAAAATAAAAAACTTTAAATAAGCCCCTGTAAAATAGTTAGTTGTTCAGTTAAGCCCTCGCTGTTAGTGGTCTACTAACGCTGTTAGTTTTAAAGGTATTTTGCAGGGGCCAAAATGGATTAATGTGTATTTTGCAGGGGCCAAAATGGATTAATGTGTATTTTTCAGTGAGCGCCGAGGGGGGTACCTGCAAAGTCACCCCGACGCTCAAGTCAGTATGAGAATAAGCTAGTGAAGTAGACAGAGCAAGTGAGTATTAATACTATTTAAAACAAAAGCTAAATCTATTTACGTAAAAAATATAGATCCCTTACTAATATGTGTTTATAGTGTTTAGTAAGTAAGTTCCAACTTTTTGGTTAATTGATAACAAATTTTTTAAATATATCTATTTATTTTAAAATTCTATCTCTCGCAATTTAACAATGTTTGGTCGAAACGGTAACTATGCTCGGATCAAACCTAAGGTCTCGGATTTGAATCTTGGGTATGGCAAAAACTCTGTTGGGAGGGAAGAACTACAGATACCGGTAAAGTCGGGTATACACGTGACAAACCAGATTCCCCAGTATACGTATATTAGTCAACGGCAAAGTCAGTGTATATTAGTCAATGGCAAAAAATTAACCAAATATTTTTCAAGACGACAATCGTAGTAACTAATTTCTTTTTCAATCTGATATAAAGTTTATTATATTTATGCTAATTGCCTATCTAATATAAAATTTTTCAATTGATTTTCCAGTATACTACTTAAGATATTAATATGCACAAAGAGTAGCTTATCTGTATTTTCCATAAACATTAATTAACTATATAAATACTAAATTAAAAACAATTAACATCATTTGTTATTATTGCATTTTACAAAATTTAGATATATTTTTGTCTTCTTTTATTTATTAATTATGTTAGTTTTCTTCACACAATTATTTTAAACTAATGTAACACGAAAATTGCTTCCCGTGCATTGCACGGGTTGTATACTAGTATTACCATTTTTTGGAGACATATAGCGTATTACTTCTATTAAATAATAAGTATAAAATTTGAAGTAATATTTTAATTATATGATAATAAATGTTTTGTTGACCGACTTATTTTTAATGAGTACCCATTTAATGATTTAGTTTGACTCTTATTTAAAAGTAGTTATAATTTAATGTTCCTTTTACCAAAAGAATCATTTATTAAAATTATTCTTTTATTTTTATCATAACAATTATCTTATAATTTTGTTGAGAATAAAATAGATAAGATAAATATTAATTGGTGCTTAATTAAGAAGTGTTTGTCTAAAGATGAAAATTTTGAATAAAGCAATGAATTTAATTTTGTTTTTCTAATAAATAATTTATTTTTTCTTAAAAGCATATAGAACTAGAATAATTATCTTTTATATTTATTTGTTATATTTATGTATGAATTTCACCATCTTTTGGTTGTTAGAATTCTACATTCAATACTCTTTTTTGATACAGTAAGGAAAAGAGCACCAAAAAAAAAGAGAAATAAAACTAACTAGGCACGGACAAACTCTACACCCGAGGCATCAGCCATTAGGTGAGAAGACCATTCAGGAGGAGGAGAATCAAAGACAATCCAGGGGTAACAACCAGTAGCTCCGGCTTTAGCTAAGAAATCTGCGCAAACATTCCCTTCCCAAAGCGTATGGATCACTTGAACTGGCCAATCTCTATGAAGCATATCTTTAATATTCTGAATGATAGGAGCATACTTACTCCACTTGTTGAGAGGAGTTGTAACCAACTGAAGAACATTTTGAGAATCTGAGTAACACACAAGCGAATGATATCCGCGATTCCAAGTAAATAAGAGACCATTATACAAAGCTAAAAGCTCAGCATGTAGATTGTTGGAAACCCCAATAAAGCCTGCAAAACCTCCAAGCCATGAACCACTTCCATTCCGTAAGAGACCACCGAAGCTTGATCTGCCAGGACTACCTAGGCTACTTCCATCGACATCTAGAATGATTGTGTCATCCTTAGAGGGGTGCCAAGAGACCAATCGAGGAGGAGAATGCTGAGAAGTAGCACCTGTATAGCACCTAAGGATAATGCAAGCCAAATTGTGAATTGATAACTTGAGAGCATAGCTATTAATAATTTCTACAGCAATAATCGAAGCATTCCTAGCTCTCCAAAGGCTCCAAACAGCAGCAAGGAATAAGTGAGGATTAGAGCCACGGATACCAACCTTAAACCACTCCATAGCATCTCCATAATGAAAGAAAGAGATAGAGTCAAATCCTAGAGCCAACCACGTATTCTTAGGAAGAATGCAGTCTCTTAAACAATGAAGAATTGATTCATTAGTAATGCGCCACCTTTGACAGGTGGCGCTTTGCAACATTCCTCAGTGTTGAAGCATTGAAGCAGATGGGATTGCATCGTGGCACGCGGTCCACACCCGAAATTTTATCTTCTCCGGGCCAGGGAGACACCAAATCCACCTCCACGATTCTGAGTTATCCGTAGCTGAGATACTACTCTTGGTTTCCCGAAGCTAGGCATAACCAGAACTAGCAGTATAAACACCCTCCATGTTACCATTCCAAATAAAAGCATCATCAATCTCTGGATTTACACTGAAAGATGGCTCTCTTATCTTTTGAAGGACGTGTTGAGGGATTTGAGTGTACAGACTTTGAAGATTCCAAGCACCACGATCATGAACGTCAGAAACAGTGAGATCGATATCATGAATATCCACATAAGGAACAAGTTTGGCAAGAGCACCAAATTCAGCCCACTAAGAATTCCAAAAGGAGGAACATCCATTGCCCATACAAAATTGAAATCCATCCTTCAAGATCTCTCTTGCCTTCATGATTGAATTCCAAGTGTAAGAACCATTGACTTTTTGTACCTGCAAAATAGAACTATTCTTAACATATTTGTTAGTAAGCAAGCTGATCCAGAGTTTATCCTTCCCAGCATGTATATCCCAAACTAATTTGCCAAGCATTGGTGAGATCATGTCCCTAGCCACTCTAATTCCCAAGCCACCACAATGCTTGGTTTTAGTAATTGTATTCCACCCAACAAGATTAATCCCACGATCTTGAGAGCCTTTCCAAACAAAATCACGAGTAATCTTGTCGATATGATTACAAACATTCTGAAGCAGACATGACACTTTCATATAGTAAATAGGAAGCGAATTAAGGACAGACTTGGCCAAGGTAAGTCTACCCGCTTTATTCAACAATTTGTTCTTCCAAGAAGCAAGTCTAGATTGAATTTTATTAATAATAAATTGAAAATCATCCCTGGTAACTCTCCCTTGAAACATAGGGAAGCCTAAAGACTTATCAAAAGAAGTAGTTTCCCTGATACCTATAATGGAGGAGATCTTATTCCTCTTTGAATGAGGCACACCTTTGGAGAAAAGAGATCTAGATTTAGCCACACTTACTTTGAGCCCAGACTGTTGAGCAAAGTTTGTGAAGATGTCAGCCACAATCTTAGCCTGAGCAGCAATTGCTTTTGAGAAAAGCAGGACATCATCAGCAAAGAACAAATGAGAAAGAGCTGGTCCATTTTTAGATAGGTACATTGGTTTCCACTTCCCTTCATTCACAGATGACATGATAGCATGAGATAACTTCTCCATGAAAATAACAAATAAGTAGGGAGATAAAGGGTCTCCTTGGCGAAGGCCTCTAGTTAGAGCAAAAGAAGGGAGTCGTTTTCCATTCCAAATAAGGTATAATTGGGAGGAGGAAACACAGTTCATAATCAACATAACTGGAAATCCAAAGTGTAACACCCCGATAAATTCTAACATGTAGAATTACCGAAATGCACTAAATGGCATACATCAGAGTAACTTCCTGTTAATGAATATTGAACACAACTAAAAATTTCAATAATACATAACAAATGGTTCTCTGAACCTCATTAACTTTCTGAAAATGCTTAAGTTTCACAACTTAAGACTTATACAATCCTGGTGTTCAATACTCAAAACATAAAGTAGCGGAAACGATTTTACAACTTATACAGTGAAAGTCATACAATCGGTGACATGACTAAACGAAAATACAAAGGACTAAACAGGAAATCAGATCTCCCATGACTCCATGAGTCGCATCGGCTAACCGTGCTTCTTCGCATTTGCTTTTCCCTGCTTCTCTGTAAAAACCACAAAATATGAAGGGTGAGATAAACATTATCTCAGTGAGTCCTATCGAGACCCCTTACTAACTCGAGCGGTTCATTATTCTTAACTTGTGAACTCATGGCCCTACTAAGCAACCATGTGGACATGTATTTTACCTCTTGTAATTTGTAGCCCTAATAAGCGACTACGCATTACATTTCTTTTAATTTCATCATTCTAGCATAACACCTCAAACCTACCTATTCTAAGGCACTTCTTCGGCTTTCGGGGAACCCATCCCGCTATTACTAGTGGGCGAAACATGTTGAGCCTAGGGTTCGGGGCTCATGACTTCCCCTCCCCTAGTATGCTAATCCTCTAAGGGTCGTCACCCTTGTCCTCAATTTATATAATTTATATAAATGCACTCGCATTGGGCCGTCTCTTAATTTCATTAATGTACCATCTACCCTTCCTCAAGGGAAGGTATCTTGACTTGAGTTAATCATTACTTGTCTTGACTTGTATAAATTAACATGTGTACACTCGCGTTTTACTAATGTACGGTTTTCCTTAACATTGTTGACTTTCAAAACAGGGAATTTTATACTTTTAAACACACATCTGAATAGGTCTTTTAATAAGCTTCAAAACGCAACTGAAAACACTTCAATCGGATTACCGGATCAAAAGTTATCGCGAAAACAAAATCGCCAAGTTTTGCTGAAATTTACACTACGTCGTGACGCGAACAGGTTCCGTCGCGATGCGAAAAGTTACAGAACCAAAACCTTCGCAAAACTAAACATGGTCGCATCGCGACAGGCACGGGTCGCGACGCGATGAGCACATGTGTTGCGCCCGAAAAAGTCCCCGAGGGAGAACCTACCTCGTTCACAACTTTTCCTAAGACAATGAAGCCGCCACCAATATTTATTAAGGAAAATATTAGGAAAACCTTTTTTGGAAAGCGATTGGTCTTGCGAAACTAGAGGATAGGGTTCGGGGGTCGATTACGCGCGGGGAAGGTGTTAGCACCCCACACGTCCTCTCTACTGAGAGGGAACCATTAGTGTGTTGACTTGAAAATACTTAATTTTGCCTCTCTATTTCTTATTGAAAAATTTTTAATGAAAATCCTTATTTATTATGGAAAAGGGAAAAACAGGTTTTTAGAAAGAAAAAAAAACGCTTGACGGGACAAGGCCCGCTCCTACGTATCTCCCGGTGCGATGGAGAACTCAAAGCTACGTAGTTCTTCTTTGTCCTGAAAAAGGTTTTTGTCTTTTATCTTTTTAGTGAGTTTTCGAAATAGGACGAGCATTTAGTGAATGATTAAACTAACCAAGGTTATGGGTAATCACCGCTAAGTACTCTTGAAAGTGAGAGTCACTACCGCCAGTCAGACGAACGAAGGTTCTGATTGACTATTAGTAGCGACTCATTTTTATTTGTTCTTTTGAAAGGGGTTTTCGAAAGAGATTGATTGGCACGAATGATCAAACTAACAAAGGTTATGAGTGATCATCGCTTGTTGTTCTTTTGGGAAAAAGACATCGCCACCAATGGCTAGACGAACAAAGGTTCTGATTAACCACTAGCGACGATGGGTTGAAAATGATTTTAGAAAGGAAAAGTTTTTTGTTCTGAAAATGATCTTGGTTTGCAAAAGTGATTCTTTTTTTGTTACGAAAATATCTTTTCTTTTCGTTATGCAAATGCTAAACTTTTTATGGTTGCGCTCGACGAGAATGTGACTCGCTCCTACGTATCCCAAATGGGAATCAAAGCGACGTAGTTCTGGAGAGCCTTGAAAATGAAAGTCTTTTTGCTTTGGTTTTGAAAAGTAAAGGGCGTTCATAATGATCAAACTAACAAAGGTTATGGGTGACCATTACTAGAACCCATTTAAGTGCATGTAAAAATCTCTTTTTGAAAAAATGAAAGCCTCCATGATGACCAAACTAACAAAGGTTATGAGTGGCCATCACTAGCACTTGCTATGACTTTCGATGCTTAGGAAAATATCTTTTGAAATTGAAAGCGTTCATGATGATCAATTGAGCAAAGGCTCCAAGTGACCACCATTAGTGTTCCATTGTTAATAATCATGCAAGCAAAGGCTTCGCAATACTACTAATGAAATTTTTGATTTTTGAAGAGTTTTCGTAATTGGATTGATTCTTATTTAGAGGAAAGAAAATCTGTTATTTGGGAAAAAAGGTTTGCAAAAAAAATAAGTTTATTTAGGGGAAAGAAACAAAATTTAAAAAAGAGAAACAGGGGGGTGAAATAGTAAAATGGGGGTGCAAATGGCAGGAGGGCTGTATTATTAAAACTGGGGTGTAAACAGTGAGCCCAGCTTGTTTTTGTAAGCTGGGCTGCGCTTCAAAAAAAAAAAGAATCGTGGGCTTGCGAGGGGGCTACATAATTAAAATGAGGGGTACCAATATTGATCTGCTAATTAAAACATATTAACCCTAGGTATATAAGGCTAACATAAAAAAAACCTAATTCTACATCTCCTCTTTCCCAGCGCTGCGCCCCCCACCCCATTCTCTCTAACCCTAAATTCTCTTCAGCCACCAACCGCCGTAGCCCCTCTCCCCCTTCTCTAACCTAAGTTCGCCTGTTTTCTCTTCTTCTCACCGATCGATACCCTTCTCACCAAAACCGCCCTTTAATCCTTCCTCCTCACCACCGCCACATCTCATCTTCTCACCCTAGCTTTCATTTTTCAAACCGCAACACCATCTTCAGCAGAGAGAGAGAAAGTGAGACACCTAGAGAGAGAAAAGGGAAAGGAATGAAAAGGAAGGAGAGAAGGAGAAGGGGGAGAACGCGAAGGGAAAGAGGGACGGATGGTGGTGGGACGCTGTCGTTTTCGGTGGAGGGGGAGGGTGCGGTTGTAGGTAGAAGGTGGAGCGGCGGTGGTCGAGGGATGGTTATGGTGGCGGTGATGACTACGGCAGCGGTGACGGTTTGGGGTCGAGTGGTAGTGGGTGGTTGATGCTTGGTTTTGACGGCGTGGAGAAAAAAGGGGAACGGTGGTGGTGTTGTGGTTATTTGGGATGGTTGAGGTGAGGGTGGACGCCGTGGACAGT
The DNA here is from genome assembly GCA_039519185.1 of Astragalus membranaceus. Lineage (NCBI taxonomy): Eukaryota > Viridiplantae > Streptophyta > Magnoliopsida > Fabales > Fabaceae > Astragalus > Astragalus membranaceus. The sequence continues at coordinate 173,330,861 of CM076849.1, forward strand.
GGTTGTGCGAGGAGGGAGGATGGCCAAGATTTGGTGGCTGCTAACAGTGGCGGCGAGGGACAGTGGCTTCGGTGATGGTGATTGACGGCAAGGTACGGTGGTTCACGGCGAGGCTACGGCGGCGGCCACCTTGAACGGTGGCCGGAGGTACAATTTCGCTCCTTTCTCTTTCCTCTCCTCTCACTGTCTCAATCTCCTCCTCCCTGTATATGTTTGCTTTGCTCTCTCCATTTTTATTTTTCTCTCCTCTCTTGTTTTCTGATTTTGGAAACTTCTATGCCCAAATTCCTTAACTTATTTTTTAGCATCCTGATAATTTATTAAGCTTATAAACTGTACATTATGGCTGTTATCTTCACTTTCAGTTTCAGTCAAAAGAAAAACGTTTCTGCACGAATCGTATAACAACACGCTATTTTGGTTCACTACAACAAACAGAAACTGATTATATTTCTTAGAAATAGAGAAACGACCAACCTTGAATCTGAGTTTTCTGGAAAAAGTGTCTTTATGTATATCTGTTCCTTGCTGCCTTGTTGGATTACTACCGCTATCTTTTGCTACTGTGTTATGTTTCAGAACTTCAACTAGTGCTTTTTGGGTGATTAGGGTTCTGATGTGAACCACTAATCCTTTTGGTTCTTTCCCAATTCTTTTTTTTTCTTCCTTTTTCAGCTTCTCTAATTTATAGAGGAAATGGTTGATCTTCTTTGTACAGGTTGTGAAAGAGAAGCAGAAAAACTTATGTGTATTTGAAGGTGTGAAAGTGAAGAAGAGAAGCTGTGTATCCAAGGTGTTTTTGTGTCCAGAGGCGTGCTTGCCTGGTTGTGTGCAAAGAGGAAAGCCACAAACTAATGTGTATTTAGTGTTGCTGGGTTCAAAGATGTGTTGAGGGGGTGGCGTGAGAAAGGGGATGGCGTGGAGGGATGGTTTGGCTTGTGAAGCAGAAGAAGAGGACGTCTGTGTTAGCAAAAATGGAAATAACGTGTATAAAGCATTTGTGTTGAGAATGTAAAGAAGCATCCAATGACATTTAATAAATTATTTTTATTTAGTTCTTATTTCTATTTTTTTTATATTTTGTAATTTTGTAATATTTGTGTTTTTAAAAGCAATAATAATAATTAAAACTAAATGCTAAAAAACATCGATTTTTTTAAGTTCTTTTTCTTGCAATGAAAAATAAATAAATAAGTTCTACTAATAATGACACAAAACAGTTTTCTGAAAAATGTTTTTGACTTGGGCGGACAAAATTGGGGTATGACAGCTGCCCCTCTTTATTTAGATTTTGACAAGAAATATGAATTGCGCGAGACATATTTCGAGGCAAAATCGAAATAAAGAATTTAGAAATTATACCAATTTTGTCTACTTGGAGAAACCCGGTTTTTTTTTTTGTTTTTAGAAAGATAGACACATTCGTGTCGATGCGAAAACAGTAAATGAACACTGACGTGCAGACAGAAAAGGTAAAATGGGCACTTGCGTGCAGACAGAAAAGTGAAATGGGCACTTGCGTGCAGAAAGCGGTAAATTGCCCAGGCTGCCTAAAACCTGTAATCCTTAAACGAACTCTTGACGAATCCGAGTTTGCGCGTGGCTTTGGGGAGCACGCTCTTCCTGTTGGCCTTTTCGAGCGACCGGGGGGATCGTTATCAGCTCCAGAACTGATATACAGATCAATGCACGACGTCAACTGTATCTTAGGCTTGATACAACTATTCCGTTGAACCTCACATGGGGCTGCGGTCCATCGCGTTGCTCGTACACGATGTGAGACCTGGGCAGAAGGGAGCGATGATCTCTCTGGGCTCCAATCCGCAATGCGCGCCTAAGCACTCTCTTTTCTTTTCTTTCTTTCCTTTTTTTTTCATTTTCTCTCCTTTCTTGAACTCCCAACTTGGGGAGCATCTTCTAGAATCTGAAGGCGAGCATTAACACTGCGGTGTTCATCCTCTCTCACTTGTCTGCAGCTGAAAAATGCACCAACTAATGCAATGCAAATGCCATGATTGCTATTTTCTTTTCTTTTTCTTATGATGAATGTAATGCAAATGTCTGAATTTCTCTTTTCTTTACTTTATTATTATCATTTTCTATGTCTGAGGAGTGCGTGATTTTATGCTTGGTGAATGTAATGCATGACTTTATTGGTTTATTGCTCTTTTGCTTTTTCAACCTTTTTCTTTTCTCTTCCTTTTTTTTATTTGTGCTCTTTTGCTCTTTTGGCTTTTCCTTTGCTGGTCCGACCCGCTCGCGGGACTTTCGTTATGAGACACCATGATTATCTATGATAATTATTCGGGAGCCGAGCTTCGTCCTCTTGTTTTAATGCAATCAGCACTTCTTATTTGATTTTTGTGAGCTTACTTGTCTGGAAGATCGTCTCTTTTTGTTGTCATTTTCAAAAATTTCGCAATGATCTCAATGCTATGACTTATGCACATTTCCATGATTTATTTATCATCTACCATAAAACGTAGTTTAAAATCACAAATGAAAAGAAAGCAATGATAAGACAGCAAACTGATAGAGTGAAAAATTTGGACTTTTATTCATATAGGAGTCAGACGCGTAGAATGTCACGCTGACTGGAAATGGTACATTGGAAATTTTCCTGAAACTAAGAGAAAGAAAAAGGAGAATGGACGCAGCAGATCTTATGAATATTCTTTGTCTCTGGAGCGTTCGATGCCAACTGCTCATACTTATAGCCTTAATCACCCTTTTATCCAAGCTTTTGGAAGCACTGTTTGCCCCTTTCCTTTTAATGTCCAACTTTTCTGACCCTAATTTTTGCCTGGATCGCCCTTTTGGGTTTTCAATCCACCGGGTCGGTCAATTTTTCCTAGGCCGCCCTTTCGGGTAGCGAGCTGATTCTTGCCTGGATCATCTTTCTCTTTTTTCTATATATTTCCTTTAGGCATAGTACTTCTTGACTGCATCTGAGTTCACTGGGAGTGGGAGGTCTTCACCATCCATTTTTGTGAGGATTAATGCCCCTCCAGAGAATGCTTTCTTCACCACATAAGGTCCTTCATAATTAGGGGTCCATTTTCCCCGTGAATCTTTTTGGATAGGCAGGATTTTCTTGAGCACTAGGTCTCCTTCCTGAAACTGTCGAGGACGAACGTTCTTCTCAAAAGCCTTCCTCATTCTTTGCTGGTACAACTGCCCATGGCACAGAGCGACTACTCTCTTTTCTTCAATGAGATTTAACTGATCTAGACGAGCTTGAACCCATTCTGCTTCTTCTAATTTTGTTTCCATTAGCACCCGTAGGGAGGGTACCTCGACTTCAATAGGGAGGACTGCTTCCGACCCATACACCAAAGAGAAGGGAGTTGCCCCGGTTGAGGTACGCACTGAGGTACGATACCCGTGCAGAGCAAAAGGAAGCATCTCGTGCCAATCTTTATAGGTTACTACCATCTTTTGCACAATCCTCTTAATATTCTTATTGGCTGCTTCAACTGCTCCGTTCATCTTAGGACGGTATGGAGAAGAGTTATGATGCTTGATTTTAAACTCTGTGCACAATTCTTTCATCATTTTACTATTCAGATTGCTACCATTGTCTGTGATGATTTTATCCGGGAGACTATAGCGACACACCAGGTCCTTCTTTACAAACTTGGCAACCACAGAACTGGTTATGCTGGAATATGAAGCAGCTTCAACCCATTTGGTGAAGTAATCAATTGCAACTAGGATGAAGCGGTGCCCGTTTGACGCTTTGGGCTCTATGGGACCAATGACATCCATGCCCCACATTGAAAATGGCCAGGGTGCAGTCATGACATTTAACGAAGCCGGTGGCACGTGTATGTGATCGGCATAAATCTGGCATTTGTGGCACTTTCTTACAAAACTGTAGCAGTCTGCCTCCATCTGCAGCCAATAGTAGCCAGCCCTTAATATCTTCCTTGCCATAGTATGCCCGTTGGAATGAGTTCCGAACGAGCCCTCATGCACCTCTCTCATGATCCTTTCTGCTTCTTCTTTTGCCACACACCTAAGGAGTACCTTATCGTGATTCCTCTTGTAAAGCACCTCGCCACTCAGGAAGAAATTCATTGACAGTCTTCTAAGTGTTCTTTTATCATTTTCCGATGCCCCTGGAGGATACTCTCTATTCAGGATATACTGCTTGATGTCATGATACCAAGGTTTATCATCTCCGCTGTCTTCAATTGCTGCGCAGGAGTAGGAGTGTGCCGGCAAACCTCGATGCTGGATTCTGATCTGGGTCAAGTTCTTATCACAATTGATATTAAACATTGAAGCTAAAGTGGCCAGTGCATCAGTCAACTGATTCTCTCTGCGAGGAAGATGCTGAAACGTGATTTCTTCGAAGGACTCAACCAATTCTCGGATGTAGTCTCTGTACAGTATCAACTCAGGATCTCTGGCTTCCCAATCTCCGTTCACTTGATGGATAACTAGGGCCGAGTCTCCATATACATCTAATCTTTTAACTTTCCAGTCTAGAGCTGCCTGAATACCCAGAATACATGCCTCGTACTCCGCAATATTATTTTGTGACATAGAAGCTCAATCTAGTAGTGAATGGTATGAAGCGATTGCCAGGGGACACCAGCACTGCCCCAGCCCCGTGCCCATAGCTGTTGGAAGCACCGTCGAACACTACTCTCCACCTTTCATTCCCTGGGGATTTTCCTTCTTCAAATAAAGCCAGAATGTCCTCATCTGGGAAATCACACTGCATCGACTGGTAATCTTCAATAGGCTGATGTGTCAGGTATTCAGCTAGCGCACTACCTTTGATGGCCTTTTGAGTGACATAAAGAAGATCATATTCTGACAACTGCATCTGCCACCTCGCAATTCTTCCCGTAAGCGCGGGCTTCTCGAAGATATACTTGATAGGATCCATCTTTGACACCAACCAAGTGGTGTGACTTAACATGTATTGCCTCAAGCGGTGAGCAGCCCAAGCCAAGGCGCAACAAGTCTTTTCTAGTAACGAATACCTCGTCTCACAGTCGGTGAACTTCTTGCTCAAATAGTAAATTGCATGCTCTTTCTTGCCAGTTTCGTCATGTTGTCCTAACACACAACCCATTGAATTTTCTAGCACGGTCAAATACAGGATCAAAGGTCTGCCATGCACCGGAGGCATCAAAATAGGCGGATCTTGCAGGTATTTCTTAATCTTCTCGAAAGCTTCTTGGCAATCATCATTCCACCTAGTCTCTCGATTCTTGCACAGCAATTTGAAAATCGGCTCACATGTGGCAGTTAACTGGAAGATAAACCTGGAAATGTAGTTCAGTCTTCCGAGAAAACCCCGAATTTCTTTTTCGGTCTTAGGAGTAGGCATCTCGAGAATTGCACGCACTTTATCTGGGTCAACCTCTATCCCCTTTTGACTGACAATGAACCCCAATAGTTTTCCTGATCTCACCCCAAAGGTGCATTTAGCCGGATTTAACCTGAGCTTGAACTTTCTCAACCGTTCAAAGAGCTTCCGCAAATTAACAACGTGCTCTTCATCTGTTCTGGACTTTGCGATCATATCGTCCACGTACACCTCAATCTCTTTGTGCATCATATCGTGAAACAACGTGACCATAGCTCTTTGGTAAGTAGCGCCGGCATTCTTCAACCCAAACGGCATGACCTGATAGCAGAACGTTCCCAGAGATTTGTGAAAGTAGTCTTCTCCATATCCTCAGGAGCCATTTTAATCTGATTATACCCCGAATACCCGTCCATGAAGGAGAAAAGGGAGTGCTGTGCTGTCTACTAGGACATCAATATGAGGCAAGGGAAAATCGTCTTTGGGACTGGCACGATTCAGATCTCTGTAATCAACACACATTCTAACTTTTCCATCCTTTTTGGGCACTGGCACAATGTTAGCAACCCACTGTGGATACTTGGCTACGGCTAGGAAACCAGCGTCAAACTGTTTCTTCACTTCGTCTCTGATCTTTAAAGACATCTCAGGCTTCATCCTCCTTAACTTCTGTTTAACCGGAGGGCACTCAGGCTTGACTGGCAGCTTGTGCACCACTATATCAGTATCTAACCCGGGCATATCTTCATACGACCATGCAAAGACATCAATGTAGTCACCAGGAGTTGAACCAACTTCTCATGCTCACTCTTTTTCATTGAAGTGCCAACCTTGACTTCTTTCTTTTCGCCCTCTGTGCCTAAATTGATGATCTCAATAGTTTCCCCATGTGGCTGAATAACCTTTTCTTCTTGCTCAACCATTCTCATCAATTCCGGTGGAGTTTCCCAGTCATCCTCAGCATCCTCCTCAGCTTGATTAACGGGGTAATCAAAATTAACATATGAACCGCTGGCATCATTATTTTTAGAGGTATTCATTTTAGATCTGCATTTGCGGGAATAGAAAAGCAATGAACAAGCAAAAATAGAGACACAAAATGAAGACGCAAAAAGCTATTTTTATTCATTTGAGAATTCAAAACTACATTTTATTGATAGATGATATCTAAAAGAAAACATGCATGCCCCTATGAAAATACCCTAAGGCCTTGGGCAGAGCCAAAGGATTTGCATTACAAAGATCATTACTTTGAAATGAAAACAACAGGGAAATCAACGATCTTCCAGTTGCCAATTTCTTCTCCTGCACACTGCGACGAACCAGGCCTCGATCCTCGCCTTCTTCAACTAACTCTTCCTCGATGACAGCTATCTGATTAGGGTTCAGCATGCCAGCACTCCTGAAATTCCGTTTGAGGTCATCTATGGGGACCATCATCGGGGCTCTCTCCCCTGAAGCCTAGCCAATCTCTTCTCACGCTTTTCCTCAGCCATTCTTTCTTATCAGCTGGAGTGGGCCATAACCTAACCCACATCTGTCCTTGTATTTCACAGATTCACAGGTGACAGAATTCCTTGCTCAGATCTTCCTAGCCCCTTCCCAATCTGATAGCCACTCTTCAGCATAACTTGCTACCATAATATCAGCATTGGACCACTTGGGTACCGATACTGGGGATTCTTCACTTACGAACACAGCGTTCGCAATTTCTAGGGATTGAAAGGCGGATTCGAGGGATTCCTCTGCAGCTTCAATATAATGAGAGGGGACAGGTTTGCTGATTGTGAACCTCCTCCCCACAGACAACTACAAGCTTATCGTCGACTATAAACTTGAGTTTTTGGTGAAGTGTTGAAGGGACAGCGCCTGCTGCATGGATCCAAGGTCTCCCCAAGAGACAGCTGTACGAGGACTCAATATCCATAATTTGAAAAGTCACACAGAACACTCAGGCCCTATTTGCATTGGGAACTCCATTTCCCTATGACTTCTTTCTTAGACCCATCAAAGGCTCTGACCAGGGTTGAGCTGGGTTTCATGTAGGAACAATCCACCTCTAACTTGTTCATCATTGATCTGGGCATAACATTCAATGAGGATCCATTGTCAAAGCCCTCCATCGCTGGGCGTACTCCTTGAATGATTCATTTTCCTTCTTGCTCATATTCTGCAGCTGCGTTCGGTCTGGCGCCATGTCCGTATTATATTGATACTGCTTGAGGAATGCATCTGCTAAATCCTTCCAGCAGCGGACTTGGGATGGCTCTAACTTCATATACCAATTAAGGGATGCCCCGGCAAGGCTATCTTGGAAGCAATGGATTAGCAATTTGTCATCACGGGAGTAGGTAGACATCGTTAAGTGACTCTTTGGGCAGGTTGCACCTCTGCACTTGTCAAAATCGGGGACCTTGAATTTTGGCGGCAACACCACATCAGGAATAAGGCATAGGTCTCTGGCCCCCCTTGCCCTGGAGCCAAAGCCTTCAATCATTCTTAGCCTTTCTTCTAACATCTGGAACTGCTCTCTAGTCTGTTGGTGTTCAGCGGAATAGACCTGAGGGGAATGACTTACACCATAAGGAGGTGGAGGCATTGAGTGTTGAACCTGAGGGTAAACGGAGTTTCCAGATACGAAACCTTGAGTCTGTGGAAAGGCAGCTGACTGTGGACTGAGGTTCTGGGGAGTAGGCTGAGGTATGACAATTGTATGTGGGATATGAACCTGGGGTTCACCAGCCATTCCTTCTGACCCGACAGACGTTGGCCGTACATTCTCGTCTATTGCCCCGGGACCAGCTCCTGGGTTAGCCCCTTGATTTGGAGGACTATAACCCAAAGGAAGGCCATAAGGAGGCCACTGAGCAGCTTGAAAGTCATTTCCATTTTTCAAGGACAACAGGAGTCTCATCATCTCGCTCATCTGTGCCTTCATGGCATTCATTTCATTTCTCAACTCAGGATCATCTTGACTGGAGCTACCAGGAGCTGAATGGTTCTGATTCTGTACCTCGGGGCCTTGGCCTGTTCCATTTCCATTCTCTGAGCCTGAAGCTGGAGGATTCTGATTCTCTGGCTGAGGTTGATCGGGGTCACTCAAAATTGCCATTCCTCTGGCCTTTGAACGTGTCCAATACGGATGTGGTCGCACCAGCTTGCCTTATCTTCTGTTTGAGTTGAAAACATTTTTATAAGCAAAGGAGCAAATTAATGAATGCAATGCACATGATTTTTTTATTTTTATTTATTATTTTTTTTATGTTATTTGTTGTTTATTGCCGGGAATCACAGTGCAACTTGCTCTTGTCGTAGGTGTATGTTCGAATATTTTCAAGGACATAACGCGACTGGGATCAACAAGTGAGATAAACGTACTTCATTCAAGCATCATATCATTCCAAGAACAAGATACAATATCCTTATATGTGCAATTCAATGCTTTGAAAAGAAAAACACAACATCCTTTAAGAAAAGAAAAATTACAATCTCCTAGTGAACAGTCTAAAAAGGAGAATCTAAAAACCTATTGCCTTCATCTTCTCTCGGTTCTTCTCCTTTTTGCTAGCTGCAGCAGCTTCTCTTGCCCTTTCCATGAGTTCCTCGGTCAGAGATCTGCAGTACTCCACGAATTCATATACTCGCACCGGAGTGTTGTAAGGCAGCATCTCAGCTTCTGCCTTTCTCAACCTCTTGGGAACATCCCTCACCGCCTGGTTAGCCAACCATGCCAATTTGGAGAACTTGTTCTTCCACTGCTGAATTTCTGCCCTCATCTCAACTATGACCTCTTGCTTTTCAATCCTACCCATTAGCTCGAGAAGACGGTATTCCCAATACTGACTCTCCTCTCTTACCTGTCGGTAAGCATCACTGATGTGACTCAGATTCCTCCTTAGCTCATCTGAATTCTCTTGCTCCACCCTTAAAGCCTGCTGATACTCTCTAAGGATGTTCACAATTGCATCTCTATATTGTCTGATGCACTCTATTTGACTTCCAAGCTCGCACGTCACAGACTGAGACTTTTTCTTGAATTCCTCTAGTGATTCCTTTGTAGCTCTCTCACTTTGCGCCGACTTTTTGAACAACTTCCTCCATTCGTTTTCTCTAACCATGGCCTCACCCACCTTGGCATTCAATCTTTTCAACTCATCTTTGGCACCTTTTAGATATTCCTTCATTTTTTGATTACTTTCCTCTTCTTTCCTAAGCTTCTTGCTGCTTTCTTTAAGGGCTTCGGCCTTGCGTTCGTTCTCGTTCTCTAACTTTCTCTTCTCAGAAATTACTTTCCCCAACTCATCTCGTAAGACTTTCTTTTCTCCTTCTACCTTGAACAAAGCAGATTTGACCTCACTTAGTTTTTTGAGACTTGGAACGTGAAGCTCTGGGACTTCTTTCTCAACTGACGATGAATTCTGACGAGGCGGGCTAACATTTTGAATTCTTTGGTGAAGCCATTGGTAGAAAGTAACATCACCCGTTTTCTTTATGATCTCCGCTTTATCCTTGTAAACTACACCTTCCCAAGCCTTTGAAATTTTCTGAAGCAAGCCTTGGTTCTTTGGATCTTCTTTATCGAGAAAGATTGGGGCCAACATGTCTTCAGTGGGTGCATTCTTCATAGGATACCCAAGCTGCCTGATGGTGAGAGAGGGATTGTAATTGATGCAGCCTTGGGTTCCCATTAAGGGTACATTCTGGAACTTGCCGCACCGGAACAGTATTGAAGGCCTATCTTTCCAACACAGATGATTGAACCAACAGACTTTGAGAGCAATGAGATTCTCTAAAGTGTGCACCCATTCTCGTGCACTTCTGGCTTCTACATCACAACACAGGGCATATTCTACTAAGTCCGCGGCTTTCGTCTTATGAGTGACAACATGGTTGAGGAACCAGGTGTAGAGAACATGGAAAGAGCAAGCAACCTTCTTCTTTCCTAACACACGGTGATGAGTGAAGGAATAGTAGGTATCTGCAAGGATTGCTGGCACAGGGTTAATCGGATTTTCTTTACTTATGAATGCTAGAAAAAGCCCAATAGCGGTCTCATCAATGAACTTCTCGACCTGAGGGAAAAGGACGATCCCAAAAATAGTTAGGGCTAACAGCTGCTTGAAATGACCCCACTTCTTATTCTGGGCATAAAACTTCAATAAACCTTCGAAATAACATAGCGGGAAACCCCTAATACGGTTCTTCTTTTTCTTATGAAGCTCTAATTCCTTCACACTAACTTGCAGCAACAAAGAGTCTATGGTCTGAATACCGATGTTTCTGATATTGGTAAGGTGCTAACTCTGACCTTGAGAACCCCAGAATCTGTTCATACTCCTCAAGAGTTGGTGATAACTGAAAGTCTTTGAAAAGGAAGCATCGAATGTTCGGATCATAGAATCGGTTCAGGGCCATAATAGCACTCTCTTGGACATCTAATTGTAACAATCTGAGGAGGTTCCCATAAGCCTTCCCGAATAGATCCCCTCTCTTCCGACTCCATCAAGGAAACAAACTCTTTTCAAACCCTCTACATCTATTCTCCTGACAACCGGAAACCTTGAATTAAGTACAATCTCGCTTCTTGATCCCATGTTGCTTTATCTTTCCCACCTAAGACAAGATTCCAAGTTACTTTACAATCCCGGCAAACAACTCAGATGCATGACGAACGATTTTCAAAACTGGGTTTTATTTAATGCAGATGATGCAAATGACATAATGATGCAATGATGCTTCTTTTGTGCTTTTGCAGAAAGAGGATATTTACAGATAGTGATTTGAAAATTTTCACACTGTATGCCACCTCATATAGGCGTTTATTGAAAAGGAAAAGCACATCTCTTTTTTTTTTTTACTTTCGAAAATTCTGAAGGAAAAAATTGATTGAACTCAATGCAACGATGCAACACATAATTTGGAAAGCCCTTGTGTCCTAAAAGGGGGTAGAACCTATGATCTAAGACATGTTAGGGATAATCTTATCATGTAGCTCTATTCACACCCTCACAAAGGTTATCAGAGCCACGGCCCCTCTCATGAAAATCCCCGTAAATGCAGCAAACTGCTAGATACGAAGCATCATGAAAGAGCACAACTCTGATTGAAACTTTCGCGAGTAGCCAAATGGACAAAGGTCTTGATGGGCTCCCACTACTCGAATCCACTCATCCTAAGGTACCCTAACAGACCTGGGTTATGGTCTCTTTCTCTAATCATATAATCTCAAGGTACAAGTGTGTGTGTGTGCGAATGACATTTCCTTAAAAACTACCCCTCCTGCAAATGAAAATCCAGAACAGTCCAGACAATAGAGAGCAATAACATGTCGTCTACCCTAGGGTTCAATACCAATCTAATACAACTAATCTAGGGTGCCGACAACAATAGAAGTAACTATCCATTATATTAAACAAGAGCAAACATAGAAGAAGAATGCATATGGATGCAACATGCTTATGAAAAAGAGGAGGAATAGAGGCAAAGCAAGATGTTCAAATCAATCCCACACTTAATTAATTAGGCTTGACCCACTTTTGAAAAAATGTTTTTCTTTTTATCCCCAGTGAAGTCGCCAGCTGTTGCGCCCGAAAAAGTCCCCGAGGGAGAACCTTCCTTGTTCACAACTTTTCCTAAGACAATGAAGCCGCCACCAATATTTATTAAGGAAAATATTAGGAAAACCTTTTTTGGAAAGCGATTGGTCTTGCGAAACTAGAGGATAGGGTTCGGGGGTCGATTACGCGCGGGGAAGGTGTTAGCACCCCCACACGTCCTCTCTACTGAGAGGGAACCTTTAATTAAATGTGTGGTTTTAGTGTGTTGACTTGAAAATACTTAATTTTGCCTCTCTATTTCTTATTGAAATTTTTTTAATGAAAATCCTTATTTATTATGGAAAAGGGAAAAACAGGTTTTTAGAAAAAAAAAACGCTTGACGGGACAAGGCCCGCTCCTACGTATCTCCCGGTGCGATGGAGAACTCAAAGCTACGTAGTTCTTCTTTGTCCTGAAAAAGGTTTTTGTCTTTTATCTTTTTAGTGAGTTTTCGAAATAGGACGAGCATTTAGTGAATGATTAAACTAAGCAAGGTTATGGGTAATCACCGCTAAGTACTCTTGAAAGTGAGAGTCACTACCGCCAGTCAGACGAACGAAGGTTCTGATTGACTATTAGTAGCGACTCGTTTTTATTTGTTCTTTTGAAAGGGGTTTTCGAAAGAGATTGATTGACACGAATGATCAAACTAACAAAGGTTATGAGTGATCATCGCTTGTTGTTCTTTTGGGAAAAAGACATTGCCACCAATGGCTAGACGAACAAAGGTTCTGATTAACCACTAGCGACGATGAGTTGAAAATGATTTTAGAAAGGAAAAGGTTTTTTGTTCTGAAAATGATCTTGGTTTGCAAAAGTGATTCTTTTTTTGTTACGAAAATAACTCCTTTCTTTTCGTTATGCAAATGCTAAACTTTTTATGGTTGCGCTCGACGAGAATGTGACTCTCTCCTACGTATCCCAAATGGGAATCAAAGCGACGTAGTTCTGGAGAGCCTTGAAAATGAAAGTCTTTTTGCTTTGGTTTTGAAAAGTAAAGGGCGTTCATAATGATCAAACTAACAAAGGTTATGGGTGACCATTACCAGAACCCATTTAAGTGCATGTAAAAATCTCTTTTTGAAAAAATGAAAGCCTCCATGATGACCAAACTAACAAAGGTTATGAGTGGCCATCACTAGCACTTGCTATGACTTTCGATGCTTAGGAAAATATCTTTTGAAATTGAAAGCGTTCATGATGATCAATTGAGCAAAGGCTCCAAGTGACCACCATTAGTGTTCCATTGTTAATAATCATGCAAGCAAAGGCTTCGCAAGACTACTAATGAAATTTTTGATTTTTGAAGAGTTTTCGCAATTGGATTGATTCTTATTTAGGGGAAAGAAAATCTGTTATTTGGGAAAAAAGGTTTGCAAAAAAATAAGTTTATTTAGGGGAAAGAAACAAAATTTAAAAAAGAGAAACAGGGGGGGTGAAATAGTAAAATGGGGGTGCAAATGGCAGGAGGGCTGTATTATTAAAACTGGGGTGTAAACAGTGAGCCCAGCTTGTTTTTGTAAGCTGGGCTGCGCTTCAAAAAAAAGAATCGTGGGCTTGCGAGGGGGCTACATAATTAAAATGAGGGGTACCAATATTGATCTGCTAATTAAAACATATTAACCCTAGGAATATAAGGCTAACATAAAAAAAACCTAATTCTACATCTCCTCTTTCCCAGCGCCGCGCCCCCCCACCCCATTCTCTCTAACCCTAAATTCTCTTCAGCCACCAACCGCCGCAGCCCCTCTCCCCCTTCTCTAACCTAAGTTCGCCTGTTTTCTCTTCTTCTCACCGATCGATACCCTTCTCACCAAAACCGCCCTTTAATCCTTCCTCCTCACCACCGCCACATCTCATCTTCTCACCCTAGCTTTCATTTTTCAAACCTCAACACCATCTTCAGCAGAGAGAGAGAAAGTGAGACACCTAGAGAGAGAAAAGGGAAAGGAATGAAAAGGAAGGAGAGAAGGAGAAGGGGGAGAACTCGAAGGGAAAGAGGGACGGATGGTGGTGGGACGCTGTCGTTTTCGGTGGAGGGGGAGGGTGCGATTGTAGGTAGAAGGTGGAGCGACGGTGGTCGAGGGATGGTTATGGTGGCGATGATGACTACGGCAGCGGTGACGGTTTGGGGTCGAGTGGTAGTGGGTGGTTGATGCTTGGTTTTGACGGCGTGGAGAAAAAAGGGGGAACGGTGGTGGTGTTGTGGTTATTTGGGATGGTTGAGGTGAGGGTGGACGCCGTGGACAGTGGTTGTGCGAGGAGGGAGGATGGCCAAGATTTGGTGGCTGCTAACAGTGGCGGCGAGGGACAGTGGCTTCGGTGATGGTGATTGACGGCAAGGTACGGTGGTTCACGGCGAGGGCTACGGCGGCGGCCACCTTGAACGGTGGCCGGAGGTACAATTTCGATCCTTTCTCTTTCCTCTCCTCTCACTGTCTCAATCTCCTCCTCCCTGTATATGTTTGCTTTGCTCTCTCCATTTTTATTTTTCTCTCCTCTCTTGTTTTCTGATTTTGGAAACTTCTATGCCCAAATTCCTTAACTTATTTTTTAGCATCCTGATAATTTATTAAGCTTATAAACTGTACATTATGGCTGTTATCTTCACTTTCAGTTTCAGTCAAAAGAAAAACGTTTCTGCACGAATCGTATAACAACACGCTATTTTGGTTCACTACAACAAACAGAAACTGATTATATTTCTTAGAAATAGAGAAACGACCAACCTTGAATCTGAGTTTTCTGGAAAAAGTGTCTTTATGTATATCTGTTCCTTGCTGCCTTGTTGGATTACTACCGCTATCTTTTGCTACTGTGTTATGTTTCAGAACTTCAACTAGTGCTTTTTGGGTGATTAGGGTTCTGATGTGAACCACTAATCCTTTTGGTTCTTTCCCAATTCTTTTTTTTTCTTCCTTTTTCAGCTTCTCTAATTTATAGAGGAAATGGTTGATCTTCTTTGTACAGGTTGTGAAAGAGAAGCAGAAAAACTTATGTGTATTTGAAGGTGTGAAAGTGAAGAAGAGAAGCTGTGTATCCAAGGTGTTTTTGTGTGCCGAGGCGTGCTTGCCTGGTTGTGTGCAAAGAGGGAAGCCACAAACCAATGTGTATTTAGTGTTGCTGGGTTCAAAGATGTGTTGAGGGGTGGCGTGAGAAAGGGGATGGCGTGGAGGGATGGTTTGGCTTGTGAAGCAGAAGAAGAGGGACGTCTGTGTTAGCAAAAATGGAAATAACGTGTATAAAGCATGTGTGTTGAGAATGTAAAGAAGCATCCAATGACATTTAATAAATTATTTTTATTTAGTTCTGATTTCTATTTTTTTTATATTTTGTAATTTTGTAATATTTGTGTTTTTAAAAGCAATAATAATAATTAAAACTAAATGCTAAAAAACATCGATTTTTTTAGTTCTTTTTCTTGCAATGAAAAATAAATAAATAAGTTCTATTAATAATGACACAAAACAGTTTTCTGAAAAAATGTTTTTGACTTGGGCGGACAAAATTGGGGTATGACAACATGATGCTGAGAAAAACAGTCTTTCGCTAATTTTCAAAAAAGCGGATTTCAAATGCATCGATTCAGAAACTTAATGACTCAACATTAAAACATCCCTAAGCGAGTATAGAACTCACCTCTTGCGATGAAAATCGCACACAGTACCAAAACTCCGTGAACTCGAACGAACCGAAACTCGCGAACTATCCTGAATCCGCTCCAAAGTGTCACGAACTCGTCTAGGACTCGATTCTGACTTCGGAACAGCAACCAGACACAAATCCCAGCTACTGAGTTCCCTTCCCGTCACGGAATTGACGTCTCTCGAACTTTGACGACTCGAATCGAAACTTGACGAACCGACATTCCCAGCTCCACATCCGTTTTCCAGCATCAGTGTGCAGTTTTGAATCAAGCATAACTGGCTCAATACTTCACCAAATTACCAATTCAAAAGTCTATTATGAAGGAAATCTTGTCTAGTTTCGGTGGGTTTTGGTTTTGAGCTGAGATAATGGGTATTTAGTGAGCTATGGTCAGAACAATGGGACTAGGTAAGATTTCTCACTGATTCGCAACACTGACTTGTTGGGTTAATATCTCCCTCAAAACTTAACCAAATTAGATCATTCTTGTGCTGAACATGAAGAGCTTCCTGTCTAGTTTCTGAATCATCAAGAATCACGTTCATCTGAGTTGTGTAGATAGAGATATAGGGCAAACACCGAAGCTGGTTCATACTGGTTTCTCACAGATTTTCTGTGGAACTTGCAACTTCAACCTCAACCCCTCTATGACTACGAATTTGAGTTCTACACTGGACCCAAACTCTTCCAAATCAAAACCAGCACTGAATCACCTCCAACTTGATCTCTATCAACACTGTAACTTCAGAAATTGGTCTAGTAGCTGAACTCCATCTTCAATCAACAATCAAGGAAAGTGGAGACCCCATTTCCAGCAAGTTGAGCTTGAGGTGGTGACAATGGTACAATGAGAAAGGTGGAGAGAACAGTGACGATTCTGGTGTCAATGGATAGAGGATGAAACACTGAATCTAGTGGTGAAGAAAAATGGGACATGCATCAACTTTGATTCCTCTCCCTCTCATCTCCTCCCCTCACGAGTTCTCCTTCTCTCTCTCAAGCTTTTCCTCTCTTTTCTAATTCTGTTTTCAGGAATCACTATGTGAGTGAGTGTGTGGTGAGGGGGGTTCAGCTGGACACTCATTTAATGGGTGCAAGGACTGAAATACCCCCCTTCACTAACACTCACTTAAACTACTCCTAACTCAACAATTATCCTATAACTCACTTATTTTGCATAATATACCAAGTATGCATAACAATAATTCCTTTATCTATTCCATCCATGACACTATCTCATAATGTAAATAATTATGCTAATTAATCAACTTAACCTCTTGTTAATTTAATTTAATTTAATTTAATTAGCTAATTAGAGGATGTTACACAAAGTCTATGAGGCAAGCTCTAAGAAACTCCCAACTAACATGGTCATAAGCTTTTTCCAAATCAATTTTATAAGCCACGTCCCATTTTTTCTTTTTAAACTTATGCATAGAATGAAGGACTTCTTGAAGTACAATAGCATTATCACTAGTTCCTCTACCTGGCAAGAAGCTACTTTGGTATGGACCAATAATATGTTCTAGATGGGGTCTCAATCTAGTAACTAGAACCTTTGTAATAATTTTATAGAGGGTATTACGCAGACTTATGGGCCTAAAGTCTTTAAAAGTTCTAGGATCATCCACTTTGGGAATCAAAGCAATTAGAGTGGCTGCTATATTTGGATCAAAGGATCCTGTAGCAAAAGCATTAGCCACAAGATTAAACACAGCCTCACCAATCACTACAAGAAAAACGCGTTTTTCCAGAGGAAAAAATCCGTCGGAAATGCACCAAATCCACTGGAAAAGTGACGTTTCCAGCGGTTTTTTCCGCCGGTAAAACGCTCGTAGGTAATGTTTTCCGGCGGAATTTTTTTAAATAAAAAATAATTTTTTTTTTAAAAATCCGCCGGAAACGCGCATTACCGGCGGATTTTTTATTTTTTAAAATTTTTTTCAAATTTTAAAATTTAGTATGTAATTTAATAAGAAGTAAGAAAAATGAAAATGAAGTAGAATATGAGAAAAATGATATAGAACAAAATGAGAAGGAATAAAGGAATGAGAATGAAGAAGTAGGAATGAATAAGAAGGAAAAAGAGTATGAGAAGAAATAATATTGGAGAGAATAAAAATGAACCAGGAAGAAGGAGTAAGAATGAAGGAGAGTATGAGAAGTAATAATATAGGAGAGAACAAGAATGAAGAAGTAAGAAGGATTAAAAATGAAGGAGTGGGAATGAAAGAGAAGGAAGAAGAAAGAGGAAATATAGAAGAGAGATGTGTAGAGAAATTTATGGAGATTGGAGAGAATGAGAAAGAAGAAAGATAAGATAGGGAAAATGTAGAAAAGAATGAGAAGGAAATAAAGAGTGAAATGGGAGAATAAGAAGAGTGTATGAGAAAGTTTTATTTATAGGCATTTTCGAACGGTTCCGGCGGATTTACCGGCGGTTTTTTTCCGTCCGAAATGTGCATTACTGTCGGATTTTTCCGTCGGAAATTTCATGCGAAAAAATCCGTCGGTAATTAACATTTCCGGCGGACTTTTTAAAAAATAAATAAATATTTTTTGAAAAAACCGCCGGTAATATACATTTCCGGCGGATTTTTAAAAATAAATATATAAATAATTTTTTGAAAAATCCGCCGGAAATGTGCATTACCGGCGGAAAAGTTGTGCCTCCTCTTGGAGAATACTATCATCTGTACACCAATTTCCATCCGGTAAGGTTATGCCATGAATCTTGTTCCTCTTTCTTCTAATCACCGTCTGAGCATGAAAAAATTTAGTGTTCCGATCACCAAAGAGGGTCCACTTTTCTCTAGACTTCTGATACCACAAGATTTCCTCTTGTAAAAGGATTGTATCAAAATCTTGTTGCAGCTGCCTCTCCAAATAAACGAGCCTAGACGAATCAATACTCTCTAAAGTACTTTGAATTCCCTTAATCCGACGTTCCAGCTCCCTCTTCTTCCGCCAAATGCACCCAAATACTTCCTTATTGAACACAAGAGAATCATCTTGGACATTATGAAGACCAATGACAGGGCTAGTCTTATCTCTCTCCCAAGCATTCTTAACAATATTAACATAATCAGGATGGGTAATCCAAGCTGCTTCAAACCGGAAGGGACGATCCCCAATAGTTTCAGGAAGACCCCCACAGTGCAAAAGAAGAGGATTGTGATCAGAGTGGAAGCGACACAACACCTCAACGAAAGTGATAACTCTATTTTATATTGAGTTATTCATACATCTAACCATAACTAATTGCCTGAAACCAAGTATAATATGTATTAAATATAGTAGTTTTAGTCAAATAAACAACATTATAAGTTTTATAGAAGATTGCACAATGATTTAAGCATTTTGTATATATATTGGTATGTTTGATATGTTTGCTCAGTGCAGCTGCAGTTCATGCTTCTGCACCAGGAGAACAGCATTGCTTCCACACTAAAGGCACATCCAAGATAAAGTGTTTCTGCACTTAGTGCTTCTGCACCGTCTAGCTGTGAGCTTATAACCCCCCACCTTGGAAGCACCTCAATTCATACCATGACACCAGAAGTTTTGTGACATCATGCTTAGTTATTGGGCACATGGAGACACATGCCCACATGCATATGGAGGCGTCCACCATGAAACATCATCATAAGGGGATATACACCTAAAGACACGTGGATCTCCACCATTGGACCTCCTTTAAAGAAGAGTGCTGGACTTTATCTTCTCAAATTCAGAGCAGGAAAGTAACCATGGTTAGGCACCACATTGCTGACTTAGTTACTACGCAAACCCTCATGCAAATGAAACCTCAAAGGCTATAAATAGGCTCCACTTCGCACTTGAAGAACAATCCATTTCTTCATCCAAATTTATATAGCTTTCATACAGTTTTAAGTAGTTTCTTTCTTGCATTTTATTTAGTAGTTAGTTGTAAGAAGGTGAGGAAGGAATTGACACCCTCTTCCTCCACTTCTTCATAGATAGACGAAGGAATCAGTGCTTCTGCACCAATCAGAATTCATGCAAAGGAACATCAATCTGTGTAACTTCTACCCTATTGATATCTTTTATATGATTCATATTATTATGCTCCTTACAGATTCTCTCTATTATATAATGAGTAACATGAGCTAAATTCCTTTAGTTGAGATGTTCTAAACTTATAATGATCTTTTGAGTAAGTTATTATGTTTTTAAGTGTTGTAGCATTTTGGGTCTTGTGTTATACTATATCCATCTTATTTTAAGGTTGATAGCTTAAAAGAAGTTGAGTTATATACACAGACATGGTTTATAACTAGAAATCAAAACTAATAAGGGTGAGTGTTTTAATAAAGGCTTTGTTGACTTGTTAATAAAGAAAACTTTGTTAAAACCATGTTAAGTCCTAGACATAGGATAACATAGTCCTTAGGGTGAAACAGTGGGTACCTCAAAGGCAGGAGTGAACTTATTTAGCAAGCCCAGACATGAGAAGCTTGTAACGAAACTCTGAAGAAAGTAGCTGACAAGCACACACTTATGCAACTGCACTCAATGCTACTGTACTTGATGCTTCTGCACTTGATGCTTCTGCATCATACTGCTTCTGCATCTCTAAAAGCATAGAAACTCTCAAAAGAAGCATTATCTAGTAAAGACATCTCAACTATCTTTCTCAACTGATTTCCTTCATCTTATTTTACATACTTGCATTTTGTTTTTACTTAAACTAAAAACCCCAAATTTTGTGAGTAGTGTAGTAGCACATATTTATATCTCTCTAAGCATACAAGAGTTTAATCAATCCCTGTGGGTTCGACCTTTCTTATCATTGTATTACTTGTGTGACTGTGTATACTTGCACATATTTTGCCACACCAGAAAGCATCAGGAAAACCATGCCTCCAATCAATGTCTGCAATTGCTCTATTAGTTTTTTGGCCACATTCATCTGACCCCTACAATTACGTCTCCAAGTGAAGTTTCCCCCGGTAGTTGGCATGTCTGTCATATGACACTGATCTAAGACATTCAACAAGGCATTAGCACGGTTGTAGTTATAATTCCCACATCTCTGCTCAGCTGGATAAATGATATCATTGAAGTCCCCAATCATGAGCCAAGGGCCAGATAGATGACGACGAAGAGAAATTAAATGATTCCAGAGCTCCTAACGAGTTGAATATGTTGGGCTTGCGTAGATTCCAGTAAGAAACCAAAACTCATCCCCCTAGATAGCTTTAGAGTGATGGTATCAGCGTAAGTGTCCACTATGGTACAATTGATGGTACATTAGAGTATTGATGCTACATTCAATACTCTAATATTGACTGATGGCGACACTAACTAGCATGACGAAACAGAGTTATGCCATACATTTGGTGAGTTAAAATCAGTAAGTGGGTATTTATAACTGCTTTTGATGTATCACTTTTCTTATTCCAACTTTGCCCCTGCTACTTACTTTTCAACCTGCCCATATATCATTTCAAACAGCCGGTTACTCCTATTTTTCACAAAATAAACCGACGCACTTCCTCATTTTTAAATTTCTTCAACCGACTACAAACAGTCAACATATTGTACTTTTTCCTTACAAATTCAGTTCTGCACTTTTCTTCCATCAAACACAATTCTAGACTCCAATGTGGAGGGTGAATGCATTTGGATTTGGTATTTTTTAATGTGTGTAGATGACATCAGATAGAGAGAGAGGTAGTGTTTTTGGTTCACGTCGATTAATTAATTCGTTTGTCTATATTCACATACTACTCCATCTTATGACAGTTGTTTGAAAGAAGGAATTTGTGACACCCATACTGTGACATCCTAAATTTCATAAGACATAACTAGCTTAGCCAACAATAAGATTCTTTAAATTTAGAACTCTGATTGTGATCCGGTGACTGACACTCTACATTTGACTACTGATGAGCAATCCGGATATATTCTTCAGCTTTCCAATGTTATCTCTTACCTGGAAACATCCCCCCAAACATAGTGAGTTTTACAACTCAGTAACGAATAATATATGAAAAAAAAATTACTTGATGTTTTCAGCTATATCCGTGTGCGATATATG